>JAPDVR010000012.1:46483285-46488285 GCA_026230005.1 Gila orcuttii
TTTTTTTTTCCCTCTGATTCATCTTATCAAAAGTCATATTCAATTTAAATCCACATTAATGATAAATCCAAAATTAATTTTAAACGGCATTAAATTGATTGATAAAAAATGCAATAATAAACATATTTGTACAATATTTCAAATAGGCTACAAAATAAAATAGCAGCTAGAGGAAAGTTTTTTTGGAACTCTATTATTGATAATATTAATTGGAAGACTGCTTGGTTAACCCCCTTTAAATATTGCATTAATAATAAAACCAAAGAAATACATTTTAAAATTTTGCATACCATTTATCCTGTTAAATCATTAATTGCAAGATACTCTGATATTGACGATTTATGTTCCTTTTGTAAAAGAGGTGTTGACATATTTGTTTTTTTGAATGCAAAATTATCCAAAATTTCTGGAAGGAATTGGCAGAATTTATCTTTAATTTAGTAAAAATTAAATACTATTTTACTTTAAAGGATATTATTGTGTATTATGAAAACAATGTTAACAAAGGTCTTGAATACATTGTTAATTTATTTATACTGTTGGCAAAATTTTATATCCATAAGCAAAAATATTTAAATTCATCCCTAATATTTAAGAGGTTTAAATTTGAATTTGATTGCTTCATATCTTCTCTGAAATTGTTAAAAAAAACTAAAAGTCATTAACATGAGTAAAATATTTTGATATCATTTTTAGTTCCCCTGCAATTAATGTTTCTCTTAGTTTTGTAATATTGTATGCTATGTTGGTTACTTGTTCTATCTGCAATATATATATATATATATATTAAAAAAAAACATATTTTCCAAACTTGGCTAAATACTTTAGACACAAGTGTAAATTTAGTGAGAGTAATCCTTTCTTCAACCTTTTTCTTATACTGTGTTTCTGAAATCTGATTCTTCTAATGAAAACTGTGAATCCTTTAAAAAGCTATCCTACATTATTTTCTTGCTCCCTGGCATATAGGCTAATATATTGTAATTCTGTATTTTTTGTGTTTTATAATAATACAAATACTAATAATACGATTTAAAATATATATTTTCCAAACATAAGTTTTTGTTTGCATATTAGGCTATTTATCTGTCTAGAATATGTTTCGAAGGTCTAAATCGAATACAGTTTAACTAATAGCTACACTTGTGCTATGTGTAAGTAATTCAAAAATGTCAGTTATTGACAAAAGATTAACATGTTATTATGTAGGCCTAAATGAAATATTACACAAGTCGAAACGTAGATGTCACCTGGGCCTAATAGCATTACAATTTAGGCAAAGTGATGAGTGATGTTATTGACGTTATTATTGTTACCTCTCTCTCTCTCTCTTCTCTCTCTCTCTCTCTCTCTCTCTCTCCTCCTCTCTCTCTCTCTCTCTCTCCCCCTCTCTCTCTCTCTCTCTCTCTCTCTCTCTCTCTCTCTCTCTCCTCCTCTCTCTCTCTCTCTCTCTCTCTCTCTCTCTCTCTCTCAATTCAATTCAATTCAATTCAAATTTATTTGTATAGCGCTTTTCACAATACATATTGTTTCAAAGCAGCTTTACAGAAAGTGCATTTCAGAAATGTACGTAAAAAATACAGTTAGTTAATCATCATGTATTAATTTATGGCATAACATATCACCGGCGTTGAGTCGTCTCTTCACAGGCGTCGAGTCGTCTCATCGCAGGTGTTGGGGACTCTGAAGTCTCCGTGAGAGGCTGGATACAGACTGTAGCTGAAGAACGCTATTTACCTCGGGATTAGCGTCCCGAGATAACAGCAGAAAAGCAGATGGGAAATAATTAGCGTAGCTGCTGTTCATAATATTAATGCATTCGATCTGGTTCAACAGTGGTATAAGAGGCAAGCATTATGTGAATGCTTGGCTGAAGAGATGCGTCTTTAATCTAGTTTTGAACTGGGAGAGCGAGTCTGAGCAACGAACAGTATCAGGAAGGCTATTCCAGAGTTTAGGAGCGAAATGCGAGAACGCCCTCCCTCCTTTAGTGGATCTGGATATCCTAGGAATGACCAGAAGCCTTGAATTTAGGGATCTTAAAGAACGCGATGGATTGTAGGGCGATAGAAGGTCCATTAAATATACAGGAGCTAGACCATTTAGGGCTTTATAGGTCAGTAATAGTACTTTGTAATTGATACGGAACTTAATAGGTAACCAGTGCAGAGATGATAAAATTGGTGTTATATGATCATATTTTCTTGACCTAGTAAGAACTCTAGCAGCTGCATTTTGCACTAACTGTAGCTTGTTTATTGAGGATGTAGGACAACCAGCTAATAAAGCGTTACAGTAATCTAGTCTCGAGGTCATGAATGCATGAACTAACTTTTCTGCATCAGAAACAGATAGCATGTTACGTAGCTTAGCAATATTTCTAAGGTGGAAGAAGGCTGTTCTTGTAACATATGAAATATGATTTTCGAAAGACAAGTTGCGGTCTAGTATAACACCCAGGTCTTTTACTGTAGTGGATAAAGTAACTGGACATCCTTCTAAATTAAAGTTGTATTGTACGAGGTTTTGTGGGTAGTTTTTTGGACCAATAAGTAATACCTCCGTTTTATCTGAATTTAATAGCAGGAAATTACACGTCATCCAGCATTTTATATCTTTAAGACACTCTGTTAATTTAGATAAGTTAGTGTTTTCATCTGGTCTTGATGAAATATATAATTGAGTGTCATCTGCATAACAGTGGAAATTAATTCCATGTTTTCTTATAATATTACCCAGTGGCAGCATATATATTGAGAATAGCAGAGGGCCTAACACCGATCCTTGCGCCACTCCATAGTCTACTGACGTTATCTTCGATTTTTCACCATTTAAACAGACAAAATGGTAACGGTCTGATAAGTACGATCTAAACCAGCTTAATGCCTGTCCCTGAACACCAGTGTAGTTTTGTAGTCGATCCAAGAGTATTTTATGATCTATAGTGTCGAACGCAGCGCTAAGATCGAGTAGAACTAGTATTGAGATACAGCCTTGGTCAGAAGCTAAAAGTAAATCATTTGTAATTTTAACTAGCGCAGTTTCTGTGCTATGATGCGGTCTGAATCCTGACTGAAATTTTTCATAGATATCATTTTCTTGCAAGAAAGAGCACAATTGAGCGGACACAATTTTTTCTAGTATTTTAGATATAAATGGAAGATTTGAAATGGGTCTGTAATTTGCTAAGTTATTTTGATCTAATTGCGGTTTCTTAATAATAGGTTTTATTACTGCCAGCTTAAATATTTTTGGAACATGACCTAAAGATAAAGACGAGTTAATAATATTGAGAAGAGGCTCTTCCACTACAGGTAACACTTCTTTCAGTAGTTTAGTGGGTATTGGATCTAATAAACATGTTGTTGGTTTAGATGCAAAGATAAGTTTATTTAGCTCTTCCTGTCCTATAGTTGTAAAGCGGTGTAGTTGTTCTTGAGGGGCGATAATTGTGGCTGAATCATAAGACACCATAGAGGATTGTACATTTACAATTGTATTTCGGATGCTTTCTATTTTCTCATTGAAGTAATTCATAAAATCATTACAACTATACTGTAACGGAATATTTTGCTCTGGTGATGTCTGTTTATTTGTTAGTCTAGCCACGGTGTTAAATAAAAACCTTGGATTATTTTGGTTATTTTCTATTAGTTTGCGGAGATGCTCAGCCCTGGCTGCTTTTAGAGCCTTTTTATAATGTGACATACTGTCTTTCCACGCGATTCTAAAGACCTCTAAATTAGTTTGTTTCCATTTACGCTCTAAGTTACGAGTTTCTCTCTTGATAACATGTGTAGTACTATTGTACCATGGTGCTTTAGTTTTCTCTCTAACCTTTTTTAATCTAATTGGTGCAACAATATCTAATGCACTAGAGAAAATGGTGCTCAAACTGCTAGTCATTTCCTCTAGATCATCTGTTTGTTGGGGTTCACTGAGCAGCTGAGATAGATCAGGTAAGCTATTTGTGAATCTATCTATAGTGGTTGGAACGATTGTTCTGCCTGGTCGATAACGTGGCGCAACATGGCAAATTTCAGCAGTACGTAATATGCACGTTACCATACAATGATCAGTGAGATCGTCACTTTGCGCTATAATATCTATATCGGTTGGATTGGTTCCATATGATATAATTAAATCTAGTGTATGATTTAGACGATGAGTGGGACCGCTGACGTTTTGCTTGACCCCAAATGAGTTTAATAAATCTGTAAACGCAGCCCCTAACGCATCATTTGTGTTATCTACGTGTATGTTAAAATCTCCAACAATTATTGCTTTATCGGCATTGACCAATAGATCTGAGAGAAAGTCTGAAAACTCTTTTAGGAAATCAGCATAGGGCCCTGGAGGTCTATATACGGTCGCTAAGGCTAGAGATAATAGGGATTTCTTTCTTACATCTAAGAGCGTAACATTTAGCACAAGTACTTCGAACGAATTAAACCTGTGACCTGTTTTCTGAGTAACATTTAGGATATCTCTATAGATTGTTGCAACACCGCCGCCACGACCGATCAGACGGGGCTCATGCTTATAACAGTATCCTGGCGGAGTAGACTCATTTAGACCGAAATAATCATTTGGTTTAAGCCAGGTTTCAGTAAGGCACAGAACATCGAAATTATTATCTGTGACCGTTTCATTTACAATAACCGCCTTAGGTGTGAGCGATCTAATGTTTAGAAGACCTAGTTTTAGAAATTCTTTTTGTTCACTGAGATTCAGATTTTCTGGTTTAATTACAATAAGATTTTTCCTAGATCCTAAACTAGATTTATTGTTTGGCCTCACTAGACGAGGAATAGACACAGTTTCTATATAATGTTCTACACTACTTGTATCAATTAAGTTGGGACAGCAGAGATTGTGATTTGGACTTTGACTTACTAGTCAGATGGTGTGTAACGTCTTGGAGATGTTGTCCGACAGCACAGCCGCTCCGATTCTGCTGGGGTGCAGGCCATCAGCACGGTAGAGCCTAGGTCGCTCCC
>JAPDVR010000012.1:46493285-46954412 GCA_026230005.1 Gila orcuttii
TTAACATTATTACTTTAGCACGCCCCAGGTTTTACTGGCATTTCAATACTAAATTGCTGCAGGATAGGTCTTTTTGTGAAAAATTTGGTGATTTTTGGGAATTGTGGAAGTTGAAAAAAGGTAACTTTGAAAAAATGACACAATGGTGGGAGGTGGGGAAAACACAGATAAAGTTTTTTTGTCAAAATTTTTCCTACAATACTACTGTGTGTGTTAAAAAGAAAATTGATCAGTTGGAGAAAGAAATTATTGGTATGGAAAATGTGATGGATGTAAATGTTTTGGGTGTATCCAATGATTTAAGAAATAAGAAACTTGAATTAAGATCCATCTTAGAGGAAAGAGCGAAGGGCGCTTTAATTAGAGCAAGAATTTCCTCTATCAAGGATATTGACTCTCCCACCTCTTATTTTTTTAACCTGGAGCGGAAAGTGGCACAACAAAAGCGCATACTTCACCTGCGTAAGGAGAATGGAACTCTAACATCAAATCCAACAGAAATGAGGAAAATGGCAATGGATTTTTATGCTGACTTGTATGGACATACTGACTGTGACTCTGAGAATATGGCAAAATTATTACAAGGACTTCCAAAGTTGCAACCTGGAGATAAGAAAAAGCTCGACACCATGATCAACTTTAATGAACTTTCAGATGCAGTTCAGCAACTCTCCACAGGGCGTGCACCAGGAATAGATGGTCTACCTGCTGAATTTTATAAGACTTTTTGGACTGTTTTAGGTGAAGATTTTTATGAAGTTTGTTGCGAATGTTTTGAAAAAGGAATGTTACCAACTAGCTGTCAGAGGGCTGTGATCTCTCTTTTACCAAAAAATGGAGATCTAGGTTTTTTTAAAAATTGGCGCCCTGTTTCTTTGATGTGCTCGGACTATAAAATATTGGCAAAAGTTTTAGCCAATAGGTTAAAAAAATACTTGCATATTGTGGTCAAAGCAGAGCAAACATATTGTATTCCGGGACGTACAATCATGGACAATCTGTTTTTAATAAGAGATGTTATTGATGTGTGTTTTAATGAAAATTGCAACGTTGGATTTTTGTCTATTGATCAGGAGAAAGCTTTTGATCGGGTGGGTCATGAGTACATTTTTAAAGTCTTGGAATCATTTGGTTTCGGGAATTGTTTTATTTCATGGATTCAATTGTTGTATAAAGGGGCTTCAATAATGCTTAAGATGGGGAATGGTTTGACTTATCCATTGCCGGTGAAAAAAGGTATTCGACAGGGGTGTCCTCTCTCAGGCCAACTCTATAGTCTAGCAATTGAACCGCTGTTATGCAAATTAAGAAATGGATTAAGGGGTTTTATGGTTCCAGGTGACCCAAGGGAGTCGAGATGTTTTGTGTCGGCTTATGCCAATGATGTAACCATTTTTGTTTCTGGGCAAGAAGATATGCAAGTATTATGTGAGAGTTTGGATGTTTACGAGAAAGCGTCTTCAGCTAAGGTCAATTGGGAAAAAAGTAATGGTTTTATTGTGGGCCAGTGGGAAAATGGTGGGCCACCTCCACTTCCTGGGGGATTGCATTGGGGAAGAGAAGGTATAAAAGTGCTTGGAGTGTTTTTAGGAGTAGAAAGCTATAGGAAAAAGAACTGGGAGGGTTTGCTGGAGAAGGTGTCTGCTAAGTTGTCTAAATGGAAATGGCTATTGCCAGAGCTATCCTACAGGGGTAGAGTTTTGGTTACAAATAACCTGGCCGCCTCCATGTTATGGCACAGACTCAACGTTTTAGAGCCACCAGATGACATTGTTAAAAGTATCCAGAGAAAATTGGTGGAGTTCTTTTGGTCAGGACAGCATTGGATTCCTGCGTCAGCTCTGTATCTTCCAACTCATGAAGGGGGACAAGGTCTGATTGACATAAGGAGCAGGATCCATACCTTTCGATTACAGGCAGCGAAGAGACTTTTGTATGAGGAGGACGTGGGCTGGACAAATGTGGCATGCGCTCTGTTGAGAAGAACATCGAAACTGGGATACGACAAGCAGCTGTTTTTACTGAAAGTTAATGAACTGGATTTGAATCATTTGACTCCTTTCTACCAATCCATGCTAAAAGTGTGGAATATGACTTTTTCCGTGACCAGAGAGATTTTACGACCACAGGACTGGATTATGGGAGAACCACTGTTTCATAACTCTTTGATACAAACAAACATTTTGTCTTCAAGCAGTGTGAGGATCAGTCTGGTCAGAGCGGGATGTACGGAGATCGAACATCTAAGGGATGGCAATGGGTGGAGGACAGCAGATTCAATTCAGCACAAGACAGGAATACGTTCTTTACGTCTCTTGGATCAGATGTTGGATGAAGTATGCTCAGCGCTGCCTGGGGCCTGCACAGAGGCATTAGGAGCGCATTCGCAGGGATGGAGCTACATATTTCCAGCAATACGGGTCTCTGCTGCACTGGAAAGTCTGGATGATGTAGATACATTTGTGTCCTTTAAAACTCCAGAGTTGGGATTATTTGAAGACATTGGCAAAAAGGCACTATACATTGTGTGTGTTAAAGTGTCTCATCAAACTGTTTTGAGAAGAGTTAAAACATGGAGGTGGACAGAAATGTTTGGGCCAGACTTCAGAGGATGCTGGAGATCTCTGTACAAGCCCCCGATTGAGAAATGTACAGCAGATTTACAGTGGAGACTGATGTATGGTATAATAGCTACGAACAGACACCTGAATCCAGAAGTAGGGAGGGAATGTCCTTTTTGCGGAACGGAGGAAACAGTTGAGCTTTTGTTTATACAGTGTGAGAGGTTAAGAGGTCTTTTTTACTTTTTAGAGGTTTGTTTTGAAAACATGGGTGAGGAATTTTCCTATCAAGTTTTTATTAGTGGTCCAAAGTACAAAGTCAGTGATCGAAGAAAAGTGGTTTTGCTAAATTATCTTTTGGGAACAGCTAAAATGGCAATTTGGAGGACAAGGAAAAATAGGATCTTGGGAACTGGTTCAATTGATGCAGAAAGAGTTCTGAAAGGGATGGTGGCTGCTCGTATTAAAATTGAGTTTGCTTATTTCAAATTAGTTAAAAATATTATGGATTTTTCTGCAATGTGGTCGGTAGGACGTTTTTTGTGTGAGGTTGGGGAGGATGACATGTTGGTTTTAAAGATGTAATGAAAGGGCTGTAATCTGTATTGATTGGATTGTTTTAATTTATTTTTAATTTATTTATATTTTTGTAGATTTTTGGATGACTTATTGGAATGAAATATGATAATTGTTAAAATAAATATGTTTTAAGCCTCTCTCTCTCTCCTCCTCCTCCTCCCTCTCTCTCTCTCTCTCTCTCTCTCTCCTCCCTCTCTCCTCCTCTCTCTCTCTCTCTCTCTCTCTCTGTCTCTCTCTCTCTCTCTCTCTCGAAAACACTGCCGCCTACTGGAGATAAAAATGCACCAATAGAAAGCTAAGGAAGAGGCCCGAGAGAGTTTATTTTCAGTGAGAATGCTGCCATCTACTGGTTATAATGCAAAACAGTGTAGCTACAGTAGTGGTTTGATCAGTAGTATTATAGGCTAAATATATTGTACATTAGTGCGCAGGCCAGGCTATATACCATAAACCATAAACCATAGCATTAGTTTATATTTACCATAAGGGAGAAAGCACATTTGAAAACAGTGAGTTACATTACAGCCTTCATTGCAGCGACTGCGTACAGGATTTGATAGAATGATAGTAGAATGTCAAGTAAAATACTCACTGCTGAAAGGGATAGTTCACCCAAAAAATAAAAATGCTTTCAAAAAATGTACACACCCTCAAGCCATTGCTATAAGTTTGAAACACCATTTAAACTTCCGGAAGAGTCTAATCTGCAAATTATTATTTTTTTTAGTTTCATGATGACTCACACAGACTATCTATATGAGTATCTTTAGAGTACCCTTTAGCCATATCTGATAAAAGCTGTAAAGATTATCTTTTATGATAATCATAATCCAAAATATATTTATATATATTACTTCTTTTAATCTTGTGGTAATATTTACATATATTCTGTCTTGTTTTTGCCACTTTAGTGATGCTGATGGATTAATCTTCTGTCTGTAAAGAATATTATATTGTATTATATTAAGATAATTAAATAATCGTATACATCATTTCTTTTTTATGATCTCAGTTACACATTTTATTACCAAGATCTTAGCCAATGATTTTCTTTATGTAGATTTGGCATGTTATACAACACAAACTTTGATCTGACTCAGCACAGTGATGCTGGTGTAATTTAATTTAAAGTCATGTTTTATGTGGAGAAAAACAGTTTATTTACATCTCAAAATCAGACATCTCAAAATCAGTAAAAACAAGCCTACTTTATGATTATATTTTCTTATATGATCTCCTAATCAACCAAATACTTTCCCCCTGGTTTCACAGACAAGGCTTAAACTAGTCTTAGACTAAAATGCATGTTTGAGCTGTTTTAACTGAAAGCAACTTGCACTGATATATCTTAAAATAATTGTTTTGTCTCAGGATGCACACCAGTAATGTTTTTTTTTTCTATGGCACGTTTATACAAGCTACTTAAATGTCCTTATCGAACTAAGGTGAACTTAATCTTAGCCATGTTTGTGAAACCCGGCCCTTGAGTGCCAAATGTTAACCAGACATGTTCACATTTAACATATGAGCATTCTGTTGCACTTAGTGTAAAAATTAGGTATACAGAAACATAAAAACACAAAAAGAAACGATTTGCCGTTGTACAGTTATAAAGAAGATTTATCAAAATATGTATATGCTACATCAACACTTTGTAAAAACTACAGTAAAAAAGAATCTCTGAAAGACAATAAAATAAATCAGCATTTTACAAGCAGAAATATCAACCAAAATCTATTTACAATTGTGTCTGGGCAAGAACAACTTCATTGTTCAATTCTTTGAGGTTGGCCTTTTCTGGTTTATGCAAGTCTTCCATTATCACCGGTGGAGTTGGATGCTTGTGCTCCTCGTACTCGACGTAAAGGTAAGTTACCATGGTAAGGGCCAGAACAGCTAAAGCGATGTAGATCTTGGTGGACAGGCAGATGAACGTGCTGTAAGCGAAGGCTATAACAAAACCAAGCGACTCCCACATGCGGTAGTTGGCGAATGCCGCTTCTTTGTGCTCAGCAAAGAGAATTCCATAAAGTGCTGCAATGAAATAATACACAGTATAATAAATAACTATAAAATATATTTATAAATTAACAACATAATGTGAATTTGAATACCATAAAATGCAATACAACTTTATTTTTTAATACAACGCTGACTGTGTTCGGCTGAAAGAAGAAAGCCATTAACACTAAGGATGGCCTTGAGGGTGAGTAAACTTTCGGATCATTTAAATTTTAAGGTGATTAATCCTTAAATATTCATAACAATAATTGACTGTATAGATAACTAATGGCACTTTTCCATTACCAGTACCAGCTCAACTCGACTCGGCTCGCTTTTCGCTCCGTTTTCCATTATAGTACCTCCACAATAGTACCTGGTCGTCGTAGCGACGCCACAGGAAACTGCCGTGACGTAATCTTCTACGCGACACACACCCGCTACCCACACACACACATAGATATACAGGTCCTTCTCAAAAAATTAGCATATTGTGATAAAGTTCATTATTTTCCATAATGTAATGATAAAAATTAAACTTTCATATATTTTAGATTCATTGCACACCAACTGAAATATTTCAGGTCTTTTATTGTTTTAATACTGATGATTTTGGCATACAGCTCATGAAAACCCAAAATTCCTATCTCAAAAAATTAGCATATTTCATCCAACCAATAAAAGAAGTGTTTTTAATACAAAAAAAGTCAACCTTCAAATAATTATGTTCAGTTATGCACTCAATACTTGGTCGGGAATCCTTTTGCAGAAATGACTGCTTCAATGCGGCGTGGCATGGAGGCAATCAGCCTGTGGCACTGCTGAGGTGTTATGGAGGCCCAGGATGCTTCGATAGCGGCCTTAAGCTCATCCAGAGTGTTGGGTCTTGCGTCTCTCAACTTTCTCTTCACAATATCTCACAGATTCTCTATGGGGTTCAGGTCAGGAGAGTTGGCAGGCCAATTGAGCACAGTAATACCATGTCAGTAAACCATTTACCAGTGGTTTTGGCACTGTGAGCAGGTGCCAGGTCGTGCTGAAAAATGAAATCTTCATCTCCATAAAGCTTTTCAGCAGGTGGAAGCATGAAGTGCTCCAAAATCTCCTGATAGCTAGCTGCATTGACCCTGCCCTTGATAAAACACAGTGGACCAACACCAGCAGCTGACATGGCACCCCAGACCATCACTGACTGTGGGTACTTGACACTGGACTTCAGGCATTTTGGCATTTCCTTCTCCCCAGTCTTCCTCCAGACTCTGGCACCTTGATCTCCGAATGAAATTTGCTTTCATCCGAAAAAAGTACTTTGGACCACTGAGCAACAGTCCAGTGCTGCTTCTCTGTAGCCCAGGTCAGGCGCTTCTGCCGCTGTTTCTGGTTCAAAAGTGTCTTGACCTGGGGAATGCGGCACCTGTAGCCCATTTCCTGCACACGCCTGTGCACTGTGGCTCTGGATGTTTCTACTCCAGACTCAGTCCACTGCTTCCGCAGGTCCACCAAGGTCTGGAATCGGTCCTTCTCCACAATCTTCCTCAGGGTCCGGTCACCTCTTCTCGTTGTGCAGCGTTTTTTGCCACACTTTTTCCTTCCCACAGACTTCCCACTGCCTTGATACAGCACTCTGGGAACAGCCTATTAGTTCAGAAATTTCTTTCTGTGTCTTACCCTCTTGCTTGAGGGTGTCAATGATGGCCTTCTGGACAGCAGTCAGGTCGGCAGTCTTACCCATCATTGCGGTTTTGAGTAATGGAACAGGCTGGGAGTTTTTAAAAGCCTCAGGAATCTTTTGCAGGTGTTTAGAGTTAATTAGTTGATTCAGATGATTAGGTTAATAGCTCGTTTAGAGACCCTTTTCATGATATGCTCATTTTTTGAGACAGGAATTTTGGGTTTTCATGAGCTGTATGCCAAAATCATCAGTATTAAAACAATAAAAGACCTGAAATATTTCAGTTGGTGTGCAATGAATCTAAAATATATGAAAGTTTAATTTTTATCATTACATTATGGAAAATAATGAACTTTATCATAATATGCTAATTTTTTGAGAAGGACCTGTATACACTAGATGTCGCCTTGGCTACGGCAGTTCATTGGAACGAATGCGCCAATAGAGCCGCCATCATGGAACAGGGGAGCGCCTCCTCTTTTATGCATCAGCGTCAATGTAGGAAAAGCTCTAACGGAAATAAAATCACCATGAATCGTCATGAATGCGATTTTCTAGTTGTTTTGGTTCGTTCCAATGGTCAGACTTTTTCAGACAATGGTCAGACAGATTTATCATTGAGTCCAGAGAAAAAAAATTTACACAATTTCACATTCTTGTGAAATGTAATCCCTTGCTTTCTGGTTTTTAGATTTCGTTCGTGTGAACATCGCAGCACAAAAGTCCGGCTTCATCCATGAATTCAGCGTTACCCAGCTACTTCCTATGACAAGACCCCTTTTCCAAGATGGCGGCGGTTTTGCTAAGAACCCCAAGGCGACATCTAGTGTATATATCTATGACACACACACAGGACAATGGAGGAAATCGAGTGTGTGCTGTTTTTGATCCTCGGGATGTGGCTGTTTCTCACAGCAAGAAGACAAACGTTGTTTCAGGAGAGGCTGAGGGCAGCAAAACGAAACACTGCTGAAAAAAACAGCTCTGGCGCGTGCAATGATGACGCAGTGAATAGTGACGATTCTCTCTGACCAATCAGCAGTCTGCAGTGTTTTCACGTCACATTTTAGTATCGCCTCAGCTCGCTCAGAACCTCGCCGGAGGTGATACGAAAAAAAGTACCCGAAAGCAGGTACAGGTACAACTTTTACATGGTGGAAAACCAAAGTCGAGTCGAGCTGGTACTGTGTAGTGGAAAAGCACCATAAGTAGTCTGCAGTCGAAGCACTCACCATTGGTTTGTGTTTGCCACACAGCGTCTGCCATTCCCCAGAGCGCCGGAAACACGAAGAACACGGGCAGCTGGTCTGGATGAGGCTCCCAGTATAAAAGACCCACAAAACAGCCCAGGTTTGTCCCTGCAGCTGTGAAAGTGTAGTAAGACAGAATCAGCATCAATTCTAGAGACAATATTTAACCTTAAACCATGTGTTATCCAGTTCATGTATTACCCAAACAAAAGAGGGCGATTCTTCCAGTGTATTGAGCCAGTCTCCCAAACGCAAATGAGCACAGAGAGTTAGTAGCACCGAAACAGATCATCACAAAGCCAACATAATGTATTCCTAACGCACAAGTCACATAGTTCTGCGGGAAAGAGGATCACAAACACATGCTCATATTATTAGAAATTAACTTTCCCATTATAATCTTAAATTTGAATGTATGAATGTTTAAACAATAAATTAAATTAGAATAATCTTTAGGAAAACAATAGGGCCCCTTTCAGGGCTTGGGCAATTGAACTGTTACCAATCAAACAAAATGGCTGCGTCCGAAATGGCATAGTCTCTCAAGTAGCCTCTTATTTTGAGTGAGTAATTACTTCACGGCCACTATAAGAGTGTGTTGTATGTATGAGTGTGTGTAGTATGAATGTAATCCTAACGTACTACTTTCGCCATGTTCCTCCCTTCAGGGGTAAATATGAAAAACGACCTTCAAGCGTCAGTTGCGTCGCTTCACTGCCATTCACAAATCCTCTCCTGTGGCCTCATGGGATTGTAAAGTGTCCATCATATTCACACTCAGAATCTCGCCAGAAGTAGAAGGTCACCGGGTACTTTTTGCCTACTCTTTTATGAGTAATGTGAATTTAGACATGGTTCTTTTTTTTCAAATACTGTTTTTCGCCTACAATACATTAGGGAAGTATGCGATTTCGGATGCTGCCCAAAATTCTACTATATGTACAGGATATCTGTACAATCCTGTACAAAATCCATCTTTGCATCCTAAGTGGCATTTACTGTAAATGTATTTACACAGACTGTTTAATGCAGTAATTAAAATTACATAAATAATGGGTAACACTTTATTTTACAGACACTGTAAAATAAAGTGTTACCCATTATTTATGCAATTGTTATACGTAACATGTAGTTACTGTAGTAATTACTATGAATTGTGCTTAAATACATGGAACTAACCGTAAACCTAATCCTGACCCTAACCTTATAGTAAGTACTTGTAGTTAATTATTATTATTACTCAGTACTAAATGTGTAATAACACTGTAACATGGAAACATTCAAATAAAGGGTTACACTTTATTTTAAGGTGTAATTGTTACAGTGTAATTATATATTTAAGTACTAAGTAATATTAATTAACTACAGGTAATTACTATAGGGTTAGGGTAGGATTAGGGTTTGGTTGAGGGTTTAGTTGCATGTAATTAGGCATAATTTACTGTTATTACTATGGTAAGTACATGTAACATATGTAACAAGGACACTGTAAAATAAAGTGTTACCGAATAATACAATAAGATAATGTTTTAAATATAAGGGGATAACTGAAGTTCTGTGTAGGGCATCCATTTGCTTAAATTTTGCTAAATTCAAAATTGCTGAATTTTGGGTGAATTTTTATTAATTCTGGTGGCATTCTGTTTTCCAAGGCCCCTTTATTTTTCGACTCTACCCCAGTCTGTATTTGGTTATGTACCTTTGTGTATTCGCCAGAGAGGAAACTTTGCTCGAACCCACTGTACATGGTCAATGGGATGAGCAGCAATAATCTGGGATCTCTCAAGAGCTTGAAGGTAGCCAGAAAGGTGCTGCAAAATGATTCGTTGCCCTTGTTCTTTCGAAATTCTTTGGCCAGACTTTGGTCTATGTTGTCCAAGAACACAGCCACAAAAATCATGGCCAGAACCCCCACACCTGCACAGACCAGGACACACTGGGTTAGACAGTCTTAAAGGGATAGTTCACCCAAAAATGTAAATTCTGTCAGTAATTACTCTCCCTCATGTTGTTCAACTCCGTAGGACCTTCGTTCATCTTCGGAACACAAATTAAAATATTTTTGATTAAATCTGAGAACTGGATCACTCCTCCATAGGCTTCTAAGGGATTGAAACTTGTTCCCCGAAAAGTTATTAAAGACATCGTTAAAATAGTCCAAGTGACTACAGTGGCTCAATCTTAAGTTTATCAAGCGACGAGAATACTTTTTGTGCGCAAAAACAAACAAAAATAACGACTTTATTTCAACTATTCATTTCCTTCTCTGTGGGCGTCGAGTCAGTTAGCGTAGTGTGATAGCGTAGTGTGATAGCATAGTGTGATAGCGTAGTGTGATAGCGTAGTGCTACGTCACACGTAGGCTCACTATTGGCCGACGCTGGTCATGTGTTTGATGCATGTGACGTACAACACAGAAGCACAGAATCTTAATAAACTTAAGATTGCGCCACTGTAGTCACTTGGACTATTTTAACAATGTCTTTAATAACTTTTCGGGGAACAAGTTTCAATCCCTTAGAAGCCTATGGAGGAGTGATCCAGCTCTCAGATTTAATCAAAAATATCTTAATTTGTGTTCCGAAGATGAACGAAGGTCTTACGGGGTTGAACAACATGAGGGAGAATAATTACTGACAGAATTTACATTTTTGGGTGAACTATCCCTTTAATGGGCCTTCATAGAATAATGAAAATGAGTTGCCTACACAGTGCTGAACATTCTAAGATAGATATTTTTCAGGGGATAATATTAATGAAGTCATATTTCAACAGCTCACTATACAAGCATACAAAAACCATTTTTGATGTTATATTTGTACACAAATATGACCTACCAATGTAGCAGCCCAGTAGTGTGTTTACTAAGTGTCTTGCTGGACGGGTTGAGTTTCCAATGATGGTGAAATTGTCAAAGCATGTTGCCACACCACAGAACTGCAGGTTCTCCTCAGGGACTTCCACTAGAAACAGACAGTGCATTTACAGTCACCAAAATACAGAGACGCTGGCAAAGTATTTCATTCAACTGTACCTATGTTAGAGTCCTGGCCAAATATGAGAGATGACATGAGGTTTCCCCACACCGCAGAAGATTGAAAAATTAAGAAAAAAATGCCAAAATATTGATTTATGAGATCCTGGCCTTTCTTGTTGAGTTTCTGGCCACGCATGTTTCCACTTATTGTGAGATATGTGCATTTAGCAGACCACAGCGGAGAACCGCCCATACCCAGAATGGCAGAGGTGGTCATCAGACTTGCCCTGCAGAAACAAAGTGATTTCAGAGACTTCCGATTTTTTTTTCTAACTTAAATGAACTAACAGAACCTTCAGCTTTTTAACTCTGAAATGTTTGGTGTTAGTAAGATTTTTTTTTTTTTGTTGTTGTTGAAAGAAATTAATAGTTTTATTCAGCAAATATTTGTTAAATTGGTCAAAAATGATAGTAAACACATTTATAATGTTATAAAAATGAATTTTTATGCTATTTTTACAAAAATATTAAGCATGCAGCAAAACAGTTTTCAACATTGATAATAATATTTCAATGTTTCAGGAGCAGCAAATCATCATATCATAATGATTTCTGAAGGATCATGTGACACTGAAGACTGGAGTAATGATGCTGAAAATTCAGTTTTGACATCACAGGAATAAATTACATTTTAAGATATATTAAAATAGAACACAGTTCTTAGTTTTAGTAAATTTTTTTGCAATATTATTGTTTTTACTGTAAATACAGCCTTGGTAAGATACGTTTTTTCAAAAAGATAAAAAATAATCCTACTGCCCCCAAACTTCTGAACAGTTTAAATAGATTTTTTTTCATATATTTTGTGCTAGCTTCAATAACCCTTCCATAACATGTCATATGGACCACTTTTATGATGGTTTTACAGATCTATCCCTTTAAAGGGATAGTTCACTAAAAAATGTAAATTCTGTCATTAATTACTCACCCTCACGTCGTTCCAAACCTGCAAGACTTGTGTTCATCCTCGGAAATCCAATGAAGAGGTTAATGAATTCTGAGAGCTTTATGTAACATAATTTACCACTTTATTTACAAAATATTAATCTACAACGCACTTTCACAAAAGCAACAAGTGTTGTGTTGACGCGAGAGCAGATGTTGTGTGAACGACATGAGAGTGAGTAATTAATGAAAGAATTGTCATTTTTGGGTGAACTATCCCTTTAAGCCAGTGTTTCTCAACCTCTCCTGCAGGGACCCCCTGACAGGACATGTTTTTGTTTTAACGCTGAAATGGCACACCTGATTCAATTAGTCAGCTACACATTAAGCCTTTGAGCCTTTAATTAATTGAATCAGGTGTGCCATTTCAGGGTTAAAACAAAAACATGTCCTGTCAGGGGGTCCCTGCAGGAGAGGTTGAGAAACACTGCTTTAAGCTCTGTCTTATATCTCACACATCTGGTCATGTCTGGGATTTGAAACTGTCTCTCACATTTTAGCTTAAAACTAAACACTTACATCAAGTATTTGTGTATATTATTCAACAGATCAGCAAGTATAAACGGTGGAGAAATACACGCACCAGCCTGGCGCAAGGTTTCCAAAGGAATATGCCACATAGCAACCCATTGAAATGACGATGGTCCATTTACAGCCCAGATTTTTGATCATTATTGGGGGCAGAAACATTGAGGACAAAATGATGGCTGCATAGATGACGCTGAGCGATATAACACCCATCCCATCCTCAGCGTTGAGACTGCTCTGTAACACACAAACATGCTTCTGTCAATATAATACATCCACAAATCAATACCAAGATACACTCATTTATTTAACAAAGCAATGTCAGAGTTTATTCAGTTGGTCTGTCCCTTTAGATGATTTTAAAGATTAAAAAAAGGCTTTAAATCAATCATAAATTGTTTTCATAAATTATAATTCATTTGTGTGGAACGTACCATACTATTATGAATTTTATTTCCCATGCACCCAAACTTCCTCTTTAGTGAAAGGATATGTAAAAATCAATGAACTATACTGTACTTTGCACCTTTTCTACAAATAATCGTATTTCAATTATAATTAGGCCTATGAGTACATAATACAATTTTATTTATTTTATGTATATATTTTTATATACCTATGCTGTCATCTAACATCATGCTAATTTAGAGCTCAATTTCTATTTGGTTATGAAAACTACACTGAAGCTGTACAGGGCTCGGCAAGAGTTTGATTATGAGAAATGTCAACAAAAAGATTTTTACATCATTATTTATTAGACATCATTATCAAACGCAGTCAAAAGCGACATACAAATAAAAACTGCAACACAATCTATGATCTCTGATTTATATTAGTTACCTGTAAACTCTGAAGCCCTCCATATGCTGTGAATAAGAGCAAAAATCCAAAAGAAACCACAAGGATATTTTTGGTAGTTTGGCTCATGAATTTTTTCATTTTGAAATCCTGTAAATGCTTCAAAAAGAAGGAATTCCTCCAGTGAATGTGTCGTGTGTCAAAACGAAATGGATTCTGAACAGATTTGGAATTCACACTGAACTGATATATCTGAACACACTCTCGGGCAAAGTTCAGTGTAATGCAATTAAAAAAGTATCCAGTATTTACATGACTAAAGCTTGGTCAATGATTGCTGATCTCTTATCAAGTTATACATTTTTCAAAATAAATTTTAGGATGGAAAAACATCAACCTAAGATTAAAAAATATATATATATATATAAAGAGTCTAGCATTTGTCAAAATTGTGCTCGTTTCACGCAGTTGTCAAATAGAATGTTTTTATGATGTCAGTGTGCTGATTGCTTTATTATGCTACATTTCACATGTATTATGATATGTGTGTAGTCACGTCAGCCAAGACATGTCCAGCAGATTTTACCAGTAATATAATTTAATGACAAATTTTACTGCATAGTTTGTCCTCTCTGAAACTGCAAACATGAATGACTGTTTAACAGGCAAAGGTTCTCCTCCTGTGGCGGAAAGTTTTTTTATTTCAATGGAATGAATGTACTATATTTTAGTTTGATGTTTTTTATTTAACATTTAAAGAGATTTTATGGTACTAATTTTTGTTTATTTAAATGCAGTAGTTATAATACATTTATTAGCGGTTAAACGGGTCCTATTATGCCCTTTTATGAAGTCTTGATTTTGTTTTTGGGGTGTAGAATATGTTTTCATGCTTAAATGTTCAAAATATGCATAATTTTTACACATATTTTACATTACAGCTCCTCTCTCCCCAGTCTGGTTGTTAAACGTGTCATTTTCGATGAAGCCCCTCCTTCCGAAATACGAAATGCGCTGTGATTGGTTAGCTGGCCCAGTCTGTTGAGATTGGCAGCGCTTAGCGCATGTTCGAAGAATGTCACGCCCCTTCGTAAACATGAGCTCTACTCGGATGTAAATATTAACGATGGCGTCAATTTCAAAACATTTCAGACCCTGACAATGTTAACAAGCAAGAGGATTTTGCTGAATGGATTTCAAGCTCAAACTTTGCAAGCACGGGATTCACAGGATGTTTCAGAGTCGTTGTTTTTTTATTTATTTTTTTATTATAGATTCAATGTTATCCACCATTTAATCATATTTGTCTGAAAACTATGGTAATACAAACAGCAATTGATCACAAAATCATGGATAATTTTCCTAAGGGGCGGTGAACAGCAAGAGCTTGCAAAAGCTAAAGTAATCACTGCATCAATACTGTTATGTTAGTTAGCAGGCTAGCGGAGGCAATGCTTTGCCCTTCATTTACTTCATAGCTATCATAGCAACTACATAAAGCTTATAATTGGAACTGTTAATAGAAAACACAACTACAAATAATAAGACATACAAGTCCATAAACAACAAATTGTCCCGACAAAATGGGAATGGCTCTGTAAGGGCCAGCCACTGGCCCAACGACGGAGTCCAACGGTGTGGATAATGCGTGTGTGTCTTTTCAGCGTTCTAGTGAAGTTCACTTTTATTAGAATTTAGTTTCACTATTACTTTAGCTCTACGCCGATCTCACGGCAATTCGTACGAATTTTATGAGGTGGCTAATTCGTACGAATTCATACGACCTCACTCGATTTTTGCTAAATCGTACATATTTTATGAGTTGCCCAATTCGTATGAATTTGTAGGAATGACCTACCCCTGACCCCGCCCCTAAACCTACCCATCACGTGGGTTTAGACAAATCGCACGAATTCATACGAATTGGTCATGAAATAGCGTTGCTTAATCTGACTCCAATTTCGAATGATAATCAAACTTAAATCGTATTTCTTCTTAGAAAATATTCGTAAATATTGATTATGAGTTAATTTAGATCTTTGATTATTCTGTGGATTTCATAATTTCAATTATTCCTTCATTAAGGGACCTGATGCCGCACAGAGTCACACGCCCCGAGTTTACGTGGATCTCACGGACACACTCGCCAGTCTGATCTTGGTCAGAGGATGCAGGGTTGGCTAATACCTCTTCAGTCGGTTCCCTACTGCTCACTCAGACATAAAAGTGTAGTTTATTTTGCCACTTCCGTACAACTTGCCAAGTCAGTGACAGACAGAAATCAAAAGGTCTTCAGATGACGTGTCTAATGCTCCATTCATATGCGCCTTTAGTTTGACCTATCCTGGATCCAGATCTGCGCTAGCACCAGCCTCCTCATAATCTACTAGAAACAATTATTTCAGAAGAATGCAGAATAAATCAAGGTTAACATTTTTTTGTCAGGAAAAAATGTATCATGCCAATTCCACAAGTAAATGATTAAAAGCCAAATAAATACATAACATCAATTGCTCAAAGATGACTCTAAGAGTAAGAAATGCGTTCCTGACAGAGACACACAGTGGTGTGTGTGTGTGTGTGCGCGTGTGCGTGTGTGTGTGTGTGTGTGTGTGTGTGTGTGTGCGTGCGTGCGTGCGTGCGTGTGTGTGTGTGTGTGTGTTCCACTGACACAGCACTGCATGGGGGTTTTCCTGGTTACAGTTTCCCAAAGACTGCTCTGCCACTTACCCTTATATACACAGACCAGAACAAAAGGCTTGTACAAATATGTTTTAGAGTTGTTTTGGGTCTCTTCATGTACCCCAGTAACACCTGGTTTCGGAGGAGAGGGGAGGATTATCAGATATCTTTCGAAGAGACACCACCCAAAGAGGAGAACAGGATTCTCCTAAGTGTTCAATCTTTCTCATAATACCAACGACTGCAATGAAATTAAGACCATTTTACCAATCACACTGAGACATTTAAAATGATACCAGACATGAAAAGGAAAAGCAATAGATTCACAAGATACATACATCATATGTGATCTATAGACATTTTCAGTGAACTTTTAGTGAGTTGGATCAGGGGAAAGGAAGGGAGGAGGGAGAGGGGGATGCAGAGATAAGGAGGAGAAACGTTTGGACAGGACAATGCCCTGCTCTTTCTCTGAGATCTTCTGTCCAGGGTGCATTTTATTGCTTTATTGCAGGAGGAGTTTTATCTCAGTTTTTGTCTAAGCAGGAAAATCAATTCTTACAGATCCGTCTGTCAGGAGAAGCTTTGGTGCGAGCCTGCATCGTACTCTGTCTTCATGCAGTTCTCTGTAAAATGTGCAGCACACAGACAAACGTTGAGGTTATAATGTTCAGGAACAGTGTTAAAAATACATTTTAACCTCTCTAAGTTCGTCAGCCGTAGAGCAAACTCTTCCTTTACTCCAAAGCAGCCCAACATGGCCTTAGCCCCTTGTGTTCCCGGGGTTTACTTTAAATATTAGGGTTAGTGATGCCACCAACCCAGGAGAAGCTCGTTGTAGCCGTTTCTTGTACTCCTTAAAAAGTGATTTCTGTAAAAGAAATTATATTCCTTTGTCTTGAACTTTGAGCGTCGTAACTTTGCAGATGTTGTTTATGCTCAAACAGCAACATTACACACTAACTAAAGTTTTAAAAAGTGAAATCATAATCAAGGACCCCTTTAAATGTAAATGAAACTTAAACGGTCATTAATCTTGAATGCTTTGGAGCACAGACTTAAGTTTGGTCATAACAATAATAAATGACACCACTTCCTTATGCACTAGAAGCCCAGTTACCATCATAACACAATGAAAAACGGAGCCATTTTCTCGGTGTGGACTGCTACAGCCTTTAATGGCAGAGTTTACTTCATGCGCACCTTTATGTATTGTGCAATGAAATCCAATTCATTTATATATGAGGTTGTATTCTTTATTTACCATATAGCTACAAACCTTGAACCTTTGTTGCTATCATAAAAAATAATCTCTGACTATTTACTCTCAGAAAAAAAGCTGTCACTGAGGCAGTATCTTTCAAAAGGTACATCTTTGTACCTTATTTACCCCTAAAAGGTGCACATAAGTACCTTAAAGAAACATATTAGCACCTAAATGGTACATATTAGTACCTTTTGAAAAGGTTCTGACCCAGTGAAGGCTTTTGTACCAATTGTCTGAAAGTGTTGAAGTCACTAGAGGTCATGCTATATTGTGAATGTTGTTAGGCACGATACGTGGTGTACGGCTTTATTTTTCTCTACAAAAAAGGGAGAAAAAGGTTCAGGGTTCTATAGAACTTTCTTGGCTTAGTTTTAAAGAACCCATTATGCCAAAAAGGTTCTATAATAGGGGAAATGTCTTAAATTATTGCATATTTTCATGTTTAATTTTCATTTTTGTTCTAGTGATTATGTTTACAAGCAGTTTAACTCTTAAAATTTTATTAAAATTGAAAATGAATTAAAACAAAATCAATCAAATGATCCCATGATGGGAACCGCTGAAAGGTTCTATATGAAACGCCTGGCAGAACCCTTTAAGGTTCCATATAGAACCTTTTATTCTTAGATCATACGATATAGCACTGCCTCACATGCCTTATTCGTTAGGGTTGGGTTACTATGGAATAAAATATTAAGGACATATTTTTTTCAATAAACCAAGAAGAAGTGACGTCACCGGACATCGCTTAGTTTAAGTGTCTTCCTGCTAAAACAAAATGCCGTCCATTGTGTAATAAAAAAAAGAAAAGAAAATGCAATGAATTCAACCAGAGCTTCAAAAGTTTATCTTACAGTATGTCTAATTTTCCTTCCGCATTGAATTGTATTAAATAAATTTAAAATGCAATGCACACGTATATATAAATAATTATTATTTATTAGCCTACTTATTTTTATCATGTCCAATTAGAATAAAGGTCATTTACCATGACCTACATTATTAAAAATAGAGTAAGTCTGATGTTTTATCAGGAATATGCCGGATGTGATAATCACTCTATATCTTTATTCAATTATCTTAGTTATTAATCATCTTTGCATAAGTGGAATATCAAGATGTTATTTGCATGTTTAAAGATATTAGCAAGAATGTATCATAACCAAACATCAAAGCATGTATGTATCTAATGTATCCTTTCAGAGTTATACTTTTGTAAATTTTCATCGTAACTATACATGCATGTCTTAGTTGACACAAGACTTAGCATAATGATTAGATTTATTGACTCTGATAGCCAGAAGTATTTGTATTATTTTATTGTGACTTGCCTTTGCAGACGCACCCTTTACAGTCAACACTCAGATAATGTTTTAGCAGCTGGATTAGGTTTTGTGATGTACATGATGTGATAGACTGATGTAATCACTTCTGACTGCTGGGAGGTTCAGTCATAATTACACATCAGTGATTCACAGGGTTTATCTGTGCGCTTCACTCCTTACCTCAGACCATATTGTTTACAGTAAGTGTTCACTTTATCTGACGTTCAGTACACGGTTAAGTGTTACTGTAAGTATGTGTCTTGCTCAGGAGCACAAAGGTTCAGTTGCTCACTCGAACCAGCAACTCCTGTTTACCAGCCTTGGACTTTTCACACCATGCGGCTGAAAAGAGCAAAAGTGGGATACAAAATGTAGTGTTAAATTTGAGGTTGGTGTCTCAAAAAAAGAGCTTTCAGTAAGATTTTGTTTGGACGCAGTACCAAACATTCCACTATAAGAAATTTGTTTTGCATTCATTTCCAATGCGGTCATTTTTTGAGCAAGGAGTACAAGAGTGACTTCTTCAGGACCATAGCGAGTTAACTCAGCCTTTTATTGGTCTAAATATGTAGCTGATGAATACACAAAATAACTTGCATTACAAAAACAGTCACACCTCTTGTTCTTAAATTATGGTAATGGTAATTATAATTACCAGACTAACCCTAAAGTTTTTTAACCCTATATTATTTTTTACAATTGAAATAAAATGTTATTTAGTCCCACTACAAAATGATTTTTCCTTGTGGAAAATATAGGCTTATTATGGGTGTTATAATATAGATTTTACTATCCTATTCCTATCCAATCCAGATTTTATTAGATAGCAGAGCCTGACATTTTTGCTTTTTTTTATGCAAATGAGCTGAAAATCAAATCTACAATATAATTACGCTCAGAAGAGGGTTTTGATTTTTAGAGCATTGTGAGGCTTCACTTTCATTCTTTCACTGATGAAATCAACTGAATTTTGCTCCCAAAAGTTAGATGAGGCAACGTAAACAAGTCCATTTGGCAGTTTTCTTTAAAATAGTGCTTTTCCTTAAAAAAAGCGTTTTTTTTTTTTGTATATTTTTTAATAATTTTATTGTATTTATTAATATTTTGAATTAGTTTTTTCTTTTTATATTTTCAGTTTTAATTTGAATTTAAGTTTTAGTAATGTTGTTATGAACTTTTGTCATTTTTATTAGTTATATATTTGAATTTTATTTATACCTATTTCAGTTTCAGTATTTTTTTCAGTGTCAGTATATTTCAACAGTCCCCCTGTGGTGAAATGCAAGCTTTTAATGTTGTTTATGTCTATGTGACATTTTTAATATGCTTTAAGACAAAGCATGTGTAAATTCATAAGTCGACAGCATTGCTGAGTATTTTCTCCTTAAAACTGCAGTGAACCAAAGACAGTCTCAAAAACACGGTTTGAAATCGCTGGTGTTTCAGACGTCACAAACTAGCTTGTAACCAATCAGATCAACGTGTGATCGTCAACGAGTGGATCTCTGAGCTGGGGCACGTTCATCGTTCAAGCTCAAATAGGTGCCAAGGTTTTGCTGCGGTTTCCGGGTTGATCGACACGTTTCCTGGAAACGGTGTGCAACGGGGTTTGAGATTGGTTTTCTCTTGTGTCAAAAATATCAGCCCAATCAGCAACAACATGTACAGTATATACAGCACGCGGTATTAAAGAGACAGCTCGCACACTGGGTCCAAGGAAAGTCGTTTATAAATGTGTCCGCCGCTGCTCGGTATACGCAACAATTGAAGATATTAGAAGACATGTTTGTCGTAAGAGTTTTATAGTAAAAATATAGCATATCAACGGTGATCAGCAATAATGTTAAGCCTAATACTCACAATAAAAATAATAAGGTCATATATTTCAAACAGTCTCGGAGTTAAGAAGTGGATTATCCTTCACCTGAAATCAATGTTTGTCTTTTCATCCTGAAATGCGAGACAAATGTTGGATCACAATAATTAGGAACCACAGTTTCCACAAATCTCTTCACTAGATTGGGATGTTCTCTGTTATTCTGGACGGCTAGGGCAATGACTGACATGAAGAATTTTCAAGGAAAAAACTTTTAAATGTATAATTTTGGTGATCGGTGAGTTTTAAGGGATAAAATGATTGATTACAGGGGGGCTTTAAAATTATTTCAACTAAAATTAATTTAGTTGTCAAGGCAACATTTCAAATTTTCATTAAAGTGTTTTAGAGAGTAAATTCTGTCATCATGTACTCACCTTCATGTCGTTCCAAACAAATAAATATTATTATAGGCCTATCCATTTCTGGCAATAGGCTACCAGGTTTGCTATGGTCACGCATATTGTTTACACATTAAACTCGTGGCCAAAATAGATAGGCCTATCGTTCCCTAAACATGAAAAACTCGTGGCCTGCACGATAAAAAAAATATGACTTCGAGACCACAACTTGACACCGCATGGCCACGACATAAGGATGTCGTTAGCTCGAAAGAAATGATCTTGTGGCCACGAGTCGACTTATCCCGCTCCCAGGAGTTAAAGGGTAACTAAACACTAAAACAACTTTTTTAGTTAATGATCTGTAAGAATGGAGCTTCATAAATGCTGTTCATTGATTCCAGTAATTTTTTTGACATTTGGGTTTAAAGTGTTTTAATTATACATTATAGTATGGTTTAAAAACGTCTGAGTGCTGCCCTCTTCAGGTTGAACGGTGGCTACTGCAGTTGAATTTTCCTCTTGGATGTTTTGGTGGTTCGTGACGTGGCGGTTGTAGGTGACGTAAGCAGGTTCCATACAGAGAGATGCGTCTCAGGTGCACGCCCCCCTCCACTGGGCTCTGCCCACTTTTCCAGCATTTTTGCTGCTCTAACCCTAACCCTAACCGGGGGTTTAGTTACCCTTTAATATGACATTCCCAACTTTACCGTTTCCCACGACAAAACTAAGTGAACCGAACATGTCCCTTCCCGGTCACTGTGCCTGCCATCTCTTACATTGCTTTATTAAAATGGCCTGATAGAACACAATATGCTATATTTTACAGAATGATAACAGTATTATGCTTGTATACTATTCTAACAGTCAAACACGATCTGGATGTTGCGTCTACCGGTTCAACCACCAGAGGTCAGTGTTTAACAAATCACGGCTAGAGGATCTTTTATGGTGTTTTTGGTGACTTTTAGTGTCTGTATGAAGTCAGTTCTCCTGAGGTTCACACAGGTGCCCTAGCAGAGTAACCACATTTATGACAGTAACTACTGTATGAACATGTTCCAATAACATTTGACACCTAGAAATTTTCCAAATTATTGTGTCCGTATATCTATGGTTTTTCTATTGTTTCAGCCCTAACACACTTTAAAAGTTTGGCATTAAACGTGTGCATGTACTTTTTTTTTATCTAATGAAATTACATTTATATATTCAGATAATGACAAAGCCAATGTCATTCCCAGGGATTGCATGAACTGGAAAAATGTGTGCAATGTTGGATAAAATTGTCTGCCAATGCATAAATGTAAACGTATGCTGAAGTTCTCAGACCAGGTTCAGATATACCTGAGGCAGATATTGTGTATTGTGTACACACTCACTAACTTTGCTGTGTCTCTGTGGGAGTTTGTCTAGTTTCCCCCCTTTCTCAAGCCTCCTGTTCTTGGGCAAATCCCTTAAGGAATGCCAGACATTCATGACGCCGTGTATCCGTCTTATTAAAACACTCTCCATGGGCCGACCAACTGAGAGACTGAAATATAAATATATAAATACACTTGCTTACCTGGAGGAATTTTTATTGCTCCGAAGTTCATTCACAGCTCGTCAAACTTAATGGAGTTACAGTCTATTTAATATACGGATCAAGTTATCTCAGATGTTTCTTCCAAAATTCCTTTGGAGAAATAAAAATGAACACACTGTTATTGACAGTATAGAGTTAAAAATTAAATTACTGAGATATCAGACAACTGAGACAACTTTGATAATAGACAGAGATATTAAAGTCAATGTGCAAATCATTTTACATTTGTAAAGCCATGTATTTCTAGTGAATCAGGATGTTTAATGAAGAGAAAATGTGATTTTATCAATTGTGAATTAAAAACTGGTTTAAAGAGATTTTTTAAATTTGGAGAAAAAATTCAGGATAAAACATTGCAACTGGAAAAAAAAGGAAATTCAAATTGCAATAAGAATGTACTGTAAATAGACTCATGTTGATTTTAAAAAGATCTTGCACTGATTCAGAAACTTCCTACTGGAGTCATTGTGACTGGAGACATTCAACAGAAACCATGAACTGTAAATAGAGTTGATAGATGAGTGCATGGTGTCTTTTCTAATGCTAGGAGGCGCTGGTGCTTGTTACATTTAGGCATTTGCCACCAGATTTCCATGACCCACACAGCCTCATTTGTTTTCCTTGTGATTCAGCAGGCCAGACGGGTTTTTCCTGCTGATAGCTGCGATGACAGGCATGAGTCATTCGTAGTGCCCATTGTTTGCTGTTTGCTGATGTGGATGTAGATCTGGAGGGCATTTTCTGCTGCTGGTTCCAGCACAATGCACAATGGCACAGAGATGCTGACACCCTACAAAAATGCCTTTATTTAGCCAAATTGAAACGGCTCATGATGACATGTGTGTGCTTCACCACCAGTCCTCCCCGTTTCCCCAAACCTCATCTTCCCAACAGAGAGAAAGACAGGAAGTGAGAGGATGAGGATGAGACTTCAAGCCTCAAAATGATTTTGTTTTGTAAAGTTTTGACGGGGCTAAATTTGTTTCGTCTGTCCACAAATAAAGCACAAAAAATACTACTGGTTATATTTAATACGTGTTTTTAATATGATGTAGCGTTCGTCATCAGCACAAACTGATTTTTCTAGCTGCGATAAAGGCTCGGTCACATTAGCGAAATTTCACGGGCAAAGTAGGGTCATTGTTCATAGTGTAGCAATGTTACTTTTAAAGGGGTGGTAAAACGCATTTTTTCGAAGGCTTGATTGTGTTTGTGGGGTGCACTGTAACATGTGTTCATGCTTCGTTTTTTAAAAATTGCATTATTTTTCATATATTTTACCTTTATTCTACACTGCTCTGTCCCTCCTTGTAAAAACGGTCTGATGGTTTCCTGGTTCTATGAAGCCAGTCCCTCAAAACTACGCAATGGGCTCAGATTGGTTAGCTGGCCTAGTGTGTTGCGATTCGCTAACCGTCTAGTGCAAGTTCTCCAGAAACGTCACGCCCGTACCTTAACTGATAGCCTAGTTTGTGCTTTAGTGTATTAGGCCGGTGACACACTGGCTGTGTGGCGTGAGCGTGGCGTTTCTGTTGCGTGTCAGCTGTGTTGCGGCTGCGTCGCGTTTTCTGTGTCTTTGCACACCAGAAACGTGTCTGACGCGGCGCTGCTGACACGGATCACCCGTGTTCGACATATGGGAGAGAGTTGTGGAAGCCATATATAGCCTACTTCATGTTAAGCATAAATATAAATCCTACTGATAAAGACACTGTCAGCAGTATTGACAGCAAAATAGACTACAGAATATTTCGTTCTGTATTGACAGGTGCAATATTTGAAAATTGATATTTATTTATTTATTTATTATTTTTTTTAATTATATTTATATCTTAATTTATGTCAAAACACTAAACCCGTGTTGATTTGGTCGATTATCTGAATGTGCTCCTCCCGAACTTTGTTATATATAATTTAAAAATAATTTAACGAATGAATTTAAGGGATCGCATAAAGGGAAATCTAGGGACATTTATGCTTAAATGAGCTGGGCATTTATGCTATCCCTAATCGCAGTTAGACGTCTGAAATTATTTGACTCTACAGACATTTTTCTTGTCTCTGATAACGGGAGGGGCGAGCCAGACTACATCTGGTGCTGCGCCGGATCTTAAGCTCTTGTTTTTATTTTTTCTTGAACAAAATTAATTTACATCATAGTCATGTACAGTGTGTTTACACCGCAAAACAAATTCTTGCCATTTTCGCGCTCTTCCAAACTGGATTATCTTCTCCGACTTGCCGTTGAGTCCTCAAACTCAGAAGAAGAGGGGCCATGTAGATGAGCTCACAAATCTGCATTTTGAGTGGCGTGTGGCATCAATTTAACATCTATCGGCGAGTGGCGTTATTTTAACGCGTGGCGGCGTGTGACGTTAACTTATCGCCTGACGGCGCTTATTTAACGCCTGGCGGCGTTATGAAGACGGCGTTTTAATATTTATACGGCGATCAAATGCACGTAAATCCTGAACCATTTGGCTTTCGATACGCAGCCAGTGTGTCACCGGCCTTATAAACAATGAAACGTTAGTGAAGATGATCGAGCAGAACCTGTTCAAGAACGGCTGTTAAACAACGTTTCAGAAGGGTTTGTTTTTTGTTGTTCTCTCATTACTTTTAAGTATGAATGAGCATTTAACAAACCAGCAGAGCCAAACAGCGTTGTCATTTGTTTACTTCCTTGCTACAACGTACAATTAACAATACTAACTATTACAGGAAAACACATCAACGAAAAAAATAAATCATACTTACAGGTTGTGGCTCGTAAACAACAGCTTCTGTTCTTACAGTTGGAACTGCTCCATCTTTCAGCACAAGCCGATGTGCGAATCCTGCATTGAACTTGCAAAGATTGTGGACGCTTTCCTCCGTCACATGTCAAGATTTGGGTCATAATTATGAGGGACCGAGTTAAAAATAAATTTTAACCATTGATCCCTAACTCCCTCATCCCTAGGAAGGCTGAACAAAGCGGACCTGCAATCCGGATGAAAATAACAGCAGCGTTTCGACGCGACAACTCATCTCCAAAACAGCAATATAAAATGGCCTCGCCCCGCTTATTAAGTATTCTCGGAGGAGGAGTTTATGTAAATAATGGGATTTACTGACGTCAGCATATCCCATGGAATGTCGTGTAGTCCAAAACCGGCCGTTTGCTGTAGTCCTTAGAAATTGAATTTTTTAAAAGCAAATATCTTCCTTTGCGTTGAACTTTGAGCGCTGTAACTTTGCAGATGTTGTTTATGCTCAAACAGCAACATTACACACTAGCTAAAGTTAGAAAAGTGAGATTGTGTTTTACCACCCCTTTAAAAGTAATGCATTACAATATTGCGTTACTCATTGTTTAAACTGATTGTTTTACATGCAAATTCCCGCCTGTACATTAGAGGGCGCAGCTCAAACAACATTTCAGCTGTTCTGCCGTTCTGTATTGGATGCAGGAAAAGAAAGTTTTTTTATTTTTTTATTTGAACAATTATTCATGTACAAACAGTAAGGCAATAGTAATAATTCTTTACATTAAACAGACAAATTGAATACATACAGAACAGGTGCATGAAATAAACAAATACACACACAAAAAAAATTAAGGGCTAAGGTTTTTCTTTTAAATATTCTTCTATAATGGACAAAAGACTAATTGCGTTTTTCTTTTTTATCACTTTGAGAATGAAACAAATTCACCATGAAATGCACAGAACATTGGTTTCACCTTTAGGTATTTCGATTTGTGTACAAAAAGGATATTGTTAACCAGGAAGTTATCTTTGTTATTGTTCATTGAAAGTCCATAAATAATGTCCTTTGCAGGGAAGTCTTCCAGGAAAAGAAAGTTCAACACTCTGACTGCATCGGAAATCGCATACTCTCTTGAGTAGGCACCGGCACCGCTAAAAGATTATGTTCTATATACTATGAGTGTGTGTGTAGTATGAATGTAATCTAGAGTAGCCTACTACATCTGCCATGTTGTCCTTATCATGTGACCCACCAGTGTTTGATTGCGTCGCTTCACTGCCATTCACAAGTCCTCTCCCGTGGGATAGTAAAATGTCCATCATACACACACTTCAGAATCTCGCCGGAAGTAATAGGTCATCCGGGTAATTTTTGCCTGCTCTTTTATATTGTGATTTTGATTAATTTTCAGGAATTCTGAATCTGTTTTTATGCAAGCGAGATGAGTAAATGTATGTTCACATTTAGTCTAGAACTACAGTAAGCATCATGTTCACACACACACAACGCCTCTGCACTTACTCACGCTTTATCCCAACATGGGACAGGAGAGCTGTCAGTCAATACATGGGAAAACAAAGTAACCTGCATTATTTATTTGAAAAAGTAACTGGATATTTTATTGTAAATTTAAAAGTAATGTGTTACTTTATAGTTAGACTACTTGAATAAAGTAATCGGATTACGGATTTGCGTTACTTGTAATGCGTTACTGCCAACACATATTGATAGCACATGTGCAAATAATGATTGAACGTTTAAACAGAATCTAGTTAGTGTCAAACGTGTTCTACTTTACAGAACAAACCACAAAAATAAATTGACATGGGCTACAAAAGCTGCCTGAATCCACAGAGACTTATAAGTTCAAGTGTAGTTTTACCCCTGCCTTTATTCCTAAAGGAAAATAATGCATTGCAAATAAAATTTCCTCAGAATTTGGAACGGATAAAAGCCCTCAAACATTAATAAAACAGGCTATTATCTTACTGGATAAATTGAAATAATAATTAAATAATAATTTTAAATAATTTTCAGTGTAATTTAATTCTAATGTAATTCTTGATACCATTTGGTTCCAGGAATTGTTTTTTACAAGCATTCATTCTGAATTTTTTAAAGAGTGAATACCTCTCATCTGCATATATTTCAAACAAAACCCATTGTCTCAAACAAACACCTTTCATAACTGTGATAGTGATGATAAGACAAACTTACAATGGCGTTTTCTGTTCATTCAGGATTGACTGAGATAGTGTCCTGCATGAATGACAGACAGAAGACACATTAGCGATCATGTGTGAGGCGTTAAATACCGGATTTTCTGCTGAATGAGTGGTGTCAAGGTCAGGCTGAAAGAAATAAGACAGAAAAGGAGTTTAACTGTGACAAAAAACTAGCATGAATTATTCATTTCCCCCTTTTTCATACGCTCCTCTTCACAGCACAGTCTCGACAGCTTTATTTCAGCAGAAAAGAGTGTGGCTTTCTGCACCTTCTTACTTCCCAAAATGGCCTTTTAATTGGTCTGACAAATTACAGTCGACGCTCGCAGCAGCTTTTGGGAAAAGGAACTGTGGGAAATGTGTGTTCCTCAAGCTTTCTTTTGTCTCCTGACTGTAAAGAGAAGTAACAGCCGGTGGGAACCTATTATTGAGGCAAAAATTCAAAGCACTACCATTAGCATCTTCTAAAAGTATCAGTCTCATGCACAGGTTTTATATTCACAGCATGTGTAATGTGTTATTTCTAATCACACAGATAAAAATCATTAAAATTGTGTCTATAACAGTTGCCTATAGATTACTTCCTTTGGCTCTGTATATCTTTGTCCATGTGTGATAATTTTCAGAATTCTGTTTTCATTTCATTCAAAAAGTTTACATTTTTTGTATCAGTGGCAGGGCAGCATTTGTGGACCATGAGACCAAGCATACAAAATACAAACGCTTCATTCCAGGGTATAGTGTAGTGACTGAGGACTTTGAGGATTTGTAAGAGATTTAGTTAATCTGACAACCATCGACCTCTAATGGAGAAAACAAAGAGTTGTGAATAATTGCATAGACTTGTCAGTGGGATGCCCCATTACAATTATAAAAATAACACACTTTCTCTTAAAGTTGTAGTTCACCCAAAAATGAAAATTCTGTCATTTTTTATTTAACCTTACTGTCAGGAACAGGAATGAATACTGTATTTTGACAAATGCTCAGTGTTTTTTTTTTGTTGTTTTTTTTCCATACACTGAAAGTTTATACAATGTTCTTTTTACTCCAATATTTTTAAATGTACAGATGTTTATGTTCCATAGAATAACAGAAGTTAAAAAGGTTTGGATTGACATGAAGGTGAGTAAATGGTGACAGAATTTTCATTTTCTGTTTACCTGTTCCTTTAAGTTCTTGAACTTAAATCTAATCTATCATGAACTAATCTACAAGAAAAACTACAAAGGACTACAAAACATGGCACAGAACAGGAAATAACACAAGTCCACACAAGACAAGGGGAACACAAGACAGGAATCATGACAAAAGTAAAGTAAAAGCCATTCATTGAATGTAATTCGCCACCATCACTTATTCAATGACGTAAGACTCGCATTGACGGGAATATCTGATCTGTCCGCTTACATGGCATACACAAATGCATGTATCCGATTCATATCAGATTTATTTCCACATATGAATGAGGCCTGAAACCAATCTGGGAATATCGGAATCCATGTGCTTTTTTCATGGGTCATATCTGATCTGTGCCATATGAGAGGAAAACGTCTGAATGAATCATGTCATGTAAATGCAGCCTTTGAGAGTTTATGAAAGAAGTAGCAATCTCTGATTTGTGAATGAATCATTTATTTGAATCATATGAATTGATTCATCCACATTTCAAAAAACCAGTCTGAATGATTCATTTATGAATTTGGACTCATTTGATGCTTAAGTTCAACTCACTGATTCAATAATTCAGTTTCTAAATCGTCAGTTAATAATAAAATCTGGTGTGTTCACACAAATCAATCAGAATCAGAATCAGAATCAGAAAGAGCTTTATTGCCAAGTGTGCTTGCACACACAAGGAATTTGTTTTGGTGCTGAGGCTTCCAGTGGACATATAAAAATACAACAAGAAACATGAAACATTATTCTTATAATTTGTAGTATTAAGAATAAAAATATAAATATATGAGAATAAAAAGTATCACAGTTGGGTTCAGTCAGAATAGACATTTCCAGATTTACAGATTATGAACATATTTACAGTGTTTTGAATATTATAATAAATAAATCTAAATATAAGTATAAGTATCACCTGAGTTGTAGGGTATTCCCTACAATACGGCCTGTGGAAATGGCCTGTGGGAAGAAACTGTTCCTGTGCCGAGATGTTCTTGTGGCCAGTGATCTGAGTCTCCGTCTTGACGGTAACAGTTCAAACAGGAGGTGTCCAGGGTGAGTGGAGTCTGTGATGAGTCTCACTCTGGAAGAGTACAGGTCCTGGAGGGTTGGCAGGGGGGCACCAATAATCCTCTCCGCAGTCCGGACTGCCCGTTGTAGTCTCCTGATGTCTGATTTGGTAGCTGAACCAAACCAGACAGTGATGGAAGTGCATAAGACAGACCCAATGACGGCTGAGTAGAACTGAATCAGCAGCTCCTGTGGCAAGTTGAACTTCCTCAGCTGGCGAAGGAAGTACAGTCTCTGCTGGGCCTTTTTCACAGTGGAGTCAATGTGATTGTCCCACTTCAGGTCCTGAGAGATGGAAGTGCCCAGGAACCTGAATGACTCCACTGCTTCCACAGTGCTGTTCATGATGGTGAGTGGGGGGAGTGCTGGGCTGTTCCTCCTGAAGTCCACGATCATCTCCACTGTTTTGAGCGTGTTCAGCTCAAGGTTGTTATAACTGCACCAGACAGCCAGCTGTTCAACCTCCAGTCTGTAAGCAGACTCGTCACCGTTTCGAATGAGACCGATGACAGTGGTGTAGTCGGCAAATTTCAGGAGCTTGACAGTGGGGTCTTTAGAAGTGCAGTCATTAGTGTACAGGGAGAAGAGCAGTGGGGAGAGAACGCACCCTTGAGGGGCGCCAGTGCTGGTGGTGAGAGTCCTGGATGTGTGTTTCCCCAGTCTCACTCGCTGCTGCCGGTCCGTCAGGAAGCTGGTGATCCACTGACAGATCGAGGATGGTATGGAGAGCTGGGTCAGTTTGGCTGTGAGAAGACCAGGCATGATGGTATTGAAGGCCGAACTGAAGTCCACAAAGAGGATCCTTGCATAAGTCCCTGGTCTGTCGAGATGTTACAGGATATAATGCAGTCCCATGTTGACTGCATCATCCACAGACCTGTTTGCTCTGTAAGCAAACTGAAAGGGATCCAGCAGGGGTCCAGTGATGTCCTTCAGGTGGGCCAGCACCAGTCTTTCAAACGACTTCATGACCACAGACGTGAGAGCGACAGGTCTGTAGTCATTAAGTCCAGTGATTTGGGGTTTTTTGGGGACAGGAATGATAGTGGAGCGTTTGAAGCAGCAGGGAACTTCACACTGCTCCAATGATCTATTGAAGATCTGCGTGAAGACCGGGGCCATTTGGTCAGCGCAGGCTTTTAAACAAGCAGATGAGATGCCGTCTGGGCCTGAGGCTTTCCTAGTCTTCTGTTTTTTGAAGACTCGGCTCACGTCCTCCACACAGACCTTAAGCTCAGGTTGGATGGCTGGAGGGGGGAGTAATGGGAGTGCAGGAGGTGATGGTGAATGTGTGAAGTGCAGATCAGACCGGGTGTGTGGTGTGAATGAGGGCTTTTCAAACCTGCAATAAAATGAATTTAAATCGTCAGCCAGGTGTTGATTGTCCACAGATCGAGGGGATGGTGACTTGTAGTTGGTGATGTTCCTCTGGGCATTCCAGACTGATGATGTGTCGTTGGATGAAAACTGTTTTTTCAGTTTTTCAGAGTAGCTTCTTTTAGCAACTCTGATCTCCTTTGTCAGTCTGTTTCTGGCCTGGTTATACAAGATTTTATCCCCACTTCTGTAGGCATCCTCTTTGGCATGACGAAGGTGTTTGAGTTTCCCAGTAAACCATGGTTTATCATTAGTAAATGATAAGAATGTCCTGGTAGGAATGCATGTATCCTCACAGAAACTTATATATGATGTTACAGTATCTGTGAGCTCATCCAGATCGTTGGTAGCAGCTTCAAAAACAGTCCAATCAGTGCAATCAAAGCAGGCCTGTAGATTCTGCTCTGCTTCATTTGTCCATATTTTAACAGTCCTTAACACAGGTTTAGCTGATTAAACGGAGTGATACGCATTCCTTATTGTGGTGTTGTGGTGTCAATCACATGACTTGGAATATAGTAGGCTACATTAGTCATGCTGACCTCTTTCATATGGTGCTTTTGCATAATTTTTTGAAGCTTGAAAGCATCAATCCCTGGTTTGGCTGAGTGAATGATGATAGAAATTAATTTTTTGTCTGAACTCTTCAATCATACATTCTGAATGAGAGATTAGAAACTAATTCTTTGATATGCAACACACTGCACATTTTCTACTTCAGACAAATCAGCTCAAAATTAGCTTGTCTCAGATGGAAAAGCCTGAAATAGCAATTCAGTTTGGCAAATAAGTGAAACCTTAATGTCTGTGGCTGTTACAGTAAACTAATAAACTGTAAACCCTTTGCATGTTGGAGGTTTTCTAGATGAATTTCTCTCAGCTCTGCTTGAGTGTGTGTGTGTGTGTGTGTGTGTGTGTGTGTGTGTGTGTGTGTGTGTGTGTGTGTGTGTGTGTGTGTGGGAGGAAACTCTCTCTTATACACCACAGATGCAGAAGTTGCACCGGTTGCTATGGTAAATGCAATTAACAGGTGCAACTTCAAGGCATCTCTTATTCACTTAATGCTCGTGAATTGTCCCCCATCATGTTTTATGGTTTAAACTGGTGGTCCTCTTCAGACCCGTTCAAAAGACATCAGTTGAATGCAAGAGCAGGAACTTATTGTTTGTCCCATGTAAACTGAATGATATCAGCGTGGAGCAGCCTCTCATGAAAGCGCACTAGCAGGGTTCTCTGTGTGTGTGTGTGTGTGTACGGATAAGCAGATGCGGAGACGTCTGCCACTCGACGAGCACCGAGGCTCAATGAGGTAAAGCTTTCTCCATTGCCAAGCCATCGCCACGGAAACGGCATCCCGTGCCAGAGCTCATCCTCAGGGACTGAGGCAACTGCCCACCGCTTCTGTCTGCACTAAATAAGTGGGTTGAAAAGGAGCTGGAGAGCAGACTCTTCCCCTGAAGACTTCCTCCGGCTCTGTGGGCGCCGAGGCCTCGGCTGTCTCGCTGTAAAGCCGCAGTAATATCAAACACAGCTGCGCCGGCAGAACGAGCTCTCGCTGGCAAAGAGCTGCAGTTTGTGTCAGTTACTGGAGAGCTGCTCTAATTTGGCGACCATTTGGTTGTTAGCTTAGCAAGTCTGTGCAACCTTTCCTCGACACGGAAGGTTTTTACATTCAATCAGCCTTGAAATTTTGATCGGGTACTATATGGAACTGACAAATGAGTATGCATGGCTTCTAAATCAGCAGCATTTACACAGCAAATGGGAAATACCGGGAGTTTATATGACATGTATATGAGCTTCTTTATTCCAACATCAAGATTTCAAGTAAAAATTATTTATGTATAAAGAAAAATGTATTTGTTGTGGTGGTCACTAAAGTTTTTCATAATTTTTAATCACATTTCTGCTCCTATGCAATAACATAATATATAGTCATATAGTATAATATAATACTTGTTGAATTATATTTGGCTAAAAATGATTTTTAAAAATCCAGTGAACACAAACAAATCACTGGTTCAAAAGGGGTTGGAAAAATGTTGTTTAAACATATCAACCACGCAAAAGTAGAAACTTGTGACCTTACTGTATGTGGAAATTAATAAGCCTAGTGTAATAGGCTACTGAATTCTGGAAAAAAGGCCTTGAAATGCATAAAATAATAATATTAATTAAAATTACAAACCAACTATGCATTCTATGTATATATATATATATATATATATATATATAATTCCAGCATTGTGTCATTTGTGGTAACCTTATATATTTTTTATTGAATATTCTCCCACGCTAAATTTGCCTAAAATAGCTTTACAGTTAGTTTTAGTTCTTATCATTGTCTTTATGTTCATGTATTTGGAAAATAAAGAAAATTGAATCATAGAAAATTATCAGTGAACTGCAACATTCTAGCTGTAATTTTTCCCCTCATAATGTATTCCAGAGATTAGTGTGTTGCTAAAGTTGGATTCGCCCATAAACAGCACTAAAGGAAGAACTGAAAGCAGTTTCCAGTGCGATGGAAATATTCATCATGATTAGGATGTGTGGGACAGCTGTGTAAACTGCATGGTTAATCGCATTCATTGCTAGGACTAAAAGTTTGAAACTGGTTTTTGGTATTTAAAGTTGATTGTAGGTTTATATTTCGCTGTAAATTAGGATGTTGTGTATTTGTGTTCCCAGCTAACAAATATCAGAACATTTTGCTAACACTCCCATTAGGTTATGAAAACGTTATTTCTCAATTGTTACTTTTGAATTCTGTGATCTGATGGAGTTTGGGTTCCTTGCCACTGGATCCTCTGACTTGCTTAGTTGGGGACACTTAATATTGCACTGACACTATTAGATGAGAACTGAACTGAGCTGGTCAATGACATCACTGTTTTTTTAATCATAATCACACACTGTTGGTTCGTTGGCCAGAGGAGAATTGCCCCCCCCCCGACTCAGCCTGGGTTATCCCAAGCTTTCGTTCTCCATTCTGTCACTGATGGAGTTTGGGTTCCTTGCCACTGTTGCCTTGGCTTTTGGCTTGCTTAGTTGGGGACATTTAATATTCAACAATATTATTGATCTGCCTTTCTTAAGGTGGACGATGACGCAATTTTCTAGAAACAAACTTTGTTGTATTATTTTCGTGTTATCACTGTGAAGCTGCTTTGATACAATCTGTATTGTAAAAAGCGCTATATAAATAAAGGTGACTTGACTTGACTTGACTTCTGCAGAACTAGTTTATAGATTAATTGATGATCTTTACAGAATTGAATCAACACTGAACTGACTTCAGCTGAACAATGACACTATGTTATTTTAGAGCGGCTGTACAGCCAAAATTAACATAATTGAATAATTTTATTATCACTGTACAGCTGTATAAAGCACTATATAAATAATGTGACTTGATGTATCAGACGTAGACCAGGAAGAGCTGTGTGTGTAAACCTCACTCCCCGCCTCCCACGCCAGAGATCCCAGTTCAAATCCCACTCGGAGCGAGTAGGACTGATTAAATCTGGTGCCGTGACCCGGATGGGAGTGAGGTTTAGATGGCTGAGTGTGGACATAGGCCAGTAAGAGCTGTGTGTGTAAACCTCACTCCCCGCCTCCCACGCCAGAGATCCCAGTTCAAATCCCACTCGGAGCGAGTAGGACTGATTAAATCTGGTGCCGTGACCCGGATGGGAATGAGGTTTAGATGGCTGAGTGTGGACATAGGCCAGTAAGAGCTGTGTGTGTAAACCTCACTCCCCGCCTCCCACGCCAGAGATCCCAGTTCAAATCCCACTCGGAGCGAGTAGGACTGATTAAATCTGGTGCCGTGACCCGGATGGGAATGAGGTTTAGATGGCTGAGTGTGGACATAGGCCAGTAAGAGCTGTGTGTGTAAACCTCACTCCCCGCCTCCCACGCCAGAGATCCCGGTTCAAATCCCACTCGGAGCGAGTAGGACCGATTAAATCTGGTGCCGTGACCCGGATGGGAGTGAGGTTTAGATGGCTGAGTGTGGACATAGGCCAGTAAGAGCTGTGTGTGTAAACCTCACTCCCCGCCTCCCACGCCAGATATCCCGGTTCAAATCCCACTCGGAGCGAGTAGGACCGATTAAATCTGGTGCCGTGACCCGGATGGGAGTGAGGTTTAGATGGCTGAGTGTGGACATAGGCCAGTAAGAGCTGTGTGTGTAAACCTCACTCCCCGCCTCCCACGGCAGAGATCCCAGTTCAAATCCCACTCGGAGCGAGTAGGACTGGTTAAATCTGGTGCCGTGACCCGGATGGGAGTGAGGTTTAGATGGCTGAGTGTGGACATAGGCCAGTAAGAGCTGTGTGTGTAAACCTCACTCCCCGCCTCCCACGCCAGAGATCCCGGTTCAAATCCCACTCGGAGCGAGTAGGACCGATTAAATCTGGTGCCGTGACCCGGATGGGAGTGAGGTTTAGATGGCTGAGTGTGGACATAGGCCAGTAAGAGCTGTGTGTGTAAACCTCACTCCCCGACTCCCACGCCAGAGATCCCAGTTCAAATCACACTCGGAGCGAGTAGGACCGGTTAAATCTGGTGCCGTGACCCGGATGGGAGTGAGGTTTAGATGGCTGAGTGTGGACCTAGGCCAGTAAGAGCTGTGTGTGTAAACTTCACTCCCCGCCTCCCACGCCAGAGATCCCAGTTCAAATCCCACTCGGAGTGAGTAGGACCGGTTAAATCTGGTGCCGTGACCCGGATGGGAGTGAGGTTTAGATGGCTGAGTGTGGACATAGGCAAGGAAGAGCTGTGTGTGTAAACCTCACTCCCCGCCTCCCACGCCAGATATCCCGGTTCAAATCCCACTCGGAGCGAGTAGGACCGGTTAAATCTGGTGCCGTGACCCGGATGGGAGTGAGGTTTAGATGGCTGAGTGTGGACATAGGCCAGGAAGAGCTGTGTGTGTAAACCTCACTCCCCGCCTCCCACGCCAGAGATTCCGGGTTCAAATCCGGGCCAGTGAGAGCTGTGTGTGAACCTAACTCTCCCGCTAGCGACTGATGTTAGCGGCTGCAGTCTTTAGCGTCCTTGTTAGCACGCCCACATCCCACACCGGAGACCCCGGTTTGAAGCAGGTCGAGTTGGACCAGTTACATTGAATGTTCTCTTATATTTCAAAAACATTATATAACCATCCAACTAATAAGTTTCAAAATAAAACATTTCATGATCTACTATGTATAAATAACATGTTTGTGCTTTTAACATTTTGAGAACATTATTAAAAACCAGATAACATATAACCAGATAACTTCAGATAACACAAAGAATTTGCTCATAACTTTGAGAGAACCTTGTCAGAACATTCCCTGTTCCTATATAGTTCAGGTGTATAGTCCAGAAAGTGCATTGTTATTTTTCATTTGACTTTGCATGTGCTTTTGTTTGCTATTGGCTGTATTGTTTGTGCATTTTTGCAACATGATAGCAATCAAATGATCTTGTAAAAATGGGTGTTTTTTATCTTGTTATGTTAAGGCATATCACAGTATATGTTAAATGACAAATTGTACAACAGCAAAAAGTTTACAATAGCAAAATAATTTGACATAAAACTACACAAATATTGCACTCTGCCAACTGAAGCAGGATGAACATGTAATTATAGTTCTGCAGAATATGCTGACTATGTCAAATGCTTTAACACATTCCTCCACACTGTTAAATACGACACAAGCTTAGACTCTACTGCACTGACACCAAGTATGAATTAAGTTTCATTTCAGATTTGTCTTTTTTTAGGCCTCGAAATAGAGCTTGATGTCTGTCACCTTACAGTATGTAAGATTCAGCCTTGGTTTCTCTCAGTGAAAATGTGATGTACGTGCAAGATGTTGGGTAATTAGTCTCATTGGGTTTGAGTTCAATGACTTACAGATGGGCTGGGTGGATCCGTGAGACAAACAGAGATCTTTCCATTGTGTTTGGCTCTGGGTAAGGCATGTATATCTTGAAGCACCTGGAGGTAAAATACAAATGTCTGGTGTTATTGTAAATGAGTCATTATGATTTAAAAAAAATCTAATTTTTCTCACTGAATATTCTTTTTCCCTCATAAATATGTCACATTATAGATGTAAAATTGATTGACAACATTGCACAATGACTGCATTAATGGCCACTGCTTTGTGCATGTCCCGTGTTCTTTAGCATGGGTTGTTCTGTGCAAATGTAAGAACGTCCACATGCAGTTAATCTCTATGATATAAAGAAAGTGGCACTCTGACCATATGGGCCTACACATGTCAGTGGAAACAGACAGTTCTGTGTCAATGCACATTTTGCTGAGCAACATAAGTTGAGTTAAGCAGATTAATGCATTTATGCTCGTACTCTTTTTACTAGAAATGCAGAATATGTTTTTCTGGTTCCATGAAATATTTAATGTGGAAGTGATGCATTACCATTGTGTGCGAGCTGATATAAAAAATATGGAGTTTATTAAATCATGGATGATATTCCAGAGAAGCTCTGGGCGTGTCATTTTTAGCTACAGCTGCTTTCTCTTTTTTTTTGTCCCTAAAGAGTAACTTTTCTCAAGACGCTGAGTTCCTAACTTCATATTCACCACTTTGTATTTTGCCTGGATTTACAAGTAAGAAAAGCACCACACATTTACAGTGATATCAACATGTAACAGCATTCACGACCAGTTTTACTTCCAGTGAAATATTCAGTAAGTAAAAAATGTAGAGAAAATTTCCATTGAGCAAAACTCTTTTACTGTTTATGTACAGTATATAGTATATACAGTATATTGTAGTTTTGGAATAGTTTTGCTCAATATATACATTTTAATATATACAGCAGTGGCCAAAAGTGATGTCCAAGAGGGGATATTTGTTTTTTATGACCCTACACTGTATGAAAAAAGTTGCTGCCTTAAATTTTTTAGTACAATCAACTTTCAAGTCTTTTATACTTAAATTACATTAAACTGACTTAAATGATTCAAATCTTGTATAACTTATTAAAAAAGTTGAGTTATTTTGATGAGTTAGAGCAATTTAAAAACATGTTGTTATAACTTATTGCTCATATCATTTTTTTTTACAGTGTATAAGTTTGATTAAAAAATAGAAATATTAGGGAAATATTTATATATTATAATATATAAAAACAAAACATTAAACTTGGTTAAGATATTTATTTGACAAAATTATTTTGCAAACTAGCTACAGGTTTATTTTACTATGCAAAACAAAATGCATATATAGCATACATTTCGCAAAAAGCATATTTACTAACGTAATCAGTTATTAATATCTCAATGGTTCTCTCTTGCTTTTGCATGTGTTCATTAATGTCCGCACAATTTGGCATGTTTCATAGCATTATCACAAAGAAAAAAAAATGTACTCTGACCACGATTACATAATATGATTAACAAATGTTTCATAATATTTTAATAATTAAAAAAAAGAGTAAAGATGTAAATTTTCCTAGGCCTGACATCACTTTTGGCAGTAATATTTATTATTATATTAATTTCTATAATAATTTATATTACAATTTCTTGTATCCCTTGTGCAATATATCCTCATGAATATACACTTCCCGGACAAAAAAAAGTTGCTGTTTGGATTTAAATATGCAAATACTAAAGACCATGATGTGTCTTATGGTTGTTTAAGAAATGAAAAGCTACACACTCCATCAATTAGGCTTAGAAGTACTGTATGCCAATAACATGTTAGAAATATAATAATCACAGCCATAATGATCCAATCATAGACTCATTTAAATCCAAAAAGCGACTTTTTTGTTTAGGCCGGGCAGTGTATAACTTCCAGTTAAGACCTGGCATGACAACATGTTCAGCCCGTTCTCATCCCAAGGCGTCATATAACTGACGCTTTTGACATCCGTCAATATCCGACGCACATGTCACCCTTTAAGGCTGATTTATACTTCTGCGTCGAACCTATGCCGGAGCCTCTACGCTATACACTACGCGTTGGTTTTCATTTATACTTCTGCGTCGTTGTCCGCGTTGACGCGCAATTAAGCCCAATTTATACTTCTGCGTCGAACTCACGCCGTAGCTACGTCGTAGGCTGTGTGTAGCGCGCGTACCCTTCGGCGTACCCTGACGTGCACCTCTCTAAAAATGTAACAACGCGTCAATTCTACGCGGACGCAAGCGCTGTGATTGGTCTGCTCAAACCGCTCCCTCGGGTTTCACATGCTCCCTCTGCGTGCGTCAACGTGGACAACGACGCAGAAGTATAAATTAAAACTTCAATGCGTAGTCTACGGCGTAGAGGCTCCGGCGTAGGTCCGACGCAGAAGCCTTTACACATGCAGAGGGAGCATGTGAAACCCGAGGGAGGGGTTCTAGCAGACCAATCACAGCGCTTGCGTTCGCGTAGAATTGACGCGCTGTTACATTTTTGGAGAGGTGCACGTCAGGGTACGCCGGAGGGTACGCGTGCTACACACAGCCTACGCCGTAGCTACGGCGTAAGTTAGACGCAGAAGTATAAATTGGGCTTTAGCGTCAATATGACACGCAGATAGATATGGGCCAGAAGGCGCCTCCTAGCAGTGTAACCCTAACCCTACCCCAGACCTAAACCTACCCATATCTATATTGACGCTAAAGGGTGCCTTGTGCGTCGGATGTTGACGAACGGTCAAAATATGACGCCCTAGGATGAGAATGCGTTGTCATGTTGTCTTTCTAATGTCAGTGAGGCTTAATTGCCTACATGAATGTAATGGGATAATAAATGAGAGTCAGCGGGAGGGATCGGGATGCAGGATGTTTCCATGTTGGTCTTGTTGCTCCTTCCTTCCCTCAGCGTGAGCATTCCTCCGCTTTTACTGCAAGAGCTCTGTGTGCATTTCTGAACAGTATAATACCTATTCTTATCACAGAATATAAAGATCCTCTAAGTGCTTTCAGATGTCTGTAGAAAAACATTTCGGAGTTCAAAGTTCAGTTTTAAACTTCAGCTTTAAAGTGAGTGGGTTGGTATAGGGGGATAAAATGAAACCGGTGTTAAAAAGGAAACCGCATTGCTTCGGCTCTCACAAGCTTCCTGTTTCTAACCACAGATATTGCAGCTTGAGACACTGTGATTTACTTAGTCACCCTTGACCTCACCACTATATCACCGCATATAAAATAGAGGCAATTATTTACAGGTTGTAAGATCATGATAAGCAACAGAGGAAGTAAAAAAAAGATTTTTTTTTCTTACGAAATTAATTATAAGTGCAACAGTTGCTTGGGCATTTGAATCGTAAATATTACATTATAGATATTTTGCCAAGGCAAATATGCTAGTTTTCTGATTAGTTTCTGATTATTTACAGAGTCCAGCAGTGATATTAGTCAGGTAGTAGATATATTTCATGTGTGATATTCAAAAGAATCACTTACAGCACTTTTAATAAGATCTTTCCATTTGTGCTTTGTCAGTTTCTGACCCAGGATCTGCGTCAATATGAAATAAGATTGAGGTGAAGAAAGCTGCCTCAAAGAAAGCTGACTCATAAAGCACAGATCCGTTAGATAGCAAATGATGATTTATTTGCCAATCTGTCTTCTCTTTAATTTGCCCTTCAAATGGACAGTTGATGTGTGGCTCTCAGACCACTGAAGTGCAGCGCTAGACAGAATCAGCAGTGGAAAACTGAGACAGACAAAACTGTAAATGAGAGATGCTTTTTGTTGGTTTAGTCTGCCTTTTCTTTAGGGTCATTGTGCTGTGTTAACATGTTAACCCATTTAATTTAATAACCAAAGTATTTGACATCATCTGAAGAATGTGAGTAAGTCAGATCACTCAGATGAGCCACATAATTCCAGGTCTCATTCATAGTACAAATGGTTCAGGACGAGTTACATAATGTTTAATATGAATGACCAAGGGGTTTGAGAAACCAAAAGCACCACTAATTTAAAAAAGTCTTTGCAAACTTCAGAATTGCAGTGTTGAAATTAGTAGTTTTTGGGTGCACAAAGGAACAGGGCCCTATGATGATGTAACCGGCTCATATTGAATTAGTTTTATGGTGGATCATCCTGCTTCATTGAGCTGATTGCTTTGCAGATGTGCACAGCTGGTCATGTCAACTCTATAATGATGATGTTTGACTGAGCAGCCTTGTGGCCAGCAAATACACCTCTCTCTCTCTCTCTCTCTCTCTCTCTGTCTGTCAGACATTCTATCTATCTATCTATCTATCTATCTATCTATCTATCTATCTATCTATCTATCTATCTATCTATCTATCTATCGTTTTATTTTATCACGTCGGAAAACCTTAAACAGGCCTATACAATTTAATCAAACGACATCCGCGAACACAATGAAGTATTTTGAATGAAGAGAGCAGTCAGTGCCTGGCACGAGATGTTTCTTTCATTATTTGTTGCTATGCTCGTATCCGTAAGCGTCCTTCATGAATTTTGTGTGGAGTAGAGTATAGGGGGCGCGCGCGCAGCTCCAGTCAGTCCCACTGCTTCGCCTTGCCATAGGGAGCGCGCACGGAGCGCGATAAGACAAACGGAACGAGAGCAGGGAACGCGGAAACAGTAGAAGCGGTTGACGATAGAGCTGAGGTGCATTAACCGGCGACTGCGGGAAAGAGCGATACTCACCACAGAAACCGCGTTTGAAAGCCCAGATTCTGGGTGTAACAGATTTACTTTTATTTCAGGTCGTCGGATTAGAAGCCAGTTTGAGTGGATAAAACCGAATCGACGAGGGAAAAAGGCAGATTCTTTCTCTGTCCGGCTTGACTAGAATTAGTCGGGATTTGAGAATGTCGGGGAGCCGAGAGGAGGAGCGGCGGAAACTCGCCGACATCATCAACCACTGGAACGCCAACCGGCTCGACCTGTTCGAGATCAGCCAACCGACTGAGGTGAGTCCCCGGAGCCGCGACGAGCACAGGCCGCACGAGCTCCTGCTGTCCGCGCCGTGAGATCCATTCCTCCAGCACGCGAGATTGTTATAGTGAAGAAACGTGCGCTTGGTCTGTCATAAATGATCTTTTTTCAAATGTCTAAGTGGCTCTGGAACGACTAAATTTATTATGACTTATTTTGTGTATTTTTGAGTCAGTTAATTACAGGTTATGCCTATTATAAAGGTGAAGTAAACCAAAATATTTTGGTATGAATGAGATGCGAGCACTTTTAGCTGGGTCCCTGTTGCTGTTCAGCATTGCATTGGCCTTTTTCGGTGTAACGTTACGTTAAAACGTTTCTTATCGTGCACGAACCGGTCATTTACAGGGAAAAATCGGTGCTTGCAGTTTGTAGCAGAGCTGCATGCAAAACTGTCAGATTAGATCAGACCAGCTGCATAATACTAATAGTGCGGGATGATGATGTTGCATGAGGTTGTAGGTGGTACGTTAATGTAATAAACGTTTTTTAGGATGTCTGTATGTGTCGGTGGCCAACATAGCGATCAGAAAATAGATATAAATTTTGTAACTTAAAATGCACCCATGGTTGTGCATTTATTTGCACGGTGCATGTTTTCAGATATTTAAAACGCAAGCGTCATTGAATGTCATGCATGTTGTCATTCTGGTGCATGAGAATGCATGCCTATTTTTGCTTAAATATTAGATCAGCGTGTTTTCGATGCAAACAATCGCGCGATCAATGGGGTGTTTAACAAGCATTGGTTTTCTTGAGTATATGCATGTACTTTGGCACCTGCAGATGCATTGGATTGCAAGCCACTTTTGGTAGGGAATTAGTGTTTTTAGGCGGGCAGTGCATGAATGCTCTGAATGAAGGGGGTTGGGGGTAAAGCATCAGGTCGGGGGTCTCCTGCTGATTTACTGGAAACCCCCAGAGGCTCTGACAATATTCTTTGGGCCTAATAATAATTCATGCATAAGTGATATTGAGCCTCCGAAGCACCTGCTGATGTGACATAATAAAAGCCTAGATTAGGCTTGTTTTGGTCTTTAGAGGGTGATTAGGAAGAAGTGGACAGTGCATAACAGAACCCCTACAAGCACAAACTCCTAAGATCATCGGGAGTGTTGAAGAGCCAATGATGACGTAATCGTCTATATCCTCCAACCAATGGTGACAGCCGATTTGCAAGCCTGCTTCTATTGGCACATTTTATTCACTGGCACATTGATAGTAACTAGATCGCCTAATATTATTATTGTTTTACAACCGTACTTATTATTTTTTTCAAATAACCAATGTGCAGATCTACTATCGAGAATTTCTATTGTAGTCATTAGATTGCATTATTTATCTTTTTGTTTTGGGCTGTGGCTGGCTAGGGATGTTAAGTTTAAAATGCTTTGCATTTCTCATTTGATAATGAGTTATGTAAGGAGTAATTTATATAAACACTAAACGGCTCATTAGATACGTTGGTTACTTTACCTGTGAAACACTGTTGTTTACAGTAGAGTGTGCAGTGGTATAATTGAAGGGTTCTGCTGGTGCTACTGTATATTTTTGGAGACACAAATGATGTCGTAAATCAGTAGACCAGACGTTAAAATGGACAGATTCTGATTATCAGTCTATCTCTCTAAACGTCACCTCATTAGCTCATAGATGCATGCATGAAAATATGCATTTTGAAATGCTAACATGTATGTTTATTGTTTGTCCACTTGGATTTCCGAGTTTCGCATGCGTCTGGGCTGCATTTGGATTCATGTAAGGATTTGTTTTGTGCCTTATCTTGTGTAGTTGTGCAAGGATGGATTCGGCTGTTCTTTCATTGTCAGTTTTAATATCACAGTCATTTGGGATTGCGGTGTATTTACAGTTCAAATTTGGCGATTTTGGGCAGACTTAAGAAGTGCCTTGTTATACATTTGATAAATAAGCAAGTGTGTTTAACTAGCTTAGTCATTTATTACATGCATAATTTATCATCTTGGTTTTCTGGGATTGTAGTAGGGATGGTTTTACATGTGGCATCTTCCTGTTACATACAACTTTTCATGTTTGAATATGTGTGGATAGTGTTTATGAAGTCTGCTTACTTCCTGTAGCTCCCTCTGTTTTTAATATGATAATTAAAAAGTTACAAGACAAGATGATTAAAAGATGACATTTCACAATCTTTCATAAGATTATTTGAGCTTTAAGATAAGATGCATAAGGTAATTGTTTGTAATAAGGCAACTGAATGGTTTAATGAAACAATTTGATTCAGAAATACAAAAACCAAGCCTTTCACCCATCAGCGCAGTGTTTTTAAGAGAATGGATGAACAAAATCATCATTTCCTGTATTTGTGTCTGTCATGTCCACCAGAAACAGTTGCATGGCCCTCACTGTCCCCACCCTACTAAAGCCTTGTGATTCCATTCCCATGTGTCTCACACTTGCTAAGATTGGCTCTGTGTGTGTGACAACCGTTTTGGCAAGTGTTGGATGCCCATTCCATGGCTGAAAAGGCAAAAAACAAACAAAAAAAAGATTATGGAAATGATTATCTAGCAAAGCAAATGTCTCTGGCTTTAGATTCCAGAATACTTAATTTTCGTCTCTAGAATAATAATAATACATTTTATTTGTAATGCGCCTTTCTCAGACTCAAAGCGCTGAAGAATAGTACGCTCTCTGCCCGAGTTTTGTAGCTGCATGTATTTTGCGCAATGAATTTGTTTTGCACTAATAAGTTGTTCCAGAAGGTAGCAGGCTGTTGTTTCACAGTAGAAAATGAAACTAAAGAGATGGAACAACAACAAAATACCAAAGACTGTGTAACGAAGGTAAAGGATCAGGGAAAATAAACAAAAACAAAAGTAAAAGAGACACACATAAACAAAACATCTTCAAATAGTCCAGGCCTGGTCCTCTCTCTTCCTTTACTGTCATCGCTCCTCCTTTTATGTTTCTGAAGTTCCTCCGCTCATCTGCTAATCCCGCGACCGGCTTCGTCCCGTTCTCACAGCCCTTGGCCTCGTCCTGCTAGGCCAGACCTCAAACACAACAGACAAGATAGCCGTAACTTTAATTTAAAAGAATACAGACATTTTATAACTTCTGGAGAAAAATAACACAGATGCTACTGCCAAATGATATGTATAGTGACAAGCGCTATACAAATAAATGTGAACTACCTTGAAACACTGGATGAAGATGAACATTTCTAGAGCGCATGTGTCCACCGCCTCCGTTTGCACACACCGTCAAATGGAGTAGCCTATACTTTGAAAGGCTACATGTTCGACTCTATGCATACGCATAAAAAACAAAGTAGCTTTATTCAGAATCTGCTGAAAACGCAAAATGTTTTGTTTTGTCCAATGCAAGTCGCACGCGAGTAAATCCTTTCATTATAACCAAGAAAGTGTAAACATTAGTGGTGGGGGAAAAAGTCGATTCTTAGATGCATCATGATGCGGACGATTCTGAATCGATTCACAAAAATCGATTTTCTAAATGTTTTTTTTTCCTCTAATAACGTAATATTGACGGAACGCAGAAGCGCAGTGCCCGGACAGTGGCGTGCCAGTTTTTCCCCTACAATGTATTCAGCAGCGGCGCAGCGTCGCATGTCTCAGACACTGAGACATGGCGACCGGCGGAGCTGCATGCGGTGGCTCTGAATGCACTTGTTAACAAGGAGGAAAGAGTCACATAAGGAAATATTTTCGATTAGGCTAATGTCACGTTGCCATTAGGGATGCTCCGATCCGATATTTGTATCGGATATCGGGTCCGATACTGCCATTTTTGCCGGATCGGGTATCGGTCAGACGAGGCCAATCCAAATCCGATATTGTGCGTTTACTATTCTGTGTTATTGTTAAGCCCCACAAAAGGCACAAAAACATTATAAAGCACCATAAAGTTTTCGTGCACTATATTACAAGTGTTCTTAAGCCATTATAGTATGTGAGATAGAAATGAACATTTAAGTCATTAAATTCGAGATCACGTAAATTTTTCCCTCCGCTGCGGCTCTCAGTCATTCTCCATTCAGCATTCAAACAGCGCGTCGTGTTCGGTTACGAGTCAGTCAACATGATGAAACCCTCTCCAAGATGATTCAATGTTACTATTATTATACTTGATGTGTAGATAAAGCTCTATGGTTTCGCATAAAACAACTTTATCTTGCTAGACTTTATTGCTGTAACTTAATCCTGTTACTTTCTACCGGGTGTCTGTTAGATCACAACACTAGAGTCAGCTGCACTATAATTGTTCTTCACGCGCACAGTTACTGAAATTTAAAACTGTTAAAATAAAAGGCTCAATAAACTATTGCATGGATAGATACTGTATAATAGACTACGCATCAATGTGTCTTTCGTTTGTGGTTTGAATTTTTCAATGCGGACTCTGCACGCTGTGACTCCATGTTGCTTCAAGCGCATCATTCTGCGCTCGGGATGCGCATAAGCGCTTTGAGCCGCACTGTATTGAAGCCTTTCATAATCATAATACAGTGACGAAATGAAAGATTATTAATAGCCTTTCTTGTTCTGTTCTATCTATCATATGTTGCTGCCTCATTAAACAGCAGTGCTATACATTTAAAACATGTCTCAATTGTATAGTAGACTATAGCTATATATAAAATAATTTCTCTTTTTGATTTTTATCTTGTTTTCATTAATGTATTTTACAACAATACAAAGAGCAATGTGTAACGTTTTACCAGATTTAGTGTTACACTTATTGTCTCTTATTTGTTTTTTTCACTAAATGTTCAGATTTTATACAATTATTGTCGACTCATGATTTTTCTAGACTAAATTTTACTGCTGAATCATCCACTAATCTAGTTTATAATAGCATTTTTGTCATAGATTATGATCATATATTTTTTTGATTTGTTTTTCTTTATAATGAAGTTGTCTGTATTAAGTAGATTGTGTTTTACACACAAAAGAGTGCTTATCAATTCAACACACAAAGAGTTACATAAATTCTACTTGATTTAAAAAAAAATTGTATCGGTATCGGTCGATACTCTGAATTTTTGGTATCGGATCGGTTCTGAAAAAAGTGGTATCGGTGCATCCCTAGTTGCCATAAGGGGCCGTTCACATAGCGCGTTTTGTGCGTGTGCAAATTCGTTATTTCAAGCGTGCTCATAATAGAAGCGACGCGGCTCGCACGTTTTTCCAAGCGCGCCTCTGTTCATGGTTGCATAGCAACGACAGACGCCACGGGAGAGCAAGCGCTTGTGGAAAGGAGAAAGCGGTACGAACTGCGCTCTCCATTAGGACCATAGATATGCATTAGGACGAGGAAGTATCACCTACTGCTCATAGTCCTGATAGTTAAATCATATTTAATTTTTCAGATGAGTCTACTAAACTGGTTTGTGTCCTTCAGAAATCATTCTAATATTATGATATGTGATGCTCTTTTTTTTTTTTTTTACGATTCTTTGATGAATAAAAAGTTAAAAAGAACATCATGTAATAATATTTCACAATAGTTTTTTCTGTATTTTTGATTAAATAAATGCAGGCTAGATGAGCATAAGACTTCTTGCAAAAACAAAAAAATACCTCCACAATAGCATTCAATTACCAAAGAGCCTTAGAGATCTTCTATGAAAAGCCCAGAAAAATTAAGTGCTCACAGATTGGGTGTGGCCTTTGCCATTACATTTTCAATAAATTGTAAATAATCTTTTTCTGGGTTGTGCCGTTTCATTTTTCCCCTAAACAATTCTGAAAATGAACACAAAAGAAAAAACGTGAATAGTCCTGTCTAAAATTATAAAATGAAGGTTTCTGTTTGTGACCAGTTCAAGGTACGTGCTGCAATATCATGCCTTGAATCTGTTGATGGTATGTCATATTTGTTTTTCTCAAAATGTCCATTTCTATCCACAAAACTTGCCAGAAGTCATGGTTTAAGGGGTTATTTAAAAAAAAAAATCTTCTGGAAGTGCATGCCCCTGGACCCCCCCCCCCCCCCCCCCCCCGGCTTGGTAACCACCTCCGGCACGTAACAGCACCGCTGCTGGAAACATTTCTAGGGGAAACACTGCGTGCACATAACAGAGACGCATTGATGGTGTTTATTCATGCTTTAGTTTAGTTAGTTTTCACATCAATATGCTGTAAACCGATCTGCTGTACATACGTTATAGGTTTACTGCACTACAGTGTGTGTCAGTGCAATGCAACAAAAAGATAGGCTAGATTTTGACTGTGCTCTGCAGATGTTCATTCATTTTTTTTTTGTATAAGCTGTTTTTGATTGTGGTATATAGCAAAAATGTCAAGTCATAACTCTTTATTATTTAGTTGTGCATAAGAGCGGCTTTGTATGTTACTAATTATTCAGAATATGCGTAAGTACGTAATATGCGTAAGTTGTATGAGAGCTGCTGGTACATCATTCTATATTTTTGAATAAAAGTTGTTTGTGATTTTGCTACAGTAAAATGATTAATATGTTATTTTGTCTGAAGGATTATATTGCTCATTGCACATAACTGGAGGATGTTGGATAGAAGTCTATTATTAAATGCTAGAGATTCAGAATATGCTGAAGTTTGTATTAATTTACAAGTTTGCTGCTAGTACAGGCACACGTCTCTTTTCCTGTTGGTTCTTTGCAATGTTGGGACATATGCTGACAAATGTAACCTTACAGTTGACTTGCCAAATCACTTCCATTTGTTTCATTAATAGAATGAATATAGGAAGTATTGGAAGTAAATTATTTCTGGGTCATCATAAATACATTGCTTTAAAAGTACCAAGTGGTCACACAAAAAAAAGATGCACTGATAATTGTTTTAGCATCGCATGGCAGCCGTCTGAATCGTAATCGAAGCGAATCGTGAGTTGCCTACAGATCCCCCCCCCAGAAAACATTATGTAAATAAGAGATTCATTGTACAATTAAGACACCTTTTTTTTGTATAATGGGAGTTTTTGCGAGATTGCAGAGTTCAGTAAGCTTGTGCTTTAGAGATTGAGAGCCTTAGTGAAGATCTGTTTATTAGGCCTTGTCCACACTAGTACGCTTTCGTTTGAAAACACATCTTTTTCTCTCCGTTTTGGCCATCCGACCACACTGACAGTGTTTTTATTAGTGAAAATAAAGCTTTTTGAAAAACGCTCTCCAAAGTGTATACATTTGAAAACTATTTTTGTACTGTGACAACCCTAATGTACAGTATTAGTCAAGTAAAGCAGGCTGTTCAGAAGCTAATGATGAATGATTTAGATTTTAGTTGATCCAAAAGCAGAAATGATTACATTTCAGTTTTGCAAGTTGTTTATTGGACAATTAAGCATAAAACAAATCAATATTCCTCAATCTCTAGTGTTTGTGCATCACAAATGGATAAGTGTCCCTGAGGGTATACCGTATACCTTTAAAGATTGTGACACAGTCAGCATATTTTTTCAGCATATAATGTGTAGCTCAGGGTAAAGGTGACGTGAAAGAGTAATCAGATCAGGTTTTCCCATGGTAGTATCTTCGCTTAACCTGATTGTTCCCAGCAGGTGATAGTTCAGTGTCACTTGTGGACGTGGGAAAATATTTGCGTATGCAGACTCGCTGTCTCTTCCTCATGGTTGAAGCATCTAACTGAATGCATCTAATATATAATTGTGCTAATTTGGCAACCATTTACACTTTTTGCCTTTATATAGAGCTTTAGATCTGATAGTATGTTTTTAAGTCTCTCTGCATGTTTGCATAATGTGTTTATGATGCACAATTGCTGATAAATAACTGTTAGTGGAGGCAGTGGCTTTGTAGCGTTCGTAGGGAAATAGTGTTCTTGTGTGCAAAACTTCATCTTGTATAATTTTACACTCAGTGATGTTAGAGAACATTAGATGTGAGCTCTTTGCAGAACAAGCTCTGCATTAGGACACAGTGCTGCTTACTGGTGGATTATAATCACATACTGCATTAAATGAACTTTAATTCTGATTTCTCAGGGCATCGGAGACTCAAGTCTTTGTGTTCAGTGAGGTGCGCAAGCTAAAAGATGCAACTTTTTGGTGGGTATGAAAATGTTGTATTAGAAATGAAGAGGCTTTGTCACCTCAACCGTGTGTGGCTCTCAGGGAAATCATCTCCATGGTGATTTTCTTGCCTTTAAATGTGCACAATCCTTTTTTGTGAGAAATGTGTAGGTATAAAACTCACGAGGTTTCCCTCAGCAGAAATTTAAAAATCCTAATCCATGGTTCCCTAATCTGAGGGGATTATAATGCACTTTTGGGTTCATCATCAAGAATATCTGTGCTTTATCTGTCTTTTATTTTTGCCTTGGAACTATCTCTTATCACAAAAACTCCCATTTAATGGTTAGAGCTGATTTTTCCCCTGTGTTGGCGTATTTCCTGTTAAAACAGGAAAGGGTGAGATGTTTTTGAATAAAATGGCCAATAGCATTCAGTTTAAATTACATCACATTTGACAACTTGTACCGTTACAATCTTTGCAAACAATTGATGAATGGGAAAGGACATAAAGCGTTAAAATGTGTTTAAATATGTTTGGTCCATTTTGCTAAAAGACAAATAATATATACTTGTTTTTTTGTCAGTTTAGGATTTCACTAGTATATAAGGCTCAAATCTAACAGACATGTACTAAAAGCTATTTCATGAGCCTGTTAAAATATCCCATTTTTAGCAATTTCCTAGTTCTGATCCGTTATGAAGTCATTTGGCATTCATTTATTATTCCGAATTTTTTATGATGAAATCTGTGTTTACGAATGTGAAGAATCTACAGTAAGTTCTGTGACGGGTTCAGGTTTCGGCTGGTGTGTTTCTCTGAACCTTTAGCCGTTGCCTGAGCTCCTGTGCGAAGGCTGCGTGTTGAATCATAACAAGTGTCCTCACGTGGTGCCGAGGGTGCGGTCGCTATCGGAATCATTGTATTCCACTCTCACGCTTTTCCTCCTCGTACAACGACTGCATTCCACACACACACACACACACACACACACACTCCTGCGGGAGAGCTTTGGAAACAGCTAATCGGCTCGGTTGTGCAAGTTCAGCGTGAGAGGTTGTCAACAGAGAATCAGAATTGGTGTTAACTTTACGAAGTACGGCTGCAGAGAGTTTGATAATTGATTTAGAAATGAGTAATCTTTAGTTTTTCAGTAATCACATTAAAGTTACTGTTTATATAAAAACATCAGTACTACTTGCATTGACTTTAGAATGTTTCAGTTGTAGTTAATTTGAATGTGGTGTTCAACATTAAATTTAGTTTGTTGATCAAAATGATGAATACTGTACATCTATCCTATGTTTTCAAAATGTAATGATATTAACGAAATTTAACTGCTTTGCTTTTCTTAATGGAAATGTTTACATTATAAGAATATAATGGAAAAATATAGCAAAAAGGAATTTGTTTTTACCTATGAAAGGTTTTTTTTTTATCTAGGCTTAGCTTTTTTTAATATTATTATTATTTTTTTTAAATGTGTTTTTAACACAATGGAATTTGACTTTTTGATTATATTAGCTATGTTTCCATCCAAAATTGCAAAAGTTAGCAAAGTTGGGATATTGCATAAGAGATTAGCGAATAAAGCACCGGTTCCATCCTATGTGTCCAAGAGAATAAAATCATCACTTCCTGGGAAATTAGCATAAAATATCTGTAATAAAAAGGAAAGTTGCTGAAATCGGGGAAGCCATTGTGGGTCTTTATTCGTACATCATAAATGACTTGTGTTTCAGAGTGTGTTGATGAAATGCAATAAACACTGTCATGTTATCTTGAGTTCAGAAGCGGACGTCTGGTCTCTGGGAACGCAGTCGTGTGAGAGACTTCTGGGAGGTCATTATAACCAACCATTTTGATGACCGAGTTTGGCTCAGGCATTACAGAATGATGAATCCAACATCTGGGATGCTGTGCAGTGAAATTGATCCGATGGTTAGTCCAGTTATCTATTCACATTCTTGTGACTTCTCTGTTGAAGTCACATGAGTTAACTTCTCTATTAGGTACATGTGTTTCTGTCCAAAATGATCCGCCTCATTTGAGCGGAAAGGTGTTTTCATGAGCATGCACATTTTGTGGGAATTTATGCACATTTTGTTGTTTCCACCCAGTGCTTTTTTTTAATGCGATAAAACTCGCAAACAAATAGGTGGATGGAAAATGTATTAGTTAATTTCACAAAGGCCTTTTTTAAAAATCATGTCAAAAACATAAATTAGTGCCGCCTTGCATATCTTTTTGGATATAAAATTAACTACAAGTAGCAATTCAGAAGCAGTATGTTGTTTTTATAGTATTTGATGCATATAATGCATCACCTATCATAGTATAAGATCAAGGCATAGATTTCCTTCATCCACCCAGTGACTTTGATCCTGTTATTTTTGTGAGGTGGTTCTGTGGTTTGTGCACACAAACGCCTTATTGTCACAGTGCTGAATGGCTGTCGTTAGACTGGATGGACGTCCTGTGAGCGGGAGGTCTGATCCCGGCCCTAGCCTTGGCCTGTCAGCCTCTATTAATCTCCCAGGAGGCCCGATGGTCAGTCAGTGGCCGCTCCAGGGCTGACCTGATTGGCCATCGTTCTCTCCAACAAACACCCATTGTGCGCAGACCCGGTAGCCTTGTGTGTGTGTGTGTGTGGGTGTGTGTGTAGTCACACACAGGTGACCTCACAGGATCAGACAGCTTTTCAGAGCTGTTGACTTGTTTGTTTGTGCTGTTCTTTCCAACATGCTTTCTCATCAATTTACAACCACAGACACTTTTATTTCAGTTAATTCTCTTTTTACATTCCCCAGACTTGTTGAATGAATTTCCTAAATTTAGGCATGAATATACTTTTTACAATATATAATTTTAGAGTAAATCTCTGATGGTATTGTTTTGAATGCTTAGTGTTGAGAAATCTGACCCATCACACCCTCCCGAAGTCTGTTTAAGTGCAAATGTTCCTCAAAGCTTAGCCAAATATTTTGTGGCGTGTTGCAGATTCTGGAATGCATCTTTTGTTGTTCCTCTACGCATGAGTCCTGCCATGAGCGTGAAACTCTTTCAGCGGCGAGCAGGAACGTCTTGTCCAACTTCTCTTGACCGCTCATGAGGTCTGTTCTTGTTTACTGCGTTGGTTTTTACTACCAACTGTTACAGAAAGTACTGTGATTGTGCCATGGTACTAGGGATGCTAACCGATGACCGTTTGACCGATGGTTGACCGTATCAACGTTAACCGATCAAAGTTGTCGGTAGTCGGTTAAAAAAGAAAAAAGTTCTCTCTAAATTAGGCTATTATAGACAGTGGACTAAACGCTACTACAGTTAGCCATCTCATTCCAAGATATTTTTGTGTGAAGTGAACAAATCCCTCACACTCAATTCTTCATAACTCGCCTGTTTGTACTTAATAAACCAATAAAAACATTTGGCACGAGGTCACAGCGTTTGGGTTTGTGAAAAGTAAAGGCTACAGGCTAAAACACTCGAGGTTAGAGCCAGGGCAGACGACAGGATGAAGCGTGCAAAGAAAAGTAGTGTGTGGGACCATTTCACCAAAAAGAATGACACAGTAAGTTGCAACTTGTGTGATACAGTGCTTACAGTAGTAATACTGTAGAAATGCATTACATCTACATTTCAGTGGTAACAGATAAGGTGATGATGATCATCATTTTTCTTTATTATTGTTACCACTACCTCAAACTAAAGCGGCGTCTCTTCGGAGCTGTCATTTTCTTAAATGAGCCGCGGCAATGTTTCAAATGAGCTTCTAACGCTAGACTAACGCCTTTATTTTCAACGCGATCACCTTGTACACAAACCATTTCAAAACTAAGGAGCCATTTGTCCTCCGATTACATACAAGCGATAGAAGCTCCTCGGCGCCGCGTTTGCGGGACTCATGTTTCGCGCTGTTGGGGAAAAGTGACGTGAGTGGAAGCGCGGCGCTGGGGCAGTGTGTGTGATAATTAAGGAAAACTAAGCAAGTGGAAATTCCAATGTTTGAGGCACACATTGACCCATTTTCATTGTTCTGGAATGTTCCACACTTTCAACTCTTTCAGTGACCAACTTATTCTCTGTGACCAACTTATTCTCAGTGACCAACTTATTCTCAGTGACCAACTTATTCTCAGTGACCAACTTATTCTCTTATTCTCTGTGTGGTCGAACTAGGGCTGGAATGAGGCGTCGACATAATCCTGTGCTTCTCAAACTTTTTTTTGGCAAAAAAATCTGCTCCACACACTCCACTGACTACAAAACAATTTCACTAAAAGTTATTAAAATGGAAATATTTTTTTAAATTGAAAAACGTGCAATGAAAAACACATAATAGTTTAACTTTGTAATGTCATCGATTAATTGAAAAATATAACAGTAAAAGTAAATGAGAGATCATAACTTAACTTTTAATTAATTTAAAAAAAAAATATTTCACTGATGCTTTGGATGAACAATACATAACAGTGCTCAAAATATATTTGACAGCGCCTCCCCGCTTCTTGCACGTCTCCTCACCAGAACAAGTACAGCATCACATTAGCAGCTTGTGATCTCCTCGATTTCCGTTGAATGTGTCGATTCGTTGCACGCTCTTGCATACCACAGCAGCACAACTTCTACTCAGGAGCATCTGAAAGAAAACATACCGGACTCATTTATTTAAAGACTTGAAATCTTCACGGGTTTATAGACACCATGTTTGATGCTGCCACTATGGTTAGTTAGAATGCGGTTGTGATGGTTGTTGATCATACAGCTGAATGAACATATTCAAGCAGCTACTTTAATTTCCTCAATGAACAAAATATTTCTGGATTTACACTTTAAATAATTGGATTTAAGCCTTAAATTGCGGCTGTAAAGTGACTGAATGCAGCCATAGTAAACGCCTTTCCTAATTACGCCTACAATGCATAAACCTTATCTTTTGTCATGAATAGTATCATTAGGTACAAGTTCATTCATAGATTTAGTTATTAAATTAATTGGCTAATGGCTATTCAGTAAATAGACAATAGATTAACCAGAAAATATGAATCGTTAGATTACTCGATTAATAAGTTTCAGCCCTAGTTCAAACTCATTAAGTCTAAACAATCTCAGTCGCTGGAAATAGGCTGTGCATTCACTACCCATTGTGTTGGGTCATCCACGCTCCCCGTACGACCACGATCGTACATTATCTTGGAAACTGTGTTCCTGTCCTCACTTCACAATAGAGCTTTACATTTAGTTGGACTGAGGAATGTGTGGCTATGACATCATCACAGCTCGTTGAGAGGTTCATGGTACGGCACAGTGTCTGCATTATTACTTCAGTGCTTTTGAGTGCGAAATGTGGTTTCTCAGAGCACAATCAGGCCGAATCATACCGGCTGATATCACTGTTGTTGTAATGCGTGTTGCACTAAAAATGGCCACTGTTGTGCAATTCTGATGGCTGATATATGACCTCGTTCAGCAGCGGATGGGTGTATTTACTAGCAATACTATAACAAAACACTTGAGTTTAGAAAGTTTTGTGCATGCAAGAATTTACGTTATTCAGTATTTTGTCTTGCATTAAGGATGCTTTTGGCTAAGAAGTATTATTGTATTTAAATCCATTTCACTTTATTCTAAATTTGTGCTGAAAAATATCTACTGATTCAGTCTAAAAAGCATATGGGTAAAAAAAAGTGCTTAGAACTCAGTGCTCGTAATCTCTGCTGAATTATGGGGGCCGAGCGCGGCTGCTGAGAGGGGTCGAGGGAAAATGACCACAGCGTCAGCTCTCTGTTTGTGTTGGACAGAGGAGATAAGCACAGCCATCCTGTGAGTGTGTGTGCTGGCCTTAAGATAACACTGGAATGAGAGTTCAAGCACTGCAGAAAGGCCTCATGGGACGGAGAACGGGACGGCCCTGTCAGCTACTCGCTGTCTGAAAGCGCTCCGCTAAATCACAGCCCAGGAAATGCCTCATGACTGACGGTCCCGACTAGCGTGAAGAACCACAGGCCTCAGAGAGGATGTTCTGCTTCCCGGAGCTAGTCGTTTGGCTCTTAAATGCATTTAGGATCTCACTGAGAAAAAATGCTCTAACTTTTGTTTTTTTTTGTCTAAGTTTTCAGTGACAGCTACATGTAGGGCTGGAAGATTAATCAAAATAATGTGTTCTTCTACACTCGAGCAGCTCATGATTTCAGTGTGTGTAAATGCTGCTCCACATGAGCTCATCTCTCCATGTGCTTATAGTGTGTGTATGGGAATGCAACATGCACCGACATCTTCCCAAACTTGTAATGAGAATGAGATATTAGTATTGTAATTATTGCATTTACATTTTTATATAATAATAATTATTATTATTTTATTGCCATATTTTATTGATATATAATCACAAAATTCTGGACCAAATTTTGCAACCCTACAGACAAAAACAGCAGACCTGAAGCTTTCACAATTTTTATAGAAAAATCCCTATTAGATTGTTCCCCATATCCTGTAGCCCTAAATGTGATTTTGATCATAACATTTGAAATGTTTTGAGGTCTAACTGTCTGACTAAAGAGCATAGTTTATTTTTCATTCAAAGAGCTCTGTAAAATGAAAATCGTTTTGTGGCTTTTAGTTGTTTAGTGTAATTGTTTTAGTGTGTTAGGCAAGTTTTTAAAGTATAGCCTGCACTTTTAAAAAGTACTTCTCTCCAAAGGTACTTCCAATACCATCTACAATCGACTGGCAATAGCAAGTAGCAAATTGTGCTGTTGGCAGGCTGTGATGTACAGCCTATTACTGGCTAGTTTATAATGAGGACGACAATCCTTTTAATCAGTTCTGCCTTCATTTCCTGCGTTTAGTCCATGCAGACCACCATGAGGCCAATAAACAGTGTTAGCTTGTGTTTTAGTCCATTAACATTTTTTGAACGTTAAATCCAGCCTGAAAAAGCAGATCTTCCTGCATTGTAACAGCCATACCTGAGCGGAGCAAGTGCTTTCTTTGGCAGTCGTCCGGGCCTTTCCGCTGTGGCTCTCCCCCCCGCCAGGGCCCGAGCTGGGGGACATCACCCACCGACAGCAATAACATTACACAAGTAGACAATGCCTGTGTGGGAGATGACCTCTGCAGGGGACCGTTTCCAAGTACAGCACCGCCCCTCAGATGGTTATTGAACTAGAGTTATTGATTTCTGACCCCAGAGAGCGTCTTTCGCAGCTCCTCCCTGCACAGATGTCTTCACTTCATCTGTTTCTGTGTATCAAACCTGCTCTGCTCAATTTGAAATCACATGTATGGATGTTACAAGCATGACGTGAGCATCGTGTCGGGCTGCGGATGAAGGACGGACAAGGTTTGCGGGACGCCTTGGGTGTGGGGATGCGGTCAGCTCTCAGATGGATCTGTGTCTGATGGTCCACTGTATGCTGTCTGGTTCTGGTGGGTGGTGTAGTGGTGTAGTGGTGTAGTGCTTGGCGTGAACCTTGGGGGAAATCCTGCTGGAAAAAATCACTTCCATATGGAGCGAGCAGTCCGTCTGCAGACTGGCTTCCACAGACCAGCAGGGAAGGAGGTGTTGAAAATGGTTGGTTTCTGAGATGCATTTATGAACAGAGTTGTTTGTTTATAAACTATTTAAAGTGAATGACAGGCACACCCTCGTTGTGTGGCTTGAATTCCCATCTTTAGTCATTGCATGCGTTGACTGCAGGAGCAGCTCATCGTCCCAGTGTGGCCGTAATGAAAGTTTAAACGAGGCTAGAGTTTCACCTATTTGCAAAGTTTCTCTGTTTAGTCACACACCGAGTGTTAACTTTGCTTAAGCAAGCCTTCGAAAGGAAAATATGGATGCAATCTGAACAATAATCGTTTCCTGATGAATTGTGAATTCATCAGGCATAATTGGACGCATCAGCAAAAACATTTTCCCTACCCTTCAAGTCTACTCAAGGCAGATGTAATAGGACTGTGTGCTGTTGCATAATTTAGTGGCCTTGGTGTGTGTGTGTGTGTGTGTGTGTGTGTGTGTGTGTTTGTTTGTCTCTAGTTGAACCTGATACTGTTGTTTACACACACACACACACACACACACACACACACACACACACAGACACACACACACACACTGTTTTGGATCTGTCAAACCTATGAGTTTGCACATGTCCCATAGGTTTTCCAAAATGCAAAAAATATTTTTGTGTTCTCGAAATCCCTCATCACAAATGTTAAAGAAATAGTGAAGTGGAACTCTGTATCTTCTGTGAAACAAAATGAGTTTAGGATTAATACAGTTTTGTTAATGTTTTTGAAAAGTCATTATTGCACACCAAGCATTCATTTATTTGATTAAAAATACAGTAAAACACAGTAATATGATGGAATATTACGGTTTAAAATAAGTATTTTCTATTTGAATATATTATAAAATGTAATTTGCTGAATTTTCAGCATCATTAATCATTACAGTCTTCAGTGTCACATGACCCTAAATGTTTTGTTCAAATCCCCGTCTCGTATTAAACCTGTCATCTTTTAATGAATCTTTCAAAAATAATATAAATGGTTTATATCAGTCTGATGAATCCTTCACTGAATCACTCGCGTCACTAAATCAGACTCGCTCACTGAACTGTAAGGTTTCATTACTTTAAGTGATGTCTGTCTCAAAACAAAGAGTTTTGTGTATTTAAAGTTAACCTTTAATTAGCATGATTACTGACTAGTTGTTCATATGATGACATGTTGTTTATTTGCAGTTGATGATATTTTTATAAGAGATGTTTAAGATGTGTGTACGTGACCTTTCCATGAAAGGTTAGAACCGTCTGGACAGCTACACCTTGTTTTATGACATCATGACATCACGTTGACTGTATTCTGGAGTGTGTCATTTTCTTGTCTGATTATCCCTTGTCCTGTCGCACCGCGGGTTTATGTTTTTTCAGCTGTAATGACACGGTGTGTCCGTGATGAAGGGTTTTATAGGAGAGATCCTCGTAACTTCCCATGACTCACGGCTGAATTGCAAGTGTCAAGGGAAAGAAATCTCTCCCTCTCTGTGATCGGTCGAGCATTTAAATCTTCTGCTACTTAACCACTGGATTTTATTTAACTGCCCGGGACTATTCCTCCCCTCAATTTACTGCCCGTGTGAGCTGAAGGGGCAGTTCTCATCAGGCACAGTGGCCTTGTGGGAAGGTTTCAGGACCGAGGTAAATTACTCCAGCTCAGGAGACAGTAAATGGAGCGGCACCCTCGTGATCGCTCCGGTTACAATGCTTCTGTGTAATGCCGTGGCCTAACCTTGGTCCGCTCATTTATTAACGCACCTGTCATCGCAGTTGAGTATTTGGCCAGCTTGATTTGTGACATTGCAGTTGTTGAGGTAATAAATTACTCCTACCCGCTCTGTTTCGTATCCGCTAACTCCTTCACCAATGCAGACTGAAAATGAAAGAGTAAACACTAAGGGTTATTGAATGGCAAATTCATGCTTATGTTTAATGTTCAAATAAATTGTGTTCTGTTTTGATTCATGGGTTATTAATAGGTTTGGTTTCTCTTAAGTGTAAAGTGTACTTGCAGGAAGTTTCTGACATAATTGTACACAGTTGTCTGTAGTCATGCATTGATCATCCTCAGCAAATATTTACCCGGAACGGAGACTCCTTCGCTCAGCTGTTCTGCTCCGCGATGGGAGTGTGTGACGAAGGCCAGGAATACACAAGAGATGACAACTTGCATCTGGAATTAATTACTGATACTGATGTGGAGCAGGCCCGGAAACACTGTCATCGGCTTCACAATTGTTGTTTTTACTCTAGAGACACCATGCCAGGTTAAAGGGGCTGTAGGACATCTGGGAAATGCTAACTTTAGCCTGATAGCAGTAAAAGCGTACGTCCCACCCTCCTTGCAAATCGCTGTCCAAAGCCACGCCTCCTGAAAGCATCCAAGAAGACCGGAGACAACGTCACTGCAATAATCATGTGTCATTCACCGGTGAGAACACTTTAGGACAGTTAGTAACACTACAAACGTGAACAAGTTCTTAAAAACAGAATTAGATGCAGCAAGTTTTTGGTTTGTTTAGCTAGCAAAACTTGTTGTCAGTGTGCAATAATATATCTTGCATGACAGGGTTTCCACGATGAGATTCTGCTCGGCTCTGATGAAGATAAATGGATCGTAGATCCTTTGCCAGAGCCACTTGTTGTCGGTTCAGAAGAAAAGTTAGTTGGTTGCTGTCGGCACAGCGTACGTGAACGCGCTGATGACTTACGACAGGGAACACGTGCTATAGGACAGTTCAGACCGAACGCAACGATTGAACGAACATTTTATGGTTCTACGCCTTCCACAGACGACTGTGGAAAAAAAATACATTTATACCGCTAAACAGAGTGATTTCTATCAGGATATGAGGAGATTCAACCAGCATAACAAAAAATGTTCTGCAGAGAATCCCTACGGCACCTTTAAAGTCGTCATGAAATCAAATTTTACCACTCGTATTTTATGTAATATTGTAGTGTTTATTATAATTGATTTATCTGTGCACTTCATTATTTTTTTAAAATTCATGTACCCTTATAATCTTTAATCAAATACATTACCCTTCCCTCCCCCTCGAAACGACTTCTCTTCCGGTCAAAATCTATTACTAGAGGGCGTGGCTATTACTAGAGGGCGTGGCTATTACTAGATTTGGAAAAGAAGAGTTAGCCCACCATTCGGACACGTCGAGATGTTCTCGAGGGTGAACGTGACTATCAGCCGCCTCATCTTGGTTCGCGGGAGGCTCATATAAATATGGGGTGATTCCTTCCGGAAAATTTGGCTGCTCGTTCTCATCGTCGGGTTCCTCAATTAAAAATGCTTCATGGGGGGGTAACGGTGGTGAGTCCGGTTTACTGACTGTAAACTGTTCAAATCTGCCTCCATTTTGTTAGCAACGCCCAACCTCCAACCATCCAATCAATTCCCGAAGGACGAAATCAAGCCCCGCCCTACATTTTTTTCTAATTTCAGAAGCCGTTTCACTCGGATACACGTCACAATAAGGAAAAAAAGGACAATCTCAACTTCCGTTTCATGACGACTTGAAGTAGTGTTGGCCTTCTGAGTAACTACACGACATTGCTGTGAGAGGATCTGAGCCCAGGATCCGGATTGGTGGTTGTCTGAAAAAGGAACTCGACTCTTTTTTTTCTTAAAAATCAACATGAAATCAACCCTATTTTGTTTATTTAACATCCTTATTTGCACATGATTCATCTGTGCATGTTGTTATAAAGACAAGTCTAAACATCAGAAGGCATTCATTCGGAACATTATTTAAATCACCATATCACATTTAGTTTTAGTAGTTTGATTATTCAAAGCTTTTTAGATGGTTTATTCCTATTTGTATCAGTGCATTAATAGCGGGAGAGTATTTTTTTTTATGATTCTTCAACGAATATAAAGCTCAAAAGAACAGTGTTTATTTAAAATAGAAATCTTTTGTAACATTATAAATGGATTTGTTTTCACTTGATCAATCTAATCATCCTTCCTGAATAAAAGTAAAAAATGGGAGTGTACTTTTGCTGATCCTATCAAATTGGGTAAAATGTTATTTTTCAGTGGATATTAATTTTCCTTTGGAAATGTGCCACACGGGCACCAGATGTGCTGCAGATGTCATTTTATGTTGTAACAAGAGGTTGTCTTTGAAAAAGCACAAGGTATTAAAGCACTGAATGAAAAATTTCCAAGACACGCCACTATGATTTGGTGAAGGTTTTTTTCGTCTCCTTGTACTTTGTAGTGACTGAGATCAAAGTCTCCTTTGTGCCTTTTGAAATTCACACTTTGCAACCTTGATTTTAAAAACACGGTGCAAAAAGAGCGAGGTGTAGGTCTGTGTCTGTCTGCTGATGCCGTGACAGGAACACAAACACTGATAGCCTGTAAATTGTCTGTATTTTGATCACCAGTGAACACGCATGGTCCCCGCAAGCTCGGCTCCGGCTTCAACATGTTTGGATTTTTCTTCAGATCATTAGATCTGAGCTGGTTTTTACAATACATAATAAAGAGCAGACCTTCATGTCCCCAAAATTAAGGCAAGATATATTCAAAACAAGTCAAGATGAGGAAGAATTAAAAGAAAGGAAAGAACACATTGCAGCTTGATTCTTTTAATGTAGATGTACTGTACTATTCAAAAGTCTAGGGTCAGTAAGATTTATTTTTTTGTCGAAAGAAATTAATACTTTTATTTGTCATGGATGCATTCAATTGAGAAAATTCAGCTTTGCATCACAAGAATAAATGTCATTTTATATAAAAAGTTTATTACAGGTATATTAAATTGTAACAGTATATCACAATATTACTGTTTTTACTGTATTCTTGATCAAATAAATGCAGCCTTGGTGTGCCTTCCTTCAAACATTTTTTCTCATTAAACTACAATATACTGTTTTATAATATTTAAAATGATTAAAGGCAAACATTTTACATAGCTGTTTTTTTGTTAACAAATATAACTTGGTTTATAGAATAACTCATACCATGAGAATTTGGTTACTCTCTCTTAATGTAAGACGTTCAGTTTTGACCAGCAGTTTTGGATGTCTAATAATATCCGATGATCGTAATGCTGACATCTCAAGTGATCGGCTGAAACCTGTTGTCTGTCTTTTGCTCTTTTTGCCTAATCATCTCAGGGTTGGTCCAGCACAGCTGTGGATCTGGTCTTATGACCTGGGCGAGGATGTCTCTTTGTTTAACAACGCACACTGAGCTAATGGCATTACAAGCTGCTGTGGTTAATGGTCTCTCAGCAAATGGGCTGGCTTTTCCTCTAGTGAAACCTGGCAGAGCTGAGCTTCATTTGTCAGGACGTTGAAGGATGATGGGCAGTGCTTTCCCTGCTAGAAGAACCACGTGTGTTTTTGTTCTTTAAAAAACCACTGCGGCCCATCAAATGGACCACACCAGCTGTCTGGGTTTGTTAACCACATCCACCTCAGATGAACCTCGTGAAGTAGGACTAGACGTTGTCGTCATGTATTATGAGGATTTTGATGTTTTGATTTTGGAGACCTGTAAATCCAGTTCTGTTGAGAGGCTTCGTTGGAAAAGTCTGATAGACTTATCTCTGCTTTAGGCCACACAATCCATGCTGTTGCAGAGAGAACTTCTGGTTAGTGTAGTTCACAGACTGTCTCAGTTCAGTGATAGCGAGTCATGATAGCGGAGCGCTCGGCGAGAGGTGGCAGATGTTATGCTAATCTCTGAATGATAAGCGAAGATCTTTTGGTTGTGCTGGAATTTCTTCAGAGCTGAGATCAGCACCACTTGAAGATAAGACCCTTAAATAGATTGAGAATCTTATCGTGTCTAAATTGGTTTAACGGTCTCATTCAAAATTGGTTCAAAAAGTTCCGATGAATTTTAGGATGTCTGCACTACTATTCGTTTCTAATTTACAGATTGTCAGTTTGATTAAATAATTCCTATTCAATTTGATTTAAATTTTGTTTCCAATTCATTGGGGCATGTTTCACATATAATGTCTATTTTGATTATATATTAAAGAAATTCCATTTAAGCTAATGCTATAAATTATACAAGGAACCTTGGCTTCTAGAATGCAAAAAAAAAAAAAGATTTATCCTGGAAGTTATATCTAGACATTGATTGATTAATCACTCTGATGAATTCAGTGATTGATTATATCAAACTGATTCAAATGGTTACTTCTGAGTGAGTGTTTTTGACTGATTCATTGAAAGGATTGGCTCAGAAGACTTGCTGGTTTTTGATTCAAATGTTGACTTCTGATTTTGTGAGTCCTTTTGAATGATTCATTCAAATGATCTGCTCATAAGAGTCACTTGTTTGTGATTTAAAAGGTAATTTATGTGTTTGAGTCTTTTTGAATAATTCATTGAAAGGATTGGCTCATAAGAATAACTTGTTCTTGCTTCATAAAGTAACTTGTGTTCATGAGTCTATTGAATAATTTATTCAAAGGTTCGGTTTGTTTGTGAATGTGAATACTCTGGTTGCACTGTTTTTGAATCACTTAAAACGAACTGGCTACACCCGTTAGTTGTTTGTCTTGGGATTTAAAAATGTATATAGATATCATTCAAATTAATATTTATATTAATTGGAAATTTGATATTTTGTTATACTTTAAGTATGTATGGTGTTTCCCCCCAAATACACAGCCCGGCCCCTTGTGGCCTCCATCTTGCCCTTGACCGACCCAGCCTCAGTCTGACTCAGTTCTGCGGCGCATCTGCCTCAGCTAAACCTCGGATGACGTACATGTTATTTCAGCAAGAAAGCTGCAATATATCAGCAGAAAAACCTTGTGAAAGTCCATTAATGTCATTTTCATAGTCAAGTCTCACCAGTGAAGAACAGCCTCTCGGCCCTTCAGTATATCCCTTCATTATTTCCCCCTCTTGTACTGCTGAGCACTTTGGCTCGTCTTTCAGGAATTTCTCATTATTTGACCTGGGTTACACAGACGTGACAGAAAGAACACGTCCCTGCGGTCTCTGCTGCCGGCATGGCCCGTCCATGATTGATTCAGGGCTTGTGGTCTGGCTGCATTGGAAACCCTCTTTATCAGAGATATTACAATAAACCGTGTTCAGGGTAGTTAACTATTACTTGCACTTAATTATTCATTCAACTTCTACTTTCTAGGTAACCAAAACAGTGTCATCTAAATAGAGCTGGGGGAAAAACTCAGTGTGTCATTAATAATAATAAATTAGCAATTTATTCAAATTAATTTGCTACTTTTGCTTTGGCATCAGTCTTGTACATTGACTTGATACTTTCGTTCTTGTGTAGATATGAAAATGAATGCAGCGCTTCAATGTAATAACCTTCAGGGAATAGTCCTGGCATCACAATCCACAGTGATTCACACACACTAATGCAGCCTCTGGCGAAGACCTCACAGAACCGCTCTAGGGAAAGCTAACGCCACACGGAGAGAGATCGAGAGACCTTGATGTTGTTCCTGTACGCCGCTCATATCCTGACCCGACCGAGCCGTCTCATTGCTCTGTGTGTTTGTGCTGATGATTAACAAATAAACTCGGGCTCCCGCTTGTTATTAACCAGGAAGCTGGAGCACAATCCCATGATTCATCATCTTCTTCTCTGGGTTTTAAATGCTTTGCTCACACCTTTGCATATCAGTTTGGACATCAGGGTTTTTTCCAGACCGCCTTTTCTATTTAAAACATTAAAACATATGAATGTCGAGGTAACCATTCGTCTTCGCTGTGCCTTATAAAACAACCCATTTGGGCTTGTTTCATTGCTGGTGTGAATTGTATAGTTGTGTACAGTTATCAAACAATAATTATTGACAGGATTCTTTCTGTCATGAAAAACCTGGAGTCATTGAATTTTAAAATGGCAATTTCCACGCCTGGAAAAGTTTTTGGGAAAAACAACCCTAGATGGTTTTGGAAAGGTTATAGACATTTGTTTCACAAATAACTGTTTAATTTTTAGTTTTGGGTAAACAAATGACAATACTTAATAAGCTGTTCTTGTCCTGCTAATGGCTTAAGCATGCACAAAATACATTCAATAAAAAATAATAATTATATGAAAAACACTAGAGTTTTAACAGCATTTCGTGGTGGTTTAGAAATGCTAGTGCAGATAGTGGTGGTTTGTATTGCTTTTGTATAACAAATACTAGTAATCAACAATTTAATGGTATTATAATAGATTTCATTTTTAAAAGTGTCTTTTGATGCTGTAGTTCAAGTAAGTTTTATTAAAGAATTAATGAAATCTTAAACTGATATGCTAGTTATTTTTCAGAAACTCTAGTTTGAAATGTTTTTTGTGACTCATTGATCATTAACCAAACACTAAAGCTCAGAGAGGAGTCTTTCATGGCTGGTAGTTAAACTACAACTTTTTGGGTTGTTGTGATCACCTTGATGGTTTTATTTTTCTTCTTCATAGGTGGATTAATCTTTTAACTGACCATCGCATGGGTCAAAGTAGCAAATCTATCGGACTGTTCTGGAGTGCCAGTTTGCTTTTAGAGAGTGTGTTGTGAGATGAATTTGCCATCATGTTCATCTGATATAATTAGTAAATATTGCCTCCATCATTCTGGGAGAGCTACATGCAGTGAAATGCTGAGGTTGCAGTAGTTTAGTTTGTAGTTAAATATGAAACGCGGGTGTTAATGGATTGCCTTTTCAGATATGTTATTCTAAATGGTGTTTAGTTTTATTCTTATTTCTGCTGAAACCTGCTTTTGCTGTGACTATGTGCAGATCCTCATCTTATTATCTTCCTCCTCCACTCTCATTTCCCCCCATATTTTTATTTTTTTGTCATGCTGAATGCCTTTTTTCCTCACACATTGGCAGCATTACTTCATCTAATGAGCTGTGTGATACCATAAAGCTGGAAAAGACAAAGTTCAGTCCTAGTAAACCAATAAACAGTCAACTAGATCATATTCAGGACTGTTGTTTGAAAGGGAACCAAACATTTTAGGGTGTTTTCATGCTTTCTGTTTGACGTCAGAGTTTGGTTCGTTTGAAAGCTGTTTGGAAAACGGGCATCTGTCGTTTGGTTCATGTGGTCTGCAAATGACATAACAATCCGGCCTAATTTGCGAAAGAGAACTGCTATTAATCTGCTAATCTCATTGACGCCCATGTTTGAACTGGACTCTCTGGCTCTTTTCCCCCCAGATGGGCTTGTCGGCACTGATGAAACGTGCCTGGCCGGACTCGTGGTGTCTCAGGTGTCGTGTCTCATGGGTGTCTTCGTCTGCCAGTGTTGCTCCTCTAATTAAAGCCACCAGGGCTCAGAGGATGTCCTCACTGACAATGAAAATTACAGTCACTACAAACTCCTGCTGCGTCCGCATGGAGACTCTGGCATTAATGTCAGCCTGTGAACACGAGCTGCTAGTGGGGAGGAGGATTATTTTTTATCATTTATTTATTTAGCCAAGACAAGACTTTTAAAAAAAGACTGGCTGGCACTTTACATCGAGAAGGCTGTCGGGGCGCAGCTTCAGAAGGTCCTAATTGGTCCCTCTCAGTCTCGACTCAAAGTGAGAAGAATAGACTTTGTTGTTGAGATGAAGACCGAGAGGATGGTTTATTCATTTGTATCTGCTTTTTCACAGTTGGGGATGAGTCATGATTGTAGAGTATTCGTACAAGAGCTAGCTGTTTGATAAGACTAGTTTACACTATCGTTTGAAAAGATTTTTTAATGTTTTTGAAAGAAATCTCTTAAGTTCACCAAGAATATTACATATTAAAATAAGTTATTTGAAATTGTTTTACAAATATAATTTATTCCTTTGATGACGTTATTACTCCAGTCTTGAGTGTCACATGATCTTTCAGAAATCATTCTAATATGCTGATTTGCTACCCAATAAATATTTCTTATTATCAATGTTGAAAACACTTTAAGCTTAATATTTTCTGGAATCTTTTTGATGAATTTAATGCATATTTTGGTTAGTCGGTCAGATGGACATCTTTGGCCGTTGCATCTTTCTTGTGCTGTTTTTACACATCCCGTTTACACGGATCGAACGCAAGTAGTTTGAAAGCCTGTTTTAGATGCTTTTTGTAACAGTAGGCGCTCAGCATGGGACTGGATTTAAAAAGTTTAGCTCTGACTTCATGGGTTTGCTTAATGGTTATTCCAGCTGGAGATCTGAAAATACTGAGTCTAACGGATTCTGTTAGCTTTTAACTCAGCCATTTACGCAAAGCAATCCCTCAATCTCAGGACTTTAAATTGCCCACCTGCCATTGCCAATAACCTCAGTGAGGTGAGATGTGTGTCCTGTGCTGTAAATCAACTCAGACTCGACACTTCCTTAGTCCTGGGGATTGCTCCTCTTGTTCCTTCTGGCCCACTTTTAGCCCTTTTCTTTCAAATGAAGCCGGTGCCCGTTGTGTCTGAGCTCTTCTAGAAGTGCCTGCAGTTCTGCTGACATGAGAGCAGAACCACAAACCCGCTGTTTCGTGATCTATTTTTAAACGTCACTTCCACTTTTTTTCCATTTTTCTATTTTCTGGTTAAAATAAATTTTAGTAATCAAAAAGCATGACTAATTAATAGAAATCATGAAACAACAATTTATTAAAAGTTTACAAAAATTATATTTTAAAATGTCAAATTCTGTTTTTATGGTTTAATTTTAATAATCAAAGTTAATTGAATGAATTGAAATCAAATTTTTACAATTATAGGGCCCTTTGAAATGTTTTATTTTTTCAGAAATTCTGTGTTGTCTGTATTAATTCAGCTTATTTTATGTTTCAATTGATTGATCAAAAACCCATTGCGAAAATCATCACATTGTGTGTACGGTCAGAAATTATAAAGTTCATATATTATTTAATAATATCAGACAAACAAGCACAATAAATTAAATTAAATTGCTTTGCAGAACCTTTCCTTTGCAGACATGGCCTATTTGTTGATGTAGGCTTATCTATTTTTTATATCAGATTTAAAGGGATAATTCACCCGAAAATTAAAATGATCATAATTTACCTGCCTCGTGTCATTCTAAAACCCGAATGACTTTCTTCTATCGAACACAAATTAAGATCTTTTGAAAATATTTTTGTGTCCATTTATTGGGATCCACTTTTGTTCGGACCCCAACAGTGTTCTTCAAATGTGTGTTCTTCTATGTTCTGCAGAAGAAAGTCACATGGGTTTGGAACGGGGAGCACATGTTCCTTTGGTGGAGATGGCAGAATGGACCCAGATTGTGCTCTTGGACCTCCTAGGTTTTGCTGGGCTTGTTTAAACTGGCTCCATATATATATCTCCAACAATAACTTGTTACCGTAGAGAAGAAATGTCCTATTATGGTGTTTGCTCTCTGATGTTCTACCTGAATCGGGCATGAACGGTTTGCTTTTTCTGCCCATATGTGGTCACTGGTCAGTTTGGCTCTTTTTTTTGGGAGTATTATGTTTTTTCAAGTGCTGACATGTTTGATCTCTTTAGCTTGGAGATTTAGGGTATTTTGAACCGTGAACCGAAAGCTTTTCTCAAGAATTCTTGTTATATTGCATTTCTAAGCGCAGCCTCACCAGGAAAGGTTACGAATAAGCTATTAGCTTTAAATGACATGTAATTTTCCAAAGTGACACAAGGAAGTGGCCAGTAAGAGAGTGCTCTGAATTCTCAGAAAGATATTTATTTGTTTCCATTGCTCGAGTGGTGTCAAATCGCATGGATTGGTCCATCACAATGCAGCAAAACTAGAGAGTTAGCCAACACAGTCTCACACTCCGTCAACAGAACGAGCCAAGAAGTGATGCAGTGTACTGAAATTATTTCTGCATCATCAAAGTATTTTCCATTGTGCAAATTAACCCTCCCAAATTCCAGAGGGTTTGTCTCATTCGATTTCTCGAGGGGCTGAAGATTTTGGCTGTGTCTTCTGTTCTCTCTCTGCATGTGGTGGTCTTTTGTGAAGGCAAAAGTTTGGGTTTCGTCAGTGCATACCTCAGCGGTCCCGTCTCGGCCTGGTGCGAGGAGGCGATACGCTCCTCTACTCATCCTGTGAGGAGATGAAGAAATTGCTTTTTTGTTGTCATTTCTTCCTCCGTTTTATTACAGCCAGGGAAAACAGTCATACTCATGAATCTCATTACTAATCATTAAGGGTTAATAATGTTGGTAAGTACAAATGCTGGTGTGAAATAATGTGTGCCACTTGTTCCTGAAACCAGTTTTTTTGGTATCAGAATTTTTTTTTTTGAAACATTAGATGGTTTCTGGAATGACAAATGTGTCAGGTTTGTGAAGTTGTAATCTAGATGTGATCTGTGACAGTGATTGTGAATTTACTCGGGCTTAAAATTCACAGCAGTCACACTGCAATGTTATGAACGAGAGATGCTATATCTGAGCAGAATTCAGAAGAAAGCTCAGCCGATTTCTGTGGAATTGAAAGATGCAACATTAAAACAATTCTGCACATTTCCTACTTGTTGTGGTTTTCTTCTTCTTAATAATCAGTGATAGATTGATATATCAGCCAGTAGGCTTGCTACGGTAGTCGGTGTTACCGGTGTTACACGGTGTTCAGTTGCAACACCGGTTTCATCACTTGCCCACTGTGACACCGCAAAAAAAAAAAAATTAAAATATTTAACGCAATTACACAGTATCCATTTTTTTTGTCACCCGTTGACTAGCGTTGTATGATCACGCTCTTATTAATGTGAATGCTTTTAAGCGCGACAAGACTAAGAGACCGCGCGCATGCGCGACCCACAGAAAAGACGCGTGTCAGTAACGAGTTCTCTTTCGGGATTGAACAAACCATAACGCACACAAATTATGCCAAAATGTCCGTTTTGTTGAGTGTCCTCATAAGAGCAGTCTTAAATGATTTAAATAAAGTCTTAAATTAACGTAGAGATTTGTGAGAAAATGGGACACGTGTCAGATCGCGTCTCTGTCAGCAGCGGCTGGTCTTAAAGTGACATTAATGTTAATCAAAGAACAAAGGTAAGAGAGTAAATTACTCACTCAGACCCGGAGCCAGTAGGATTATTATACCGGTAGCCTAATAATCATGAATGCACGCCGCTATCTTTTAACACATCTCCGGCAAGCGGCTTCTTCACGCTAAAGAAAAACTCTTCATAAAGCGCAGTGAAATTCAGCGATGCGATCTATGGCGTTTCCTGATGGATCGTGTTTGTTCGTTAACTTCATTTTATACGTGCAACTCACGTAGCCTATAAGGACACTGACGACGCACTGACAGACAGGACCGAGCAGGTAATATTTAATATGAAACAAAGTCTCAACTTTCAAATTTGGTCATCAAAGAAAATGAAATAATAAATAGGCCTACCGTTTTGTGGCTCTAATGTGTCGTGAGAGATTGACTCAGTTAAAGCCAAATCCACCGACGTTAATCTACTAACTCTCCTCACTGCTTTGTCGGACAAAAATGGTGGATTTTGATTTGTCGGATCGCATCAAACTCCATGCGAAGGATGAATTGACGCTAATTTAAAAGTGAAAGTGAAGTGCACACTGCCGCACCAGCTTTTTATAAGCGATGTAAAAAAAAAATTAGTTTCGTTTTCAAATTGGTGCCAATTCAGCGAACAATAACAAAAGTGTTGCTCCGCACAACCACCATTATGCATGCTCGTGCAAACGCGCGCATTTCACGTTTGCCTTTAAATTAGCGATTTAAAAGCCCCCGCCGGTGATACCAGTATTACCGGTGTTGTCACACGTAGATTAACCGGTGGGAAAATATCCTCACCGTCACATCCCTATGGTATTTGAGGATTTTGGCCATTCTGAGACATAAAATGATTATTTTTCCTATTCAATAATACTTTTATTTCAGTTAAGTGTTACACTCTCAGTTCTGTTTAAATCCTTTTACCAAAGATGTTCCCTGCAGTGCTCCTATTTGACTTTTCAGATGCTTTGGCACATTGACCGCTAATGCTTCATTAGTAGTGAACAGAAGGCCATCCCAACTTGTCAAGTCAAGTTGATTCTACTCAAAAACAGTATGACCACAGCTGGTGTCGGTGCCGTTTGTCACACCCCTGCTTTAACTTGCCCGGAGGTTCTTGTCCTCCTGCACAGCTGAGTCTAGCTCCTCATTTCTGACCCTATCTCGCATGTTTCACAAAATATAGTTTCGTTAGAAAGCCATTATTTCCTGAGTCTGTGCTGTGAGCTTGCATGTGGAAGCTTTGCTATTTTATCATGGCTGTCTGATTTATTTCCTGATTACTTTGATACTTTGAGGTTAGAGAAGTGATTTTCTACTGCCATCCCATCACGACACCGCGACACATTTGAGAGCTTAGTCTCTGTCTCGCTCAACGTGATTTCCCATTTAATTCCCTTCCTCATCTTAAATCTGGCAAAGAAATAATGGATGCCAATTATCAAGTTAATTATGCAGTTATCCAGATGACTTGATGCTAGTCTTGGGAGTGTTTTAGGAAAGGGTCAGGTGTTCAGAGGAAGCACGAGACAGCCTCAAACAGCTAGCGAAGTTATTCTAAGTGTTTTCAGGTATTCAAAGGTGAAGGAGCGATCTCTCGACGGGATAAAGGCAAACGTGACGCTGCTTGAGTTCTGAAGTGTCTGCAGACTAGAAAAAGTAAAGACCGTCCCTCTGCGCTTCCTCTTTTATTCAAACGTTGTCCGATAGAGTCGATCAAATCAGAATCAGATTAATTGAGTGGGAAGATGTAATGTGACTTATTATACCCAGAAAACTTGTGTGACTCAGGAAAACCCAGAGAGAGGTTTTTCTATGCGGAGACGTACACAGGCAAGCATTTTCTTTCATGTCAACACCGAGAAAAGGAGAATCTTTTTTTCTTTTTGCTGCCTCAGTGAATCCTTACTGGCAACGGATGTTGCCACTGAGTCATTGCTATCTGAAAGTCCTTGTCTTTGTCCTTTTTTTTTTTTTTTGCAACAACTGACTGGAAGATGGTTTTGACACACTTTTAATAATGCACAAAGTGATGGGCGAATATTAAACGTCTCGATTGATGTGTCTGGCGTGGTTGGGCCCAGCAGAGGAAGCTGCAGGGCCTGTTTGTTGGCTAGATGTAGAACGCTGGAGCTTGATGCATTATTCAGAGGCTTGGCTGCTTGTCTCTGCTTATCAGGTGACAGCTGCCAGACGAACAGGTAAATATATCCGATAACAGGGCATGATATAGTGCTGCAGCCTGGAGAAAAGGAAAAGCAAAGGAATTTTGTTCAAGGGAATATGTTCTAGTTTCTGGACCCTGACTGGATGGAATGCAGTTATAGATGCATTTCCTGTTTGATGAGCTAGTTATTCGATTAATAGTGTTGTCCAAGTCTAGTATTTGAGTTTGGGCTGATTTCTAAACATTCCCTCTTGCAGGACAGCACTGAGGGCGTATGGTCTTCTGACCTTGGGTGTCCTGTCGATATTTTGCACAAATGATCTCGGTTCAGTCATGCCCTTTTTGTAAGATGGATGAATCTTTTCAGGATGCTTAATTATCTTTGTGTGGCCTTCCTCTTCCTGTTACAGGAAAAACAACAGTGTTAACTTTTGGCAATTTTTAATGTGAAATCCCTGCAGCAGATTTTTACGTGAAGATGTCAGTCCAGTTGTACAGTGCGCAATTGACCCTTCGCTAAGCCACGCCCGAAAACCGCCACTGGCCAATCGTGTCTTAGCAACCGTAACTAGGCGCGGGAGGTCTGGCAAGCTTTCGAGCGAGGGAAACATGCCGAAGCGTTGTGCGTATGGACTGTGCAAATCTGATACCCGGTATCCTAAAAGTTTGGACGGGGAATGGAATTTTTTTCCTTCCCGAAAATCTAAAAGCCAAGGAAAGAAATGATGTGTGGATCCAGCAGTGGGAGAGCACCTATTGCTTGGAAATAATGACGGTTCTTTGTTCATAATGCATATATTTTAACGTAAAATAAGACGATTAAAGATAAGACGGAAGCTCACTGACATACTTTAAAATATATTTCAGCATTTTGTTAATCGACGGCCTACTACCCCTGACTGAGTAACTTTAACCCAATCCGATCGCGGCTCTCCCGGTGTTAGTGTTATTCCACAAGATTTATGGATAAGCGATTTGATTTATAATTATTAGATTATTTATTATTATCTGCGTATGAGGCGCTGCTGCTCGCGCTGGGACTATAGACTTTAGCTTAAATTTTTATGGAATTATTCTCTAATCGGTTGCATATTATATCGTGGATATATCCCTCGAATGCACACTGCAGTCCCTTTAGTCTTGCTCTCAGATATTTCACATGTTCGCCAAAAATTACTAATCTCATTGGGAATGTCTGACACCGGTGCATACACACTGTAATAGATGAGCCGGGCGCGAAAGCTTGTCAGGCGTAGCAACAGTAACTAGGGAGGGCGGGGCTTAGCGAAGGGTCAATTACGTAAGTTTCTTGGAATTGGTGCACCAGCTCCCTGAATGTCCAGACAAATCGTTCTTCCCTTTCCAGGAAATCTGCAAAAATCAGTAAATTATTTGGAATGTGAATGATATTTTTTAATCTTCATCCAGTAATTACAAACTACTGAAAAAGGTCATGGAAAAGTCATAGAAATGTATTGGTCAAAAGTTGTGGGAACGCTGAAGTGTTCCCTCCAAGTTAAATAGGCATTTTCCCCGCAAGCCAAGGAAACTAATCATGTCCATTTCGTAGGGGCAAAAGCTGTATGACATTTGTCTTCATGACACCACTGGCTGTTATTCTTCCTGTCTGGAACAGGGAAAGGACAACAAGAGGCTGGTAAACCAGCTGGACCACAATCCTCGTCAGTCTGCCTGTAGGAAACCGCCCGGATCCTCTAGTGGATTCACAACAAAGATCCACATTTATATGAAATGCTCTGGGCTCATGAAGTATTATACAGCAACCATGAGAACTACAAAATAGCATCAGTCTTAAGGAAGAAGTCCTGTGGAGGATTTTTTTGTGGGTTTGGTTTCAGGTGGAAATGGACATTTCTGTTGTACGAAAAACTCAATCGGAAAAGGTTGAACTTTGTCTTAACCTAAAGTACTATTGAACTTTGTTGTTTTTAGGGTTGCATGTATAAATACACATTGTGTTAATTTTTAGTTTTTTCAAAAATTATTTTTTATATATATTTTTATTTAGAATTTATTTTAAAATGTATCAGTTGATATTAGATTTTTTTTGTGTGTGAACTTTCTCCCCCCAATTATTTGTGCATAATTTTTTGGTGTCATCTAACGCTCATCTACAGGTAATCTTATAAAAAAATTTACAATAGCAATTAAACAATTTAGTTTAGTGTTTTTTCATATATTTAAGCAAAGTAGTACCAGTACTTTTAAACCAGTCTTGATTGAAGAAGTTGATTGAGAAGTTTGGAAAAGTTTAGGAAAGACTGCGGTCATGCACGGTAAAGATTATTTACACTATCAGAGCTACACTATCTGATAATTGGAACCGTTAATGCGCTTGCTGGCAATGAGCATCCATCTCCCCCAAGCAAAATCTGTATTTTATCTTGATTAACACATGTTTGCTGTCTGCTGCTTCCCATGTCTCTGTTGTGCCTGTTTAAGAGAAGTTTGACTCAATATAAGTGAAAAAACCCTGTAGGATCTTCCCTCTCGTTTCATTAATCCTGTCTCGTTTGTAAGTACTGGATCGTAGTGGCCTGATTTCACATGTCCTTCATGATTATGGCCCTGTTGTTTGCCTGCAAACATTTGACATTGACAGACGGATTAATGTGCCTGCTGATGTGGCGGTATTTAAACAAGAGTTCAACTGGCCTGGCTTCAAACTGGTGGCGATGCTAATGCAAGACTAGATTCAGGCCATGGTGTGCCCTTGAGGAAGAAATGCCTCTGGTTTGGCTCTCTGACAGCTGTGGGACCACATCGACCCCAAAGCACAACGTCCACCAGTGCCTTCAGCAGAGATGCGGTCTCCGTGTACCATCCCTTGTGGTCCAGCGTGTCACCCATGATGAATGAGCTGCACAAAAACTGACTGTCATGCTGTTTGTTGTTATTGGACTTTTTAGCAGGAATACAGAGAAGGTTCTCCGTCATGGGATGATCTTCTGAGCTGTAGATGCTGCTGTAAAGGCCTCAATGTGACTAAACCGATATTAGCTTTGGCTTCTCTGTAGTGGTATTTGAGCCTCAGTTTTGGGTGTAGCCCACTTTTGCCTCAGGACTGCTGTGTCAAAACTTTCCACATAGAGGAAATTGTGGTTTGGCCTTTGTGATTAAAAGGTCAAGAGTGGGCTTCCTCTTAAGTTGTTTTCCTTCTGCACACCTGTCCGTTTGCAGCACAGCATTCCATGGTTTTGATGGAAGCCAACTGGAGTTCGGAGGCCTTCGGCGCTGTAACTTTATCCTGGAGGGGTTGGAAACCATAACAGAGTACATCTACATTAATCCAGATACATTTAAAGACCGTCTCCGTCCACACTAGCATTTTCCTAAAGTTGCTCATCCACACTATAATGTCGGAAAAACCCTTACATCATCTTACTGTGCATGCTTAAAATATAATAAGTTCCCTGAGATGACCGAGAGAACAGACATCATAATAAAGTTCTCATGCTATTCTTCCGGTACAATCATTTTATTAGTGAAATATCCCTCCACTTACTGATGTGCCTGGGTCGCACTCCAAATACACATCTCTGAGTGAATTATCTGTCATCTTTGCAGGAATGTAATATGAAGATTGTGCAAATTAGCATTTATTTTTAACAACACTTTCAAAATGAATGACGGGCACAACAATGATGGTATCATACAATCCTGGTACAATATACGTCACTTGACTAAACAGCCGCCATCGTTTTACCTTTTTGAGTTTTCACAGTCCACACTACCATGCGTATATGCCGATTTCAAATGTAGAGATTGAATCAATTGAGAGAGTGTATTCAAAAAGCTCAGTCAGTCTTGTCGCAGGGCCGAAGGCCAAAACGAAGAGAAAAAGTAGCGTTTTCAAATGTATCTGTATTAATCTAGATGTAGCCTGAGACTCATTACCGGATATTTGAATTGAGATTGATGTTGTCCCCTGCAACATCCTTATTACATACGGGCACTCGCTCTCGGCAGGGCAAGGCTGGCCGGAGCCCGATCCCTCTCCGCCGCTGAAGGACGTGTAGACGTGAGGGATAGTGGCCCGACGCTTGTGTTCCCCTGGGTGGGTGTAGAGCTGACGATAGCGGACCCTTCTTCCCTGGCCCATTCCTGCCTGTGGTGATGGAGAGATCCCGAGAGACCTGGCCTGGCCCTTCACCCTCGGCCCTGGAGAGGGATGCTCAGCTTTTACACTTATCCTGTCTGAGACCACTTGCCTGGAGCCGCACAGATGCAGCTGTTCTCCATATAACTTCAAGAAACCGTGGCAATATTCTGTAATGGCTGATTGAGAAATTTTAGTTTGCTGTTCAGGTACAAGAAACATACGGAGGCTGAGAGGACCGACAGATCTACCTTAACATGTCTCTAGCCTATCTAGACAACTTTTTTAAGCATCTTAGGGTGTGTTCACATTTGGCAGATTTGGTTAGGTTAAAGCAAACTCTGGTACAATTGCTCTGTTACTGCGTTCACTTTAATAAGTGTGAACGCTATCATCTGAACCCTGGTGCGCACCGAGACTGCTGAAAAGGTGGGTCTCGAACCACTTCTCAATGAACTCTGGTGTAGTTCGACTGAAATACGAACGCAACACAGACCAAGGGCATCTAAACTAAAAACAAGACGTGATGTCACTAGATGTGACCCTAAAAAGGACAGAATGCTTAAGCATACCTGTTTTTTCTTGTCATAAGAGCTACGTTGTTCATTACAGTGCGGTACAGGTGTTGGAAACGCGGTCTCCTTGCAGCAGATCTTCTTTTGTGTGAGAAACTAATCCCTCCTACTGTTCTGACTCCTTTACACATTTTATAAGCTCTTTGTGAATTCTCAGCTGGTAAAAATACCATCATATGTACATGCATGCAATGAGTGCATTTAGGGTTGGTATTAAAAATGACAGTTGGTATGTAGTAATGATATTAACTATAATATAATTATATAAAATGTAGTAATAATATAAATAAATGATTAACTATTATGTTAGTGGTATTAACTAACAACACAGTGTTCTGGACACGGATGTTGCTGGCTTGCACTGCTATGGCTGATTGAGAGTCATTTGTAACGCCCTGCAAACATGCAGTGTTGATGCAGTGATCATGAGGACCGGCTCTTGATTTTGCATACTGCTGTTTTCTCAAGTTCCTGTTCTGACACGAACATTCCCTAATCAACAGAGGTATTCAGGTTGTATCAGTTCCTATGGAGACCCAGTGAAATTAAACACACAGATGGAAACAAGTTTGAAATTTTGTTGTGCAAATTGTAAAGATGCCTTTGTGTAGTAATTGGAGATCTCACACCTCATTTTTGTTTTCTGTTCATTCTGTCAAAAACAATAGTCTTCAATAGTTTGGGGTCAGTATGAATTTAATACTTTTATTCACAAGGACACATTACATTGACCAGTGACAGTAAAGACATTTATAATTCTACAAAAGATTTCTATATATATATAAAAAAAAGTCTTCTTTTGAACTTTTCTATTCATCAATAAATGTTTCTTGAGCACCAAATCATCATATTAGAATGATTTCTGAAGGATCATGTGAAATGTAAAATGATGCTGAAAATTCAGCTTTGATCACAGGAATATGTTACATTTTAAACGTTAAAATAGAAAATATTTATTTTAAATTGTATATTTTAAAACTATTATTTCACAATAGTACAGTTTTTATTATGATCAAATAAATGCAGCCTTGGTGAGCATAAGAGACTTCTTTCCAAAATCTTACTGACCCCAAACCTTTAAATGGTGGTGTTTATTTTTATTAAAAAAATGAAATGTAAAAACTGCTAGACCACTGATCAACTAGTTGTTTAGTCACCCATTGTGCCCTGCTTAACCCTCCTTAGCTGCGAGTTTTGGGAGGTCTAGATTTCTGTGTTAGGGTTTCAAAGTCCTTTAAAGCAACTTTTTGCATCACTGTTGTGCTTGTCTCATGCTTGTCTCAAAAGCACAGCCAAATGCATGGATTTACTCATCAGACCCATAGGGTGGCGGCTTGGCCCTCAGGATGTGGCCATTCTGTGAACTTTCATCCATGTTTCCTGTGCGCTTTGTGTAGTCACACATGAGAAATGAGCTTGGCTTCGTTCTCACATCTCAGTCATGACTCTGTGCCCCTCATTGAATTCAAGCATCGAGCTTGGCCACAGGATGAGTGCCACTCTCTAGTATCCCAGCATGCACCAGGTCTTTTGTTTTTCTCCCCATGCCATTTATCCTGCATGACTGTGCTAACCAGCACAGCTGAATGCGGTCTCCGAGGAAGAACAGCTCTGCGGATAGGCTTGACTGACTCTCTCGGAGATGTGCAGTCCACATTCCTGTTGGTAAATCAGTGGCCCTGAGATTCTCATTGCCCTGCACTCTGAAAAATAAAGGTTCTTTTAGCGTTGATGGTTCCATGAAAAGCCTTCAATATCCATGGAATATTTCCCTTGTTCTTTATAGTGGAAAAAGGTTTTAGATAATTAAAATGTTCTTCAGACTAAGAAAAAAAAGGTTATTTTAAGAACTATTAACTGAAAGGTTCTTTGGGGAACCCATGGTTCTTCTGGACCCTTTCTGTCTCGCTCGCTCCAGTGGTTAAGAGAAACCCTTGACAAACCACTCCCAAACTGTCGACTGCATGTATTGGGAAAGGAATGTGTAAGAGTTGGATTTACAACTCTTCCTCCCTCTCTCGATCAGCATCACACGCACCCCGCCCCCTCTCTTTCTTTCCCTCTTTAGAGAGAGCCCAAAACCACTTTCTATCTTGTTGAGGATTCGAGGAGGGGTTGACTCACGCAGGGGGGATTTGGCAAGAAAGCAACAAGTGTTCGGCTTGAAAGAACCTCATTGTTCCTCTCCGTGGAGAGACTGTCCCTGGGTCAGCAGCCGTCAGCACTCAGCCCATCACAGTGGAACGACTGTAAGCCTGCTAGACGGGCTCCGGATCACCCCACTGATAGCAGCTGCGGGTCCCACTGTAAACCAGGCCCGGCTCAGCGACTAATGCTGGTCATGCTCCTGTGGGCGTATGTATTCAGTGTCATCCGCTATCATTGGGTCTGGTTGAACGGTTGAGCTGACAGAGCCTGTTTTTGTGGTCAAACCAAAGTCAGGTATGATTCTTGCTCAGCAGAAAAATCAGTGGATGTTTCCAGTCATTTTCTATAAAAGGAGTTGATGGTGATAACGCTGAGAGAAATGAAATGGATGGGTGGGTTTTTTTTCTTTTTTCTTTTTCTTTTTTTTTTTTTTACTACAGCTTTCCCCACCATTGACCGTTTTCCGGCTTTCTAACCCATTGTTATACAGTGGGGGTTGCTATAATGCAACTTTTGAAAAAGTAGATTATTTCCGGATCACAACGCAGACATAAAATAAGCAAAGACAAGCGATAAAAGTATTGCTTATACACGTTAGGGCTGCACGATATTGGAATAAACTGACACTGGGATATTTAGTTTTTCTGTGATTATGAAAACAATTTCACCAGATGATTTGAATGGCTCTATTTGTAAAGAATTAATCATTCTAGGATGATTCGAGTGATTTTGTAGAAGAGTGCATCTGCATAGAAAATAATAAACAAATTACATGCATAGTTAAATACAATAGAAAAAGATACAAATTAAATAAGCAGATAACAATGATCAAAAAATGCTGGAGGTGGCTGGCAACTTAAAAAAAACTCTTGCGGGGAAAGATTTAATATATGTTAAAATGCTGTTTATTCTTGTGATGGCAAAGAATCATTGTAATATGCTGAGTTTGTGCTGAAGAAACATGTTTTCGTGTTTGTGTGGTAATGTCCGATGGGGTTGAATCCAGATCCTACTGAACTGAGTTAGTGCTGTGCAAGCGCTGCTTTATTGAACATGAGGGCACAAGGCCATTATTGGATTCTTGACATTGGGGGAGGGATGCCCTGTTTCCAAAAATTGATGTCTGGTTGTGAATGTCCACTGATTAAAGATGCATCTCTCATCAAGCACTTCATCTCAAACATAGCACCTTCCTTCTTAGTAAGAATAGACCGCAAATTTAAATGGACACAAAGGAAAACAAGGCAGCGAGTGATAGACATACAGTCAAGTGTCGCAAATATGTTATGTTAAGTAGAGATGCTCAGATCAGCATTTTTGGGGCCGATTACCGATCACCAAAATCATGATCTGCCGATTGCCGATCACTGCCGATCACAGAATGGCAGGGGAATGGGAATCTTTTATCTGTAATCTAGCAGAGTTTGCACCATTTGTAGAAATGTGTTTATTTAATTGTATTTAGAAAATGAGATGTCTTAAGGCTACTGTAGGCCAGCTTTCCCAAATAAGGCAGAGTAACATTAAATTATTCCAAACAAAGAGGGGTCAGGGAGACCAACACACATCAGATCAGCCTAACGGGAGGGGATCAAGTTACACTTAGGCATATTTGGAAATTGTAGCCTCTTAATACACCCACTACATTTACTAATTGGCAACAAAATGTACAACTTGTTACACCAAAACTGGCTACTGATAAAAGGACAAAACTATGGCAAGTTTTTTTCTGTTATTATTATGAACGTCTGATGTAGTTGAGCAGAATGCTCTTTTATGAAGTTACTTCATTAAAGGACATATTTAATGAGATTATGCCTAAAAAGGTTTTGGATTTTTTATCATATGTTCATTTAAAAATATATATTGTATAAAATGACTACTTGTTTATATTTGTTTTGTTTTATTGTATTTATATGATATTTGTTTTTTTATAATTGAATTTTTGCCATGAAAATAGCTTTGAATGCTGACATGGCATTAAATAAAATAATCTGAATCTGAATCTGATGTAGTTGAGGAACCAACTACGTCAGATCAAAAAAAAAAAAAAAAATACCACCACCACTTTTGAAACATCTCGCGGCACGAATGTACCAATACAAATAAATAAAAACATCTCCAGTTAACTCAGAGCATTCATTTTGTTCAGAGGCGATCTAGCGCTGAAATTTTTTTTTTTTTTAAATCAAGTGATCAAAGTGCTCGTTGCCGCAGCGATCAGTGGCGCAGATACCGCTTCTGTTGTGGCTCGCGCGGTGCACGGTCTTCACTCGGACGCGCGCTTCAATCCGTTGGGAGACTCCCTATTCGTTCCGGTGAAGGAGAACTCATGTTGCCACTGCCAAGCTCCACTCTGCTGTTGTGTGCCCGTGCGCCGCGCATGCAGGTGGGAAAAAGTCGACCGAGTAATTTACGTCCCGTGATCGGCTTTTTTGATCGGCGCTTTTGGGGTTCGCCGATCAATCTATTTTTAGCCAATATCGGCCGATCATGATCGGGGTCCGATCAATCGAAGCATCCCTAATGTTAAGTTCCTTTGTCACAACTCATAATTTCCAGATTTCACTGGAACTTTTCTACTTATTTTTTTAAAATATTTTTATGTGAATGAATCCGCACTAAAGTACAGAACACCACAACCTGGTGACAATTCTTCTATCCCTTATATGCATCAAATCTAATATGCCGTCTATAGTCTGTTCCCAAACTTTTGTTGCCGATTTGCCCTTGTTGTATGGGTAGATAAGCGCAGCCCTACCTTCATCTCTGATTTTAAATAGACTACTGTGTGGAAATCATGGAGGAAGGGTGTAGTCAGCCGTGCATTATTAACGCGGTTAACTCTTTATTCTCGCACGCATCCTCAAGCTTTTAAACCGAACCGCGAGGAACGCTTGGGCCGCCGCAAGGGTGGACCACGAGGAATGCCTAATCCTGCTACACAAACAACTGCTAATCAGATTTAACAGCTTAAAGTCACTCCCTTCTCAAACAGCTAGACCTGCATGAGGTGAAGGGAAAAATACTGTCTCCCTATTGGCTGAGCAAGCATGCAGCTCTGAGCTGATTGGCCAAGCTGGCCCGCTCTCATCTGCATAGTGGTGTTGTCATACTAGTCATGTGGTTGTTCTAAATCCTTTGTTAATAGAAAACGGCACACACAAGCATGTTATATTCTACGCTGACCCCAGAACAGTGTGCGTGAACGTGTTATACGCGTCTAGAAGATTGTGTGTGTGTGTGTGTGTGTGTGTGGGGGGGGGGGTCCTAGGCAGTGTGTATGTGCTTGTCCGTGTGTTTTTAGAGATTGGAGTGACAGATGGAGACCCAGATGTGTTATTCTGTTGCAAGAAAGTGTGACATTGGTCTTTCTAGCAGCTGAGGTTTTAGCCCAGGCTAAAACACACACACACACACACACACTGTGTTTTGGAACAGGTGGTCTCTGGTGTGCTGTCAGGACATGGGGCTGCTATTGAGTCAGGCTGATTTGATAGATTAAGAGATTTGCTTTTACAGAGATTATCCAAATTAATTGGTTAGTTAGCCCAACGTTTTCAAGTCCTGAGGAAACAAAACTAATTACCACTTAGTTGGATTGACCAGTACACAGAACATGCTTTATCTTGCTCAAAATTAGATTTTGTCACATGATGCACTGGGATATCAAGAGTAAGAATGCTTTTAGGAATCACATCACTTCCTGTGTAGGATTTTGTTTTCTTGCTCATATTATTTTCTTTTCTATTTCATTATTATTATTAATAATAATTGTTGTTATGGATTATCCAAGTCAATTCACCTTTATTTATAGGAAAATTCTGCATTTCGGCTGTTCAGTTGAAGTCAGTTCAGTGTTGATGATTCAGGTCAGTTGTAAATATCATCAATTATTAAATTAGTTCATTTCATCTATAAAGCAGTTCTGCAGCGACAGTGGCAAGGAACCCAAACTCCATCAGTGACGGGAATGGAGAACGAAAGCTTGGGATAACCCAGGCTGGGTCGGGGGGGCAGTTCTCCTCTGGCCAACGAACCAACAGTGTGTGATTATGATTCAGGCCGGGATCAGTAGCATTCAAATTAAATTATTATTCATTATTATTAATATTAATTTGCAAGATTTCTTGCATATTATTATTATTATTCAATAATAATAATAATAATTTTAAAGGATCACTATTTGTAAGATAATCTTGTTTGTAGTCTTTTTCTATGCCATACTACAGAAGTACTAATCCTTTTTGTAATTATATAAAAGTTCTAACCTTTTATAATTATATAAAATAACAAAATAACCCCCAAATTTGCCCACTCTTCCAACCCTAAAACCCGTCATTGTTTTGAATGGACCTATTTGTTTGCATGGATAAACGCAAAAGAACATGCGACCCCATGGAAGACTGGTCAGTGGTCATGTGACGTGTGTGTGTGTGTGTGTTGGAGCGTGTCAGGAGGCACACACACACTCCTGCTAACAGCAGCTCAGACAGCGTCAGGATTAGTCTTCCCGGCTGAACACGAAACGAGTGCTGGTCCAATCAGCAGGAGTCGGCTCTGCCGGCCCGTTTATGCATTCTCTTCCCACCACTGCTGTGAATGGAATAGGTGGAACACACTTCTGTTGTGTTCTTAAACACTAATCAGCTTTTATAGGACATGGAATTTATGACATGGTGTACCCAGCATATTTCTGTCTTTTTATTTTCTTTATATATATATATATATATATATATATATATATATATATATATATATATATATATATATAAATGTTATATCTCTTCTGCTCACTAAGGCTACATTTATTTGATTTAAAAATACAAAACAAACCCAGTAATATTGTGAAATATCATGTCAATGTAAAACAGCTGTTTTCTATGTGAATATATAGTAAAGTGTAATTTATTCCTGTGATCAAAGCTGAATTTTCAGCATCATTACTCCAGTCTTCAGTGTCACATGATCCTTCAGAAATCACTATAATATGATGATTTGATGCTCAAGAAACATTTATGATTATTATCAATATATTCACATATATTGATTCACATATATATTCACATAGAAAACAGCTGTTTTACATTGACATGATATTTCACAATATTACTGGGTTTGTTTTGTATTTTTAATCAAATAAATGCAGCCTTGGTGAGCAGAAGAGACTTTTTTTAAAAACATTAAAATCTTACAGATCCCAAACTTTTGAATGGAAGTGTGTGTGTATATAGATAGATGGATGGATGGATGGATGGACGGATGGAGATATATATATATATATATATATATATATATATATATATATATATATATATATATATATATATATATATATATATATATAGATGTCTGAGATTGCGTGCGGTCCTAAAGTAAAAATGCACAAGTTTTCCAGCTTTCTCTCTCCGGTGATTTCTGGAGGTGTTGTTATCATCAGCGGCTCCGTGTTCTGTGAGTGTCCGTCCACCGCAGTGTGTGAACAGCATCTTCACCTCGAGCTCACGGACAGATCTGCAGCTGCCAGCAGGGCAAACCATGAGGATGCTTAAATATGTTTCTATTCTGGGATGCAAGCAGGCTGTTTATAGCTGGACATGGTCTATTTCCATCAGAAATGCACAGTCCTCTCTGGACCGAATGGAGAGTCTCGTTTAGCTCAGCATTTTACTTTAAGATGCTTGGACGCATAAAGAATTGATGGAGCTTGTAAAGTGTGAGGTTTAAAAATCTCAAGAAAGATTGTTGCTTTTACTGCGTCTGGAATTGAATGTCTAGAACATTGAACGCGGGGTGATTTTAAACTAACTTTGCTTTGGCATCATGGCTCATTTATACTGCATCTAACATTGCTTTATTGAATAATCTTACTTGCGGTGTCATTTTGTTGTGTATAGGGATATTAGTATGTGTTTACGTCTTAATGAATATTCATGTATGGCAAAAAAAAAAGATCTTTATGGTCCTACAACTGCTGTGTCTTCAATAAAGCTGTGTTATCTCTGGCAGAAGCTGAATGGGGAACTTTTTACCTATACCGATGTCTGATAATTAGGTTTATTAGGACTGATAACCAATATCATGGCCAATATTTTAAATACGTACACAGACTGTTTATTTTTTATTATTTGTCTTGAATTAATGCTTTGATACATGAACACATTTCTAATCGGATTATAGAAAAGATCAAAACTGTTTAATAGCTTTGTAAATTGGAATTATAAACTGAATATTGTTTGAAGTATGTTGATTCAGACTGACGATAATGATAAAAAAAAAATAATATTGCCTGATGCCAATATAGTGAGCTATATATTACAGATTCCCATTACTAACAAGAGTGCACCCAAAAGCCTTAGTAGAAGTGCATTAGTAGAAGAAGTGTGGCCTGAGCAACACAAAACAACACAACGTGCCAAGAACAGTAAACAAAGAAAGCATATCATTCTCCATTGTTTCTGGTCCGCGCTCATCACCGGTTGATTATACTTTAAAAGCTGTGCTGACACGACTGTGTGCGCAACACAGAAAATCACTTATTTCCTTTAGTTTAGAAGGTGAAGTCATCCGTAAAAAGATAATCCCCCTCCAAATGCACACCATCGGCTCCTTTTTTGGCACTAGTCGGTCATTATCTTTTTGTCTTTAGAATATGGAAGATGCTTTGAATCTTAGATTGTGGTGTGTGTGTTAGAGCGGTGTGTAAAGAGGGAAGTTCACTCAGAGTTTAGAGTTAATCAGGACAGTCCCACAGGCTCAGGGTTTGGAGATGATAACACACGAGTAGTGTTGGCTAAAACATGAAAGTAACAGAAGTCCTCTCTCTCTCCGTGACCCGACTGCACATACCAACTGTCCCAACCTCCTCTGTTCCCATTCTCGGCTTGTTTTTAATATATGGCAGCTCTCAAAGCAGCATCTCTCTGTTTTCCGACTCCGTCACGTTCGTTTACGGCTCCTCAGAGAACTAGTGCCGGTGTGGGGATATTCAAATTAATTAACCAATCATACCATTGATCAGCTCTACCAAACTTGGATATCTTTTTTCCAGTAACAAACATTGTTAAGTTGTTTTGATTGATACTGTGAAGCAGCTTTGATACAATCTGTATTGTGAAAAGCGCTATATAAATATATTTGACTTGACTTGACTATTTGACTTGATGTCAGATGTGTCCACTTCATCGTCCTCATTCTGTGTTGGCCTTTGCATTTGTCCTTGGTTCATGTTTGTCATGATCATTAGTTCAGACATTTTACTAAATGACTCTATAAATTTTACTAACTGATATGTATGTATGTGTATATATGTATATGTGTGTGTATATATAATCTATTATTATTATTTGGGAAGTTGGAAGCAGCTAATATCAGGACTTTTTTTCCAAATCAGTCTGTATATATATTTTCTATATCAGGATACAGGCTGAGCAATAAGCAGTTATTATTTTTGTTTGCTATACATAAATTATTTCAATGACTAATTTTACTGAGTAATTTTTTTTTTTCTAAAAAGGGTTATTTTTCTCTAGAAAAACACTTTTTCGGTCCTCTTGTGCACAGCAGTTATGTTTTAAAAAGCACACTGGCGATTAACCTACTTTTAAACCTGTGATTATAGATCTGTCGCTTCGGGCTGTGGTCCTGTGGCGTTTATCTTCCTATGATGTCACATGTTTTGCATTTCCACACGCTTACCTCATCCATGACTCATTGTCTATCTGACAACTCTGTCACAGACTTGTGAATATACCCTCACTCGGCCTCTGTGGAGTAAACCGGTTACTACATCCACCACACTGTGTGTGTGAATCACTATACCAGAAACTGTGTTGTAATAGTTTCATAGATAGAAATGACTAATCGGGAGATGAATGTGACTGGAGATGTCACTGATAAACGAAGTTCAGGCTTCTTTGTCAAAATCACACGTTCTGTCTTTGTTTGACTAGAATAAAAAGTAACTTACAGGGGATATATGTAGAATTAGGAAACCCTTGTTATTGGCAACACCAGTGGCTGTGAAGTGAACTGCACTAGGGATGCTCATTACGGTTAATTTTCCCGACCGATAACCGCCGCTCGTTATCCGAGTATTAACCGTTAACTGATAAGATTACTATAATATTGAATTGGCATTAAATAAAAATAAAATTGAGTGTCTGTGACCCGTTAAAAATAAAAAAAATAAAAATGTCACTGGTTTATATTAACGTGCAAACAACAGCATACAGACCAACAGAACCTGGATTCACATCACGTTTTCTCCCCTGCAGCATTTCTGACAGTGACAACAGAGAAAAACATAAAATAGGCCTACACTACATACATTTTTTTAACTTAAATAATTCACATATTAATATGATAAAAAAAAAGAAAACACTGAATCCGTTCGAAGCTTTGAAAAACCGGCAATTTGATTTCCGTCAGACTAAGTTTTTTCGTCAAATAAAAATAGCAGGCCTACCTCAATCCACACCTTGTCTAGTTTTTATTTTAAAAAAGTACCATATCTCCATGATGTGGGTTAGTCTGGGTCTCCGATGGCACAGATATCCCGGGAACACTTAGTCTCTAGAGTGGCCAGCTTCGGGAAGCGCTTCGTTTGCTCGTGGATGTTTGCTTCACCAGTGATATTGCAGTGTGCTTGCACTGCTGTATTTTAATACCGCGTAGCATATTTTGCAAGTAACTTCGTTGCTCTTTCTGTGGAAATGGTCCCACACAGTCGCTACTTCTCTTCACTCGCTTTATTGTGCTTGCTCAGCGAAATATGTCTGCCGGACGTGGCCGTGAGTTAACAAATATAGGCTATATAGTATTTTTATATAGTATTTATTTAACCATGCAGCAAACTAAAAAAAAAAACCCTAAAAAATAAAAAAAACTTTTAACTTTTAAACTGTTTAACTGGTAGTATTAATCGGTTAAAATTTTTTACTTTCGGTTAACGGTTAAACGGTCAAAATGAGCATCCCTAACACGCACACATAACTGAACATGTGACTGAACATGATTCAAGGCCCGATACACTCACGGCAAAGTTCCTTTTCGTTCTTCTCTTAGACGTAAAAACAAGGTTGGGAATACCGTTGCAGCGATATGCTTTTAACAAACATCACAATGCCGTTCACACTGCTGAGAGCAATGGGTAAATATGTGCCGAGCGCTTTCCTCTCAATAACAAAATAAACACTCAACAAAAATGGCAGTGGTGAGAAATCCGCAGTTCAGAAAGCATCTGATCGAAGCGATATGATGTTTGCATGAGCTCTGCAATTCACTGTTATGATCATTTGATTATCAAGTATATTTGGGACTATAGACTATATACACTCACCTAAAGGATTATTAGGAACACCTGTTCAATTTCTCATTAATGCAATTATCTAATCAACCAATCACATGGCAGTTGCTTCAATGCATTTAGGGGTGTGGTCCTGGTCAAGACAATCTCCTGAACTCCAAACTGAATGTCTGAGTATTTCACAATCTGTTCAGTTACTGGGATTTTCACGCACAACCATTTCTAGGGTTTACAAAGAATGGTGTGAAAAGGGAAAAACATCCAGTATGTGGCAGTCCTGTGGGCGAAAATGCGTTGTTGATGCTAGAGGTCAGAGGAGAATGGGCTGACTGATTCAAGCTGATAGAAGAGCAACTTTGACTGAAATAACCACTCGTTACAACCGAGGTATGCAGCAAAGCATTTGTGAAGCCACAACACGCACAACCTTGAGGCGGATGGGCTACAACAGCAGAAGACCCCACCGGATACCACTCATCTCCACTACAAATAGGAAAAAGAGGCTACAATTTGCAAGAGCTCATCAAAATTGGACAGTTGAAGACTGGAAAAATGTTGCCTGGTCTGATGAGTCTCGATTTCTGTTGAGACATTCAGATGGTAGAGTCAGAATTTGGCGTAAACAGAATGAGAACATGGATCCATCATGCCTTGTTACCACTGCGCAGGCTGGTGGTGGTGAAATGGTCCCACACACTACTTTTCTTTGCACGCTTCATCCTGTCGTCTGCCCTGGCTCTAACCTCGAGTGTTTTAGCCAGTAGCCTTTACTTTTCGCAAACCTTGTGAGCGCGCGAACCCAAACGCTGTGACCTCGCGCCAAATGTTTTTATTGGTTTATTAAGTACAAAGAGGCGAGTTATGAAAAATTTAGTGTGAGGGATTTGTTCACTTCACACAAAAATATCTTGGAATGAGATGGCTAACTGTAGTAGCGTTTAGTCCACTGTCTATAATAGCCTAATTTAGAGAGAACTTTTTTTTTTAACCGACTACCGACAACTTTGATCGGTTAACGTTGATACGGTCAACCATCGGTCAAACAGTCATCGGTTAGCATCCCTAGTCAGTCTAGGCTTTCATAGACAACATAAGAAGTCAGGAAAAGGCTTGTTTTTTATGTTTTGTTACAAGCTGTTCACACATCAGCAAAAAAAAAGTGTTTAATACATGAATATTCTTAAATATAACCCTTTAAACAACAGCCATTTTTGAATTGAGATTGTATATTATTTTAATGTTAGCCAAACAATTTCTTTTTTATTTTTGATCAAATTTATTTTATTGCTAAAATTAATTTATTTAATATTTAATTTTTATTTAATAAAAAAAATACATTTATACACTGCTCTGATTTATACAGAAGTATGTTCATTGTCCATCCTCGCTCCACCCTTCCTGTGACTTGTGTTGCATAGAACATTTGCCAATGAAACCGCATTTGCCTGAAATGTCACCTCTCAGATTTTGAAATGAGACTGTGTGTGATATGGCATCGAACAGCTCTCTCTCTCTCTCTCTCTCTCTCTCTCTCTCTCTCTCTCTCTCTCTCTCTCTCTCTCTCTCTTTCCTTCTCTCTATCTCTCTCTCTCTCTCTCTCTCTCTCTCTTTCCTTCTCTCTATCTCTCTCTCTCCCTCTCTCTCTCTCTCTCTCTCTCTCTCTCTCTCTTTCCTTCTCTCTCTCTCTCTCTCTCTCTCTCTCTCTCGCGCTCTCTCTCTCTCTCATATTGGGTTGACATTCTTTAGCTTATCTCACTCTCCATCTCTCTCTGTCATTCCTCTCTCTCTCTCTGTACAGTATGTGTGTTTATAAGGGTTTAGAGTGTTGTTTACACAGTGTTTTGCCGCTTGTCTTCTGTAAACTCAGATGTAATTAGATGTTCAACTTCTGCTTTGGTCTTTCCTCATCTGATGTAGGACAGCTAAAGCAGCTGCTTCCTTTTTAACTCTAATTTCTTTTGTTAAAGAGCAAAAGTTTGAATTTAGTGACCTTGGCACTCTATTACTACATTATTTCAATAGTTTGCTCTGCAGGCCCAGACATTTAAAATCAGCGAAACGCCTGCCTGGGTCACGGGTGGCCGTCTCTGCGAGCTGACACGGGGTTAACACACCACTGCATTAACCCAGGTCCGAGACCTGTTGAACACATTGATTTCCCCTGGGGTCAGAGGTGAAAGGTCGTACCCAGGAATGTGCTTTCTCTGCTTAACAGCATTTTTAAACCAATATGGCCCCACTGACCTCTCTCGTACTTTACTAGGTTTTAATTATCTGAACATTAAAGGGGACATATTGTATCTGGTTGTAACATTTTATATTTTTCTTTGAAGTCTACTTATAATGTTAGTCAAGGTTTCTTGCACCATAAAACTTTGTAAGATTGAGATGACTATTTTTGACCCTCGTTCAGAACCTTAGCCTGTTTTTGCTACTGTACATTTAATACATGTATATGTAAGTGAGCTCTGTTGTGTTTGGCTCAAACCTCTGAATAAATCACACTGTCGTTCGTCAGGCCAGGAAAAGTTACTAATAACGGGTGGCCGTATGTTCATTTGTAGGTTGTTACTAAATTATCTAGTTCTTTCTTTAAAATTATTATTAGTCAAAAATGAACACTTATACATTTATTTAACATATTTATTTAAAAATGTATGTTAATTATGACATGTGAAGTGACAATTTTTAATTTGAAATAAAAATTATATTTTTATTATGGCCAATATTAAAAGTCTATACTATTTTGTTTAAAATATCAATAAAATAATATCAAATCAATTTTGTTATGCTAAATAAAGTCTACTTAGCTATCACAGCATTATAATGTACTGTATGAAATATGGATGTTGATATTATTTATACTATGTATTTAAAATGATGTAATGAGAAAGTTGAATAGTTGAGATGAAGTAGTTACTATAATCAATGAGAACGGCTTTTCCAGAAATGGTGCTTTTAAAGCGAGATTATGGTATAGTGCTACTTGACAGCAAAAGTTGTCTAAAATATGAAAATAGGTTGCCTTTAAGCATCAACATTTAAATACCAACATTGAACAAAAGGTCAGTTTTATTGTCCTGATATATTGTGAATCCCTACTTTTGTTTCAAGATAGGAGTATTTTTAACTCTTTGACTGAAACTTTAACTCAGAACTGAAGTTAGGGGGATAGTTCACCCAAAAATGAATATTCTGTCATCATTTACTCGCCCTCAAGTTGCTCCAAACCTGTATGAATTTCTTTCTTCTGCTGAACACAAAACAAGATATTTTGAAGAATGTTGGTAACCCAACCGAAGTCAATGGGGCACATCAACTGTTGGGTTACCAACATGCTTCAAATCTAAATATCATCTTTTATGTTCAGCAGAAGAAAGAAATTCATACAGGTTTGGAGCAACTTGAGGGAGTAAATGACAGAATTTTCATTTTTGTGTGAACTATCCCTTTAAGGGCTGACCACTACAGCAGCGACCCAGGCCTGTGGTGTTGCAAGTGATTGGTTTTTGTTTCTCTTTATGGAGATTGATGGGCAGGAGAGAAGAACAGCGCAGCGCTGGGCTATTAGTATGCTAATTGCGCTCGAGCGGAGATGAACACTGACCCTGTGGTCTTTAGGGCTATTCCTGCATGTAGACGTTAGAGATGTATTGGATGCAGGCTGAAGTTGTTGACTCAGTGCTATCTCAATGGTCAGAACTGTCAGTTTGGGACATGGAAATGTTCAGTCATACACGGTGTGGTGAGCAGATTAGCCTGTTTGCGTTCTCCACTATTGTTGCATACTGATGACAACCTTTTTTTGTAGCGTACTGGTGAAGACAAGCATCACTATTATTATTGCTTATACAGGCTGATTTGAACTAGGTATTTTAGTGCAGATAAGCAGTGTAGAATGAAACTAGCAATGCTAAAATCATGTTTTTGATTTCCAGGGAACACATAAACTGATAAACGATACCTTAAATGAAGTGTCTTTGAATTTCAGCATCGACCACATGTACATATAACAAGTTAGAAACCACCCAGAACATCATAGCAAGCACATTTTAATGCATATCCCTCACATTTTTTTATCTGAAAATTCAAAATCTTGTGTCGTTGTCACTAAACGCCACTTTCAAGGAAGATAAATGCTTTTAAAAGGCTTTCTGGTGTGTGAATTGGGAGGCGGCTGCAGTTCCATGTGTTTCGAGTTATCCTGGGAGTGATCGTCAGGTCGGGTCGCCACAAGCTTGACCGAAATTCTCCACTGACATGTTTTATTATGCCTTTTCTCCACTTTGAGATGGACCTTTTGAGCTCATAAGCTTGTTGTTGTCAAACTGTCTGGTGATTTGCATGAAGGCTGTAATAACCTGTCGTCGCCCCCTGCTGGTATGATTTCACCATTTTTTCTGTCAAAGGCACTTCCCTGCAAATGTAATTTTTTTTTTTACTGTGCCTGAAAGGATCTTTCAATGCATAGAGCTTATTTTTTTTAATCAAATGTGCAGTTTCCACCTCTGGAAAATGCGTGAAATCTGTAGTTTAACCACCACCGAGGGACCCAGCTTCCCTGAATGGATCAGGTATCCTCAAGGTTTTGGGGAATTTTTCAAATTCCACCTCTGATATTTTTCCAGTTGCTCCACGTGTTTTTCCATATGCCGAAAGCGGTGACCGTTGACATATTTATGGTCCTCAGCAGACACGCCTGATGATAGCAGCCTGGACGGAAGGCTTGACTCGACTTCAGAATTCCTAACATTCAGATGGATAAGAGATAAAGGGCCGCTACGATTTATGAGTTCCACGGCCCAGCCTGAGCGTCCTCTGTACGCATGATGATAAAGCTGGGATGAGTTTTCTCCAGCAGGGTTTAGAGTTGCAAGGCCAAAGGTGGGACGGCGGGGGGCAAGCCGTCAGCCGGGGCTCTCACGTGTCTCCTTTTCATCAGCAAACCCTCTTACGCGCTTCAAAGACATTCTTGTGTGAAGCCGAAAGAGTGTGTTCACAGGTCTTCCTGTGTCTGTGTGCTCTAGATTATTGAACTCTGTGAAGTCTAGTACAATCCAGCATGATAAACTGATCAGATTAAGAACCAGAACGGTTCAATGTATAAAAAAAATTGGTGGATTTTTTGTGATTTTAAGAAATTATGTATAATTTTATTTCATTGTTATTTTATTTAAAAAAAAATCATTTTATTTTATTATTAATTTTTATATTAATTTTATCGTGATTGCCATGGCCCATAACTGGTAAATTCACTGTAATGCTAGTTGATTATTTCTTTATTAGGCCTTTTGTTACAGATGGAATCAAACCGGCTGTACACACTAGACCTGACAGGAAATAACCCTTTGTGTTTTGAGGAAACACATGGTGACTCTCCTGACATTCATTGTTCTGGTTGCCATGGTGTTTGTTCTCTTGATGTTTGAAGTCACACCTCTCGCACACACATTCACGTTTCAGGAATTAGAATCCCAAAATGTTTTCCCTTATCTGTGTTTTGTGTATTTATTATGCTCCAAAATGAGCCTTTGTTTCCTTTGTTTCCCTCCTCTGCATAGGAGTCATTTCTCCTTGCTTATTGGGGGCTTGTAAACATCAAGGCACCTTTTTTCTAAAGCGGCTATTGAAGAATATATATATATATATATATATATATATATATATATATATATATATATATATATATATATATATATATATATATATATATATATATATATCATATGTTTATTTTTTTTATTTATATATATACATTAAAAAAATCAGTATAAACGGTTGGAAAGATCTTGGAAAAAGTTAGGGAAATTCATTGGTCAAAAGGTGAGCAGCTTCAAATCAAATCCTTATGAATACTACAGTGTGAAGTTCCTGCTGCTTTAACTAAGAAGTGTGTCATATTATCCACAGTATTCCTGCGCCCCATGATGCTTTGCGCGAATTATGGGTGTAACTTCGGTTAAGCTGTAAACAATCAGTGAAAGACTAGCTCTATGGACGCAATCATATATATGTATACTGTATATATTTAAACCGTGTACAATGACATTACATTATTCTACTCACCCTTAAACACTTGAACATTAAAAGGACATTTAAAAGTGTAAAAGCATCAACAAGGTACTTTCAACAGGCCATGAATATTAACCCTAAAATCATCTTTCCACAGCAAAATCGGTCGGTTAAATATCACTGTGGTAATCTGTATCATGTAACATGCGTTGCCTTAATAATAAAAAAATGTTTTACTTCAGCATTGCGTGATACTATTTTAAAGTGATTTCAGTAATTTTGACAGATAATAAATTGTATTTACCTGTGAAACCAAACCTGGAAAGAGACGTGAGGATTTGGGGAGAATTCCAGTGAATTATTAATGGTATACATCGTAAATTAAATCGGGAGAACAGACCACAAATGTGCAGTATATGTTGACCTTTATCATACTATTACAGCAGAATTCAAAAGGAAAAAAGAAAATAATCATGAGGAAAAGAATGCAGAGCTCTTACTATAGATATTCTTGTTATAACATGTCATGTTAAAATACCAAGTGTTATGTTATTCTCATGCTATTCTTAGATAAAATATGAAAGAAAACTGATAGCTCATTAAGTCAAACTGACGGATAAGCTTTATTTGTAGGGAAGCCTTATGATTTGAAATGATTCCTTTCAGTGTTTTTGAATGGAAGTTCCCCAAACCGGAAGTGCCGCCCATAATTCAAAACGCAGTAAGCTCATCAGGAATAAGGTGGATAGAAGTTAAATGCATTGCAATGGCAATTTCATGTAATTTTTATCTACTTTTCCTTTATGATATAGAATATATGCATTTGATTGTATGGCATCATTATAGTTCAAATTTGACTTTTCTGTTCAAAACTCATCTCACTGAAATGTAATCACATTCATGTCTGTGCTGGACAATTTGAATACATTGTTTTTTTTGCTAAATATAACTTCATCTGTAAGACACTGGCACACAAGCCGGCGTGTGGTCGGGTGTGTCCAGAAACGACAGCGTGTGATTGTGTCGTGTATCCGTGGTGTGTGTTACAGCTCATGGAGACGAGTGTAAAACACTCTTGATGCTCATATTGCTGTGGTATAATCAGACAATATCAGTGTATGCTGATAGCCTGCTCCTCTATTATACAGACACAAAAGCTTCTTCAAGTACGTCTTCACTGTTGTCCTAAGGCTGCTGTCCTCTGTCCCAGATTCATCCGGCTCGAATATCAGCCTCCGCCTCAGGGTACGAGTGTAATGTTGCCACACAGAGCTGCTGGTGTTCTTCACACTACAGATGTGGCCTACTGCTAGATTTAACCGCAGATGGGCAAGAGATGGTCTTTTGCGCACGCTGGATGTTGAAGATGCTCTTTAAATGAGGGTTGAAACCGCATGAACTGATTGTTGTTTTCTTTTTCTTCTTTCAGGACTTGGAGTTCCACGGCGTGATGCGCTTTTACTTCCAGGACCGCGTGGCGGGGAACTTCGCTACGAAGTGTATCCGAGTGTCCAGCACGGCCACCACGCAGGATGTGATCGAGACTCTGGCGGAGAAGTTCAGGCCCGACATGAGGATGCTGTCTTCTCCTAAATACTCCCTCTACGAGGTCCACGTCAGTGGCGGTGAGTCGTGGGAACGCCAAAAAACACCCCATGATGATGCCATTTTGTGCCTTTTTACAATGAATACTTTCAGAAGCAACAAGTTATAATTAATTTTTCATGAAACATGCATTACCCTTTAAAAGTTTGGGGTCGGTAAGATTTTTTAAAATGTTTTTGAAAGAACACTTAGCAATACAATCTCGATTTCATGTTGTTGTCACTATGTAGTTCATAAAACATTGCATGTAGTTGCATACTTTAGTTTATCTGGTTGCATTTGATGGCACATTTCATATTTGCTCTTCCTTTTATTTTTTAGAAAACACTATAATATTGTTTTTGCGTATACGATATGTCAGGAAGACCTTTTTTTTTTGCATTGTCACTGATTAGTGACTAAAAACTAAGTATTGTTCTGTACAGCACTTTGGTCAGCCTTGGTTGTTTAAAAATAAATATTGTATTGAATCCGATGTTCTAGGTTGAGTTCTAGTCCATTCAATACATGTAACCATCTTCAAGTTTGCAGTGGATAAAATGATCTGTAATTCACAAAATATCCGTAAATAACATAACTTTGGGTTATTCACAAAACAAGAGCAGGGCAAATTTCTGTAAACACTTTTAATCTATTTTTTGAGTAATATCACATTCAATTTAATGCAATAATTAAGAAAAGAATGAGACCCATTTGGACTAGCCTCACGTCGTTTCAGTCTACTCTGATTAAAGTCTATAGAGAGGGGAATTTCTGACCGGCATAATCTGTCTCTGTGACAGAAGAGAGGAAACTGGACCTGGACGAGAAGCCACTGGTCGTGCAGCTGAACTGGAACAAAGACGACAGAGAGGGCCGCTTTGTTCTGAAGAACGAGAACGACATCATGCCCAAGGTGAGGAAACGTGGGAGAGAGAGAGAGCAGGCCGACTCCACGACTCCCTTTCTCAGAGCTTATTTCTTTGGTTTGTTCTGCTTGAATGCAGGAGCTGCAGATCTGCAATGATTCACTAGGGGTGTCTGTGTTTGTTCCTGTTGAGTTTTCTGCTCTTGGTTATGTTGGAACAGCTTTTTTAGTCCCCTGCTGTTCAGACGGCCCCTAAAACCATCCTCTCTGCAAGCCGGCCCATTGCACGTCAGTTAAAAACCCTCTCAGGACATGCAAACACACAGGCATCAGCAGACACTTCATTTCCTCGCTTAACTGGAGCAGATCAATTCTCTTTTTTTTTCTGTTTTACTCCGTCTGTATCTCTCTCTCTCTCTCTCTCTCTTCACTTCAGTGGCTCTTAATGTTGTGTGCAGCTCCCCAAAGAGACATAAACTGAGAGCTAGCACTGTCTGAGTCTGCAAGAATGTGTGTGGGCCATAGATCCCAACAGTTTTCTGCCTTTTAGACTGTTTTCACACTTGGTTTGATTGCTCAGTCCGACTTGGGCAACTGTTTACCACTAAAACGTGGTAACATCTCAGGATGAGAAGATGCCAGTATCATGGTTTTATTATGCATTTTGCTATCTGCCTTATTTTTAAAATAAGAGTGGATATGGTTAATTTATAACTTGAATGAAAGGGGCTTCCGGTGTCATTTGCTTATAGTTATTTTAGCTGTAGAAAAACGGCCTGTTAGGCTGCTTGATATTGCAGACTGGTATTTTAATTTACCTTTACTCTTTACAGCACTTTGTTGTTCTTGTAGTTAATCTATAACAGCTAATGACTCAGAAATCGCACACATTCACAGAAAATAACTAACTTGCACGTTGCAAAACAAGACGAATAAGTGTAACCAGGAGCGTGCAAATAGTGGTTCAAGTCAGTAATTTATGACGGATTGCTTTTATATCAACTGTGAACTCAGTGCGTTCATAAAATGAGCTGTTCAGTTGCTCTCAGCTCAACTATTTGATGATGTAGAGCTGAAGGAGTGTTGTGGCCTCCGTCTGGCCGCTCTCTTCTAGACTAACTTGTTCAGGATGCTTGAACTCTGCAGTCCTTGCTTTGGCCTTTTATTATTCATTCATAATGCAATATTTTGAAATCCCTCTGTAACAAATTCTGGAGTGTCTCCTATGATGCATTGCAAAATCACAGCTGTGTTTAGAAAGAAACGCATCGTTCCACATAATTCAGCATTAGTCTTTCACCCCCTTTAACTAATAATTAAAGTTAATAATGCAAAAGATTGATTTAAATATTAAATAAAAAATAAATCATTTTAAATTTAATAATATTCTTAACTGTTGACTGCTAGTACTATAATAAAAGGTAATGTAGAAATATGTTAAAGGTACTTCTCTAATTGGAAACTGAAAGCAATATAAAATCGAAAGTTAAAATTCAAATTTTAAATGTTTATTCAGAATATGGTTCCAATAAGGGAAGAACAAATAAACATGAAAGAGGATGCTAAGAATTTTTTGGATTAATTCTACTATTCCTAATAGAGTCCATGTGGGTCTATTCTTGATATCCCACTGCAGTTTTTCTCAACATCTCTTTCTCTTTATTTTTCCTCTCCATCTCTCCACCAGAGAGCACTGACAAACGGCCCAGAGAAGGAGAAGGAGGGAGTGATCCAGAACTTCAAAAGAACACTGTCCAAGAAGGAGAAGAAGAAAGAGAAGAAGAGGGAGAAGGAGGCCTTTTCTAGAGTCCCAGATGGAGACGATCACACGCTGATCCGTGAGGATGGGTGAGGACTGGGATTTGCCTTGTATGATAGACGGGCACATAAAGGCAATAGTCCTTTTAAAGGGATTTTAGTAAGACTCAGTTTGTGGGTCAATCGTATAAGAGCATCTTAAAAACCAAATCCACTCAGCTTTTTTTGTTTCACTTTTTGGTTTCTCTTTCTGTGGATTTGTAGTGGATAGTTAATTTCTTTAACCTTCTTCCTGATAGAGACTCCAGGTTGGCTGCTGAGGTGTATAAAGACATGCCAGAGACCAGTTTTACTCGGACTATTTCTAACCCCGAGGTGGTGATGAAGAGGAGACGGCAGCAGAAGCTGGAGAAGCGGATGCAGGAGTTCCGCAGCGGAGACGGTCGACCAGACTCGGGTTTGTACGGCACTACTACGTAAACATTTTCTACAGTGACGTATCACCACCTGTATTTACATAGCAGATTATTCAGTAGAATCCATTGTTAATCATTTTGCATGCGAAGAGGCTAGCCAGTCATGATCGAGCTTATTTGCATATGGAAGTCTTGCGACCAATTATTGAAACTACAAGCTACAAAAGCATTTTTTCCAGAACTTCTTGTTTTTCTGGCAACACAAACAACACTCCTACTAGCCATTTTTGCGGGTTGAATTTTATAATATATACATTTTTCAATTGTAGTCTTTTAAAAAAGCTTCTGAAATCATAAACTAAGTGCAATGTAGTGTTGTAAAATATTTATTTTTCGATAGATATTGACACTTAAATATCGCTAATTTTCGGCAGAATAGATGCACTGTACCAGCTGCGCTTTCTTGCTCTCTCGTGACCTCTCCGACAGCCACACGCAGTTGAATATGCGCATAATTTTACTCATTCCCACAGATTTTGTGCTCCCACCCAGTGTGCGCGCACATAAAGCCACCTCTCAGTAAAACATTGAGTTTGTTTTCGCTGCTTTATGAACGAACCGCAACGTTTTAAAATCTTCCCGGTCTGCTGACATTTGTTATTTCATCCACTTCAAACATTACAATGCTCATGATAACTTTTGTTAACTGCAATAAGTAAATCCTCTTCATCAGCTAATTAGTCTTCGACATCGATGCCATAGAAATATACAGAGCTTCTGCAAAAACAGAAGTTTTAAGACAAATTTCTAAAGATGGCTGTACGCTCGTTTCTCTTGCGCATAAGGTCTATATGTGGATCTCGAAATCATTTGGTCCAAAAAAAAGTCCTTTCTGTTTGTTTGTCATGCAAAATGAGCTGTGATGTCAGCATTATGTCTCCATGTGATACCGTAAACTGTTATTTTATTTTATAATGAGAGCACTAAACCAGAACCCTGGCAGGTCCATTGCACTTGTTGGGACCTTTTGCCAAAGAACCACCTACTTTCAATTGGGAAACCGTTTCAGGCCTCAACATAAAAACGTTATATTCTAGCTCTGTTTACACCGACACCAAAAATAGCCTTTCTGTTCTGGCAGACATGAATATTTAGATTTTCCGAGCTTATGTAATCAGGATAATAACGTATGTCTGCTACCGAGGGTTTAGACCAGAGGCAAATCCTCAATGTGACACACATAAAAAGTCTCCCAGTTAGCCATCACATCCCCCCGTCCGGCGAGAGTTAAGCACTGTGTGAAATGATTCGAGGCACGTGGTGGGGTTTAGATCCCAGTGTTGGCGATGTTTGAGTTCTCACACTGTGTGTGCTGTGAAACTAATAATATCCTACAACCTACGTTGGGCACAATCAAAATGATTATTCAGAATATAGGAGGGTGTTTTAGGAGCAAAATTTCAGCTAATTCTGTTAGTGTAAATCAGCATTAAATCGTACGTTGACTGTGCTGTCAGCGGGTTTTTAAACTGATGCAAATGCAGAGTATCGGCCAAGTAATTGGCCATGCCGATATATCGGTCTGCCTTTGGAGCTGACTCGAGGTTAATATGCATGATTATCAGCCAATTCTGATAATCTGGAAAAGCCAAGTATCATCTGATTAATTGGCCTCGCCAGTGTACCGCTAATCTACACTATTAGCTCTTAATTCTCTTGGACACCATCTCTCTCATTTAGGAGGGACTCTGAGGATCTACGCCGATAGTCTGAAGCCCAACATTCCCTACAAGACCATTCTGCTCTCAACTACTGATATGGCTGACTTCGCTGTGGCCGAGGCTCTGGAGAAATACGGTCTGGAGAAGGAAAACCCTCGAGATTACTGCATCGCCCAGGTGAGGGTTGACCGTGCTCGCTCTCACAGAGTTGTACTTCCCTAAGATAAATGGTGCAGCATCGTCTGACAGTGTTTTAAAAATCTGCAGGATCGATTTAAATATGGTAGAATGGAGGGATGCACAATATGTTGCTATTTTATTGTTATCCTACTAGTATTATAAATTCAACGATTTAATCCGTGTCAATCAGAGTCAATCATGTTGGATATTAAATTATGTGTGCTCATTTCTCCCTATTTTTACATTACCTTTGCTGTCATCTAGTACTCACTTAGTTAATATTTAAAAACACTAATAATAACTAAGAGACTTTGTATTGTATATTATGAAACAATAATGTTTTGTTTTTTTGTAAATCACTTAGAATAAAAGCATCTGCTGAATGTATGAATGTAAATGTAAATAACACTGTTAAATGTAATCTTTAACAAATCTCAAAATGTATGTCCATTTTTCATACTATACTGTTATAATGTTGTGATGCCTAAATTCACTTGTATTTATGTGTTTATTTATTTACATGATCCCTGCAGGTCCTTAAGAGTCTGTTTCAGTTGTATCAAATTTAAGGTTAAGTTTTAAATATCTCAAATGGTGCAACAAAAGTCTTAATTATCGTTATAAGAGCGCTGAAATCCGAGGATGGGAAAACAATAACCACAAAACTGCCTAATGTGATTATTAAACTTAAAAAGGCTATGATTCACTTAAATAAATGTGAGCGCTGAACGTTTCAAAGTAAAAGTATGTTTAGAATTAATAATAAAATAATAAACATCCCTATTTTAATAAATTAATTAAATTAACTATTTATTAATAAATGTTTAATAAATAAATAAAAATCCCTAATAAAACAGCTGAGAGTTATATATGCAGTTAATGAACATGTAATGCATTTGTAGAATTTTATTAATGATGGACCTTTTGTTGAAATCTTTGGAACTTTCTTCATAATTCTGTGGTTGCACATGGCATGCGAGTCTGAGTTATTAATCATATTCAACATGTCCGTCTCTCGGTGGATCCCCTCCTCTTCCAGTGATCAAATCCAGCATATTTCATCAGGCCACTGTATGATTTATGGTGTAGATTAAAGCCAGGAGCTGGCATCTGCTTCAGCTCTTCAGCTGAGAGTAATTGTATTGTGCAGTTCTGAAGTGGCCGGCTGCACATGTGTAGTGCTGTGTGGTGCGAGAGATGTATACGTGGATGAGGAGGAAGTGTAGAGGAGGAGAGCAGGAAGAGCTTGAAGTGGCCGGTCTAATCTCTGCTGTCAACGCATGACGAACATCGCTGATACGACCTTGGGCTGTCCGCGCCCTCGGTCACAGCTCTTTTCAGCCAATCACATTGAGAGAAGTGTGCCATCGTGATATCTCATCCCATCACTCTGGCCAATTTTAATTACACACACGGCTTGTCCATAAAGCTGCTGTTAAATCGTGGCAGGGAGTGTGTATCTGTCACTAAAACAGGTGTTTACTGCCTGCCTGGAGTGCAAACTGAAATATTACTGAGCTTTGCCAAATAAGTCAAACTTTAATAGTTCTCTGGGCAACAAAATTCTATTTTTAAACTCTTAGGGCCAGATTTACAAACAGCATGCCCCCTTTTGGTATTAAAAAACTACAGTCAGGATTTACTAAAGAGACACAGTGGAGAAGTGCATATGCATTTGTAGGAGTTTCAGATGCAAAATTTATGGGAGGAGAGTATTTAAATGAATCATGCAAGGTGATTTACTAAGGTTTGCGCTAGTCGTTTTACGGGTATTTGCACCATTATTTACCTCCCTAAAAAAGCATGTCTTAAACCAGATGCTAATTTGCGCTGCTCTTGGTTGATTGCGTTGGTCATTATGGAAATTACCTGGATACGTCGGTGTTCTTTAATGTGTGTGTCGTCAGTAGATCACACGCAGAACTTTCCTCTCCCATCTGTGCTTTTATGGGATTGCGCTCTCATGCTAATTTGCCCTGTCTAGTAAATTTGGCCCTTAAAGTGTGTGCATGCTCACTTTGTGCAGGTGATTCATGTAAATGATAAACAAGTGAAGGAGACCATCCTGGATGACACCGATTGCCCTCTGCAGATCCTCAGAGACTGGACCAGTGATAAAGGTCAGCAAAACACAGCTTTTCTTATTCTGCTGTCATTTTCTGACAAATTTTGGCATGTAGATGCACTATGTAAATTATGCATTCTTGCATGCTTAAATTGCTAAAATTGCATTTAAAGGAGTTAGATAATAAAAAGCCTCTCATTTACACCAGCTTATACCACCCCCTGTTGACTTTAATGTGCTATTACATCAAAATTGTCCATTTTACAGAGGCCTTAGTTTTCCAGCTGAAAAAGCGTCCTCCAGACTACGTTCCAAGGAAAGGACGTAAGCCGGACACCAGGATGGGGCAGCAGGGATCCATTCCTCCTGAGAAACTGCCCTACCTGGTTGAACTGAGCCCAGGTGACATACAAACATACACAACGACATCACATCCACTTACAAGGGAAATTAGAGCAGAAACTGAGGCTTTTATGTGTCATAGAATCGTAGTGCTAAGAGTTTCAGTTGCACTGATGTGACAGCTATGAAGAGTGGCCCACCAATTGCCCACTGACATTCACGCATGAGTGGAGCTGTGGCCAACAACTGAGTTCAGTCTCTGGACCGCTGTATAGTCATCTAGCGAGAACCTTTAAAATACACAGTTGAGTTGATGTTTTTTTTAGAGTTGGAAATTCGCATCATCTAGACCTAAACCTCACTAATGCTGTCTCTCAGTCTAACTGCTGCTTGCATCCTGTTCCCCTGCTATGGCCCACAACTAACCCTCTCACTGAGTTTATAACCAATGCTTTTTAACTGCAAAGAGTTGAGCAGAAACTCTCCTGATGGGTAAAGACACCGTCTCTACACTGGAAGCGACTGATTTCTCATTGCGACTGCAACAACTCAAGGCTGCCTGCAATGAAAGCATTAAAACATGAATACATTGCCATCATTTTATTTTATATGGGCTATATATATGTATATATATATATTAGGGGTGTAACGGTTCACAAAATTCAAGGTTCGGTTCGATACGATACAGTGGTGTCGCGGTTCGGTACGTTTTCGATACAGCAAAAAGAAAGAAATGCCAGAGAAATTTCCTATTTATTAAAAGAAAAATTATTTTTAAATAACTGAGTTTTCCTACATCTTGAAACTTTTAGTTTTATAAATGGGGGTAATCTTTGAAGGATGAGCAGGTAATGTTTTGGTCATCACACTAAAAATAACATTTAAATATGATAACATTTAAATATGATCATATTTGAGTTTTGAAGTGCTGGAAAACGATGTGTGATGTACCATGAAAGCATTTTACTATTTCTGCCAAACTTCCATGGTTACAGTGAGTGTTATACAGTAAATCCATGGTGAATGTTGCTGATCTGTGGACTTAAAGCCTATAACTAGTTCATTCATGGAACAATGTTTCTCCTGGTTTCCACGTCAGCGCTGTTTGATCCGTTAATAACGGAGAAATGTTAATGCCTCTCACTAGATCTCGCAGAGATGTTATTACTTCAGTGGAGAACTCAGACTCTGTGTTTACTGGAGATCTCAGCGCTGTGTATAACCGTGTCACTGGATCAGGATCGGCTCGCGCTGCACTGATGTTGATGGTCCGATAAACGGTCCGTGAAGCACAAAAGTTTCGTTCCGCTTTCATTACGCTTAACATTTGATTTTGCGCAACGTTGTTGGGGTTTTACTGACTACGGGTCGCGCCAGCGCAGATTTTGGTCGGCAGGAAAACTGGTCCAACAAATCGTTCAGTTTGTAATGCGTACCGAACCGAAAGCCTCGTACCCAACAGTTCAATACGAATATGTGTACCATTACACCCCTAATATATATATATATATATATATATATATATATACATATATATATATTCATCCAAATTCTGGTGTAGATACGGTCTAGAAGTGGTCATGAGGGTTTTGGAAACAAATTTTGGGGCTTGGAAATTGATTGGCATATTTACTCATCTCTAGAGTTTGTGTCCGCAGACAGACTGACCACTTGCTTATGGCGCTTTTTCTCTTTCTTGCTGCGTTTTGGTACTCCTTGGCTTTTCCTCTCTCTGTCTCTCTCTTTGGCGCGTTGTTGGCGTGTGTCCCGCCGTTCTGTCTGCTCCTGGCTCCTGTGCATGTGTCCCATCCTAGGGCGAGGGAGTCACTATGCCTACTACTTCCGCCACCATGAAGGTAACACAAACCCGCACCTCCACCTCCCCTAGCTCTGCCTCTCTCACACACATTGCAAGAGTAACGTGTGCAGTTATTTGGTCTGATTGTTGGCACTAGAGAAGATGGATGAGGTGTTTTCTGATAAAGCATTTAGTTTAATATCACATTGTTCCTTGTATTGGTAGAAAGTTCCCAGCTTTGCTCACTCAGACTCTTAAATAATTGCTAAGGCTATGTCAACATTAATCTGGATACATTTGGAAACTGCATTTTCGTTTCAAAACTCTCTCCGTCCACACTAGCATTTCAAGCGTTTTCCAAAAGTTTTTCAGCCACACTTAGAGCGCATGCGTAAAAGCTCACTGAGATGATGCAGACGGAGCAAAGTTCTCATTTTATTTAGCTAAATATCTCCCCATTCACTGATGCATCCAGTTTGCCCTCAGTCACCATGATATGTTTGGTCTGAAACGCAACTGCTCTCATGTTTTGCCGCAGGACAGCAATTGTGAGTAAATGTTCTGGCATCCTTGAAGTACTGTGATTATGAAGAGTTTACAAAGTAACATATCTTTAGCAACAGTGTGAAAGTGAATAGCACATAACGGGCACAATAGCAGTATAAACATACATACTTTTCGGTTTAATGTGCGTCACATGCCTCATCGTTTTCAAATACCTCCGTTTTCACAGTCACAGTCCGTTTTTGTGAAAACACCATTTTCAGATTTATCCACAAAAAGCTCAGTTTTCACAGGACAAAAACTAGGGCTGGGACAATAAATCGATGCATCGTGAATCGAGAAATGATTCAGGGTCGATTCCGATTTTTTCCGAATGCATCGCGATGCTCTCTCGAATCGATTCTGAGCTCAGTTTTTAACAGCAGATCGCACTGCATGCTCTAGAAACAGCCGTAATCTGCTGGCTTCCAATGCCTTACACACACCACTTCTATAAAATAATCATTCATAAAGTTTGAAAAGGTTGAAGCGAATTACAAGGGTGTTTGCAGTGGCTGTTTACATTAATCTCGCGTCATTAAAGTACATTCTCAGACTCAGCCGAAAGCACAAGCTCTTCTTCGTGAGATTCGAGTATACGGGTAAAAGCTAGCCTAGAGCGCCATCTGCTGTTAAAAACTGAGCTCAGAATCGATTCGAGAGAGAAGCACGATGCATTCGGAAAAAATTGGAATCGATCCACGAATCGCGATGCATCAATTCATTGTCCCAGCCCTAACAAAAACATCGCATCAGTGTGGATGGAAGGCCAAAACAGAGAGAAAAAGATGCGTTTTCAAACCAAAAAGTATTAGTGTGCACAAGATATCTATTTTTACCATGTATTCATGGTTGGACATCCTTACCTAAAAGCCAACATGACCCTGTTTAAGGTATTTTTGATGTATGTTCCTGGTTTTATTGTGTACGATTTATCAGTGCATGTTATAAAGAGAAAAAAAGAATAAAGTCAGGTTATTGGCTTTTAAAAACACATGATGTTTTCAAATCTTACTTCCTCCTTTTACTGTTTGTGCTTTGCCAATCATCTCACTAATCTAAGATTTAAAATAGAGCCATAACCATTCTTCATCATCAATCATCATTTATAACACTGGATTTCCTGTAAAAGTACTTTGTTTCTAAGCAAAAATCAAAGAATTGTGATCAAGTTCCAATTTCAGATAAATAAAAAAGTAATTGTTTTTGCATAGTATTCATAAAATGTACTTGACAATTATTAGTAAGGATGTTCATGAGGGTTGACTAGTCAATCAAGAACCAGCTAGTTGATTAGTGAGGTCAGCATTTATATACAGTACCATTCAAAAGTTTGTACCAGTACCATGGCTACATTTATTTGATCAAAAATACAGTAAAAACAATAATATTGTGAAATATTATTACATTAACTGGTTTCTATTTTAATATACTTTAAAATGCAATTTATTCCTGTAATGCAAATCTGAGTTCTCAGCATTCCTCCAGTCTTCAGTGTCACATGATCCTTCAGAAATCATTCTAATATGCTGATTTACTGCTCAAGAAACATTTCTTACTACTATCAATGTTGAGAACAGTTGTCCGGCTTAATATTTTTGTGGAAACTGACACATTTTTTCAGGATTCTTTGATGAATTGACAGAATAGACTCTTTTTTTTTTGTAACAGTAAATACATTTATAATTTACAGTCGCTTTTTATCCATTTAATGTGTTCTTGCTGAATAAAAGTATTAATTTGTTTTTAAAAAATCCTCAAACTTTTGTACAATAGTGTATTTTTAGAGGCAGTGCTTTAATGAGCATACTGTACAACCCTGGAACAGCCTCTCGGGGGAGTCGCGTCTTTACATTCAGCCTAATTATACAGGAGTTTAGTTAACCCATCGACTACACGAATTTAGAATCTTTTACATGGCCTTAAGCATAGAAGTGACTAAAGGGTTGTGCAAACGTGCGCATGCTTGTGTTTTCAATTGAGTAAAATGCAGAAAACGTAAATGTGTGTGTGTCTGCAGACGGGTCCGACTCCAGGGATAAACCCAAACTCTACCGACTACAGCACAGCGTCACTGAAGTCGGATCTGAGCGGAGCGAAGAGGGAAACATCCAGGTAAGGAAAACGCTTGGCAACTTTGGAGCTGCGACTGGGAGAAACGCATCCGTAGACTTAAAACTTCCCTGATTTCCCACAATGCAGCTGGCCGGGCCTGGGATAATGCCTCACCACTGTGACCTGATGCACGCAGACGGGCTGGTGACCGTGACCCCTGTCAGTCTGGACGCGGAGACGTTTGTAGACGGACAGCGGATCTCGGACACTACGGTTCTGCGCAGCGGTGTGACCGTCCAGTTCGGCGCCACTCACGTTTTCAAATTCGTTGACCCGAGCTACGACCACAGCATGTCCAAGAGAGACCCAGGGCTCATGATGAAGGGAAGACACAAGTCAGGGTGAGCCTGAATCGTTTTCTTCATCTTCAGGACTTCATTACATTTAGCAGATTAGAGCTGAGTGATAATATAGTTTAGATTCTGTCTTTGAGATATGCTATATATATATATATATATAGAGAGAGAGAGAGAGAGAGAGAGAGAGAGAGAGTGTATACTGTATGCATGCAGCATGTATGTATTATATATCCAACTTTTAATATATTACTAGGCGTTAATATATTTGAAATGTTTTGACGATAGATGACGGGTCTTTTGTTGAGCAGCTGTGGCTGTATTGCACAATGAACCGTCTGTTGTTCTGTGTAACATTAGACACAGCGCTGGGGAAGCTTCTTTTGTTGCTTGCTTGGCTACTTATTTAAAGTAGTTAAACTACAAACAAGCTACTCATTAAAAAAATAAAAGAGCCACAAAATAGAGTTAGGAAAAACAGGGAATGTTTTTCTTTACATAATGATAGCGCCTATATATTATGACTGTTTTTGTTAAAGTTGGCTTCACAAAGCTACAGGCGTACACTAGTGTGTCACTGTGTGAGACGGTTTGCACTTGTGGAGCCTTTAGATGGCAGTGTTTAGATGGTGAAGTGTCTTTCTTGCACACTCTCGTTTGTTCTCTGTTTATAACGTTTATATCTGTGTCTGCCGTCACTCTGAATGAGCAGTGCGTGTTGTGTTATGGGATGCTCTGCTGCCATGGCAACAGGAGTTTCATGGTGTCTTCTGGAGTGACTGTCCTCTCAGATTTCCAGTGTTAAGTGCAGATTTTACTGTGAGAAATGTTGTAAAGCGTCAGGAGGAGTGACCGGGAGAGGGGGAGCAGAAGAGTGTGTCGGCCACAGGCGGAGAGAGACTCTATAATCTGATCAGCGTGGGTTGGAGAGGGGTGTGTCCCAGTGTCATTTCAGAGAGAAACGCTGGCGAAGTGTGTTTGAGACAGGGCGGAGAGTAGTGACGCTCACACACACACACACACACACACACACACACACACACACTTCACTGTAAAACATATCAGACGGGGAAGAGAGGAGTGGAGAGCTGTCCTGGTGAGTACATCATGTTTTACACGAGTGATCAGGTGACCTTGAAGATTTGTTGTATTGTTTATTACTCACAAACTTTGATTTAACTATTATAAGCTGGCTTTATTTGGATTTTATTTTATTAAATTTTTTTTACAGTTTTGGTATTATCTAATAACAAATGCTAATTTAAATATTAGTGTTCTTTTATCTCTTAAACTCAAAAGTTTCTTTTGAAACTAACTTTAGTGATTCAAAAGAAACTTTAGTTTTATTTTTTCATGCTAGTATCTAAAGATTCATGATCTATATAGTGATATTGATATATATATACTTGTGTATTAGTTAAATAAAACCTACTCTATCAAAAGTGATGTCCTGAGGGGATATTTTTTTTAATTATCCTACAAGTTAAACCATCAAAATATGAGGAACATATTTTTATTATTATTATTTTTAAATATTGTAAATGAGGAAAGAACAAAACATTTTATATGACAAAATGATTTGGCAAAAAAGGCAAACTACAGCTACAGGTTTTATTTTACTATGCAAAAAATGCGTAGAAAAACAAAAATCTCACAATCAACTACAATATATTTAGTTATAGTCAATTTCATTTTTATAAAAAATACCCTACCATTCAAAAGTTTGGGGATTTTTTTTTGTAATTTCTAAAAATTTTCTAAAAAATTACTTCAAGGCTTTTTATACCTGTATATAATTATTAGTCCTGTCAAATCGATTACTCACATCTAACAGTTTTGTTTACATAATATATATGCGTATTTATATATTATTTAAATGTCCGTATACGGTTTATTCACACACACACACACACACAAACACATATTTATACATATACTGCACACACCTATAAATGTGTGTATACGTATATATACAGACACAAACACGCACACATATGTAATATATATATATATATATATATATATATATATATATATATATATATATATATATAAATAAAAAAATATATACACGCATATATTATATATAAAACTTATGTTAGATTCAATTAGGCTAACCCCGATTAATTGATTTGACAGCACTAATAAAAATTAATGAATTCTTGTGAATTCAAATGCAGCCTCAAGAAATGGGAAAAAATATTATACATCAATTGCATAACACACCAATTTTCCCAGCCCACCTCATTAGTAATAGTTTATTATTAGATTATGACTGTGTGTTAGAGCATGTGAGCTAATACCCGTGTTGTAATTCCAGTTTCTCATGTTGACTTACTGAGTTTTTCCCCCGCAAATCTACAAAGTAAGTTTGTGTTTTGAGCTGTTAGTGCCGATTCCATGAGAATGCGCTGTAATTAAATCTGTGGTCGTTTCAGGCCATTCATTTGTATTGTCTAGGTTCAATTAGGTTAATTTCCTGCATTAGTTTGATGTGAAAACGCGTCATCTCTTCGCAAACGTGTTTGTGTCAGTAAGCAGAAATGTCTAATCTGATGTGCTGATGTTCTGCTGGATTACAGCGCTGATGATGGGAGGATCAGCTCAGTCCTTGTAGGATGGGATTTTTCTGATTATGTGCTGGACACATATGTACAAAACTCTAATCATACTGCAGGTTAATGCAAATACATTTTCGAGGATGGTAAGATTTCTTTCAAATGTTTTTGATAGAAGTCTCCTGTGCTCACTAGTTCTGTATTTAATTGACCAAAAATACAGTAAAAACATTATTGTCAAGTTTTGTTAGTTTAAAATAAACATTTAAATAACAATTTAAGAAATTTGTAAACATTTTAAAATGTAACTGATTCCTGTGATCAAAGCTGAATTTTCAACATCATTCCTTCAGTCTTCAGTGTCACATGATCCTTCAGAAATCATATAATATGATATAATATATATCATATAATATAATTATAATAATATAATATCAATGTTGAAAACAGTCAAAAGAAGAGCATTTATTTGAAAAATAAATCTTTTGTGATTTCTTTACTGTCACTTTTGATCAATTCAATGCATCCTTGCTGATTAAAATTATTAGTTTCTTTTAAAAAAAATCTATTTTTGTAAGTCTGCTTCATGTTGTGTATTGTAAACAGCATTGCAACTTTAGGTCGTCTTTGAACATTTTTGCTTTACTATTAATACAGCAGTAGATCAGTTTCTGATCAAAATCAGTTCTGCTCTCAACTATCAGAGATCTGAATGAGAACTATCCATTTTAAAATATTACTTGCACTGTTTGGAGTTACATAACGTGCAGCTGTTTTCACACTGATGCCAGGCTTAATATATTATCAGAATAATCGTATCTTTTGGTTTGCATTAGGGCTGCAACAACTAATCGATATAATCGATAATAATCGATTATGAAAATCGTTGTCAACGAATGTCATTATCGATTAGTTGCTCTGCTTACGTCACGGGGAGCATTTACTGGTGATTGGTTGAAACAGGCCTATCATGATGCGGCACACACGCACACACACGCAAGGTCTCTCTCCCTGTGCCGCTCTGTCGTGCGCGCGCTACACAGTTTGGACTTTGGAGCACTCTCTTCTGTCTCGCATGCGCTCTCTTGCTTGCACGCTCTAGATTCCAGGAGTTTGAACTAATTTGCGGGCATCAGGGAGCCGCTATCAATATGCGGGAGACTCCCGGAACTTCCGGGAGACTTGGGATGTCTGTATTTTGTCTCGGGCATCAGGTTGTGCAATCATTTCGCTCGTAACATAAGTGCTGGATTAAAATAGCGCTACGCAGAAATAGGCTAAATTAAAACGGTGTTTAGAAAGTGAAGCACTAAATATAAAGGCAGTTATTAACAGCAGCAGTAAAAGATTGTTTTTTAGTCGCTGTAGTCAGTGGTTTTCAGCGAATGCTTGTGCACTAATGCATCATTTTCTTGTCCTTTTAATCAAGCCTGTTTGCTGCGTCTCCATTCCGTTCTCTTTTTATAGCATTTGTCTTCTATTAAGTTTTAATTGTTTTACAAACGCGATCTACTGCGGCTCTACTACGTTCACACGCTTTTTTTCAGTCTTTCTATATTTATTTTAGCAATTTATCCTTATAATTAATTGAATCTTAAATAAAAATTAAATGAATTATGTACTTTACATGTTTTTGGTTTCTATCTTCACATCTGAACATGTCTGTGTAAATTAGTTTTTAACAAAAATTATGTTAAAACAATGTTGTATATAATTTAGATTTTTTTGTTTTTCATGGTTGTCAACTTGCCATCAGCAATTATCATTAAAAACAATGCAAATATTGATATTAGTAAAACTCAATGTGTGGCTTTTGTACACTTTTACACATAAATACCATGATTAAGGGTTTTATTTAGTTGTAATAAACAAAAAATTTTGAAATTTTATCCGATTAATCGAAAAAATAATCGTCCGATTAATCGATTATGAAAATAATCGTTAGTTGCAGCCCTAGTTTGCATCCATCAAGTTCCCAAAAAAGTACTGTACCTTTAACTTGTAATTTATGTAATTCTCTGGATTATCAGAAATGGACATTACCACATGGTTATCTTTGTGAAGTGCTGCAGTGCAGATGAGACCTGGATATGCTGGATACAGCTGTTGTGTGACTGACAGGAGCAGTTTGCTGCCTTGTAATCTTGTTTTTACAGTACTTTTCGTTTTGTATAATTTTCGTTCAAACACTGTGTGGGTGTATCGTTAGTCTGTGGGATTCATTTAGCCTGGTAAGAATGTTGGCGTGTTATTGATTGTCCTCAGAGCTCACACACACTCTCGTGAGGCTGTGGGCCGCTGCTTGTTATTGATTGTCTTCAGGGCTCACACACACTCTCGTGTGTCCGGGTGTTCGTGAGTGTGGGCCGCTGCTGTTGTTTGACTTTCCATTCAGCTCAGGTTTAATGTAATTGTGTGTTTTAGAGCTTGTGCAAGTCTGTTTGTTTGGCCACGGACAGTGTTTACTTTCATGACATCTGTTGAAATGATTGCTTTTTCCTTATAACTCCCTTCTTTTTGTGTCTGTCTTTCTCTATCCCAGAAGTGTCGCAGAGACGACCTTTGACCTTCACGGGGACATTCAGAGTGGCTCTGCTCTCCCTACAAGCAAGGTGTCACATCTGCCTGCTTCATTTTGATCTATACGCATGTGTTTGTGTTTGTGTGATGCATCTTATATGGGATGTTTGGTTGTTTCAGAGTTCAGGGAAGTTGGAGATGGAGCGTCCAGGAAACAGCAGTGAGAGAGGCCTGGTGAAGCCCATGATCAGAGGAGAACAGCAGGACTTTAACAAACACGACGGGAGGTAAGAAGAACTTGGCCGCAAAATAATCTGGTCTCACAAAAAATAAATTCTTATCATCTAATTGAACTATTTAAGTTGCAATGCATTATTTTCACGCTGATACAGAGGTCGCGCACGTCATGTCAGTGAAACAAAGCGAAAGTGAACATTTCAGGCATCCTGCTGTCTCGCAGAAGCCATTAAGAAACATGGATGAATGACCAAATATCATATATAAGTATGATATGCTTGATAGTACTAAAGAGTATTTGTTTTGCTGTGGGTTGCTTATAAGATTTTGGTCACATCACCCACAGTGGTCATGTTATTAAAGCTTGATAGTACACCACACTAGCCTAGCTTAGCTAGTTATCTAATAGCCTAATGATTTTGAAAAATTATATTATTATTTCAGATTTGTGAAGACTGGGTAAGGCTGTGCTCCACACTCAATAATCCCCCTTTTCCAAAAATTGTCCATAGGTTGTTTTAAAAGTTAAAATGGATCAGAATTTGGTAACAGAATTTTTTTTTTTTTTTTTTTTGTCCTTTGTGTCAAGTATATGGTAAATGTTATATCCTAAAACATTGCAAATTTTTGAAAATTACTACCACATCGTTATGATCACTTACACACAAGTATTTTTTTCTGAAATATTTAGATGAAAATAATATCATCTTTTTGTGTAAGTCCATTATTTTCCATAAGAGAGAGGAAATAACTATGAATTATACAAAGAAAGTAATATTTATAATAACCATTATTATTATTATTATTATATTAATGGTAAAATTTATCAAATTAAAATATTGTTTTATTAATTTATTGTTGTTGCCTTTGGCTTGCTCAGTTGGGGATATTCAAATTAATTAACCAATCATACCATTGATCAGCTCTACCAAACTTGGATGTCTTTTTTCCAGTAATAAACAAACATTGTTAAGTTGTTTTGATTGATACTGTGAAGCAGCTTTGATACAATCTGTATTGTGAAAAGCGCTATATAAATATATTTGACTTGACTTGACTTAATACACATTATTATTCTAATGTTAAATTATGCAAAATAAGACCATTGCCCTTTTTTTTGGGTGATTTTGATGTGATGTTGCTTTAAATACATTCAGAATTCTGCTGATTTTCCTCCGCAGTTGCGCAGAACATATGCTGAAATCAGATTTAGTGTATGACAGAAAACAGTGGCATGTCAGTTGCATTCTCTGTTCAGTAACAGGAAGTTTCGTGTCAGTGAGGGTCTGTGTGTGTGTGTGTGTGTGTGTGTGTGTGTGTGTGTGTGTGTAACCCAAGCCTGTCTCTCTGTCTGAACCCGAGACACCTGAGCCTCCGCTCACCTGGCTTCAGTCGCGTCATCAATAATGCAGTGGAGACGAGAACACACACACACACACGCACACGTGTGCACGCACAGCACAGTTTGACGTCTGTGACAGGATGTTGTACGGCAGGACCGGAGCGGGGTCTCTGGAGCGGTGGGCGTCTGTAGACAGTGGTGTCAATCTGTCCTATCTTAACTGGTTCATCGAGCAACAGTTCTTTCCCCACAGGTCGCAGGACGGCCCAGAGCTCACACTGCCGGCCAGCATTGAGTTCAGGGAAAACTGTGAGTACCACATCCATCTACAAAGAAAAACCCATTGATTTGTGCTATTTTCCTTTCAGTTTGTGCCTTCTGACCTTAACTGGGTCATGGATCATGTGTTTTGTCTGGTGTGTGGCGGCTTTTTGTTTCTGTAAATGTTTTGCCATTAGCTTTTCCTGGGTGTTGCAGACACAGTATAGCTGTACTTTCATTGGCTGTGCTGATTACAGAGCAAACCAGAAAGCTAATTATAGAAATCACTAATGGTTGGCTGCATCATTGATCAATGGATGGAAAGTATTGATGACTGCTAGAAAACCCGTTCTATCGGTGTTCAGTCAGTTCAAGATCATTTATATTTTAATATATCAATTTTTCTGTGGAAAAATCATTCTGTCCATAAAAAATAATGATATAACTGTCCATCCATGCCACTAGGTGGCAGGAGTGAGTGTTATGCTAGGAAACAGAGATGTTCCTCTACTATGCACAAAATAAAATGTCAAAAAATAATAATAGTAAAAGTAAATAATCACCCACTATATGTTTTGTTTGCATTTATACTGTACATTCCAATTTGCATATTTATTTAGTTGAAAGCATCTCAAAATAAGATCACAAAGACCTGAGTTTAAAACGTTGTTATATATATTATGTTATATGTGTTGTATGTTATGGTTAAGTGTAGTGTTGTGTTATATGTGTGATATGTAATGTGTTATTATTTGTTATATGTATGTGTTATTATAAGTTATGTTATGGGCTAACTAAAAGCAGGATCCTTATAACATTTTGCAAGCAACATACACTTTCCAAAATCAAATGTATTATAAAATATTAGTTGATTTTTCCACATGCTTTTTACTGCAAGTGATAATATAGCGTGATCAGTAACGTGGCATTTACGGCTGGCCACGCACCCGCCATGCAACTGCCATTTAAATGAATGCGCAGCTAAAATCTAGCTCTCTCCTTCTTGGTCCATCCCAACTAATCCTCTTTCTGTTTCCTTTATCCCATCATTTCCCCCCACAGCCGAAGACGCCTTCCTGTCGGCCATCATTAACTACACCAACAGTTCGACGGTGCACTTCAAGCTGTCTCCCACGTACGTGTTGTACATGACCTGCCGTTACGTCCTGTCCAGCCAGCACCGGCCCGACATCAGCGCCTCCGAGCGCACACACAAGCTCATCGCCATCGTCAACAAGATGGTGAGCATGATGGAAGGAGTCATCCAGGTGGGTCTGCAGTTTTACTACGATTATCTTCTGATACCTAATTTTTTACAATGGGAGTTGTGTGTAACTTTATTATAGTATAACTTTAATATTTAGAAATGTGGCTGTGGCTCTGATGTAGAGTTACATTATACATGCTTTAGTAGTTTTAGCGTTAAAGCTTGTTTCACTCTGCTTTCATCGATTCAGGTCATTGCCTCAGCAAACAGTGCTTAAACTACTGTACTCAGTGTTTCCCCTGTGTTTGTGTGTGTGTGTGTGTGTCTCTGTGCCTCGTTTTACCTGATTCATGAGACATATTTTCAGCAGCGCTTAGTTCAACAGCTTTTGACAGTCGCCAAGTCGCGTAACCGAGATGTATCGGCAGGAAAAAACAAAGCTGTTCTTATTTGACAAGATGTTCTTGCTCCTGCAGGGGAAAGCGTTTGTACACACTGTTTAAAAGTTTTGGGTGGTAAGATTTTTAAAAATGTTTTTACGTTTTTGTCACCTATCCTCACCAAGGCTGTATTTATTTGATCAAAAGTACAGTAAAATTGTGAATTAATATTACAAATTAAAATAATATACTTGTTTAAAATGTAATTTATTTCTTTGATTGCAAAGCTGAATTTTCAGCATCATTACTCCAGTCTTCAGTGTCACATGATCCTTCAGAAATAATTCTAATATGATGATTTACTGCTCAAGAAACATTTCTTATTATTATCAATGTTGAAAACCGTTGTGCTGCTTAATATTTTTGTGGAAACGGATAACTTTTTTCAGGATTTTTTGATGAATAGAAAGTTAATGGAACAGCATCTATTAGATTTTTTTGTAACTTTTACTGTCACTTTTGATCAGTTGAATGCATCCTTGCACAAATATACAAATATTAAATGAATTAAAAAGAAAATCTTACAGACTCCAAACTTTTGAACTGTAGTGTGTCTATCAGCAGTGCATTATACATCATATCATGAACAAGACTGAATGAGACAAATTCTACAGAACATTGAAATCGTTCACAGTAACATCAATGAGTCATCGTTGCTCATTTGCATAAAGTTAAACTTTTCTCGGCTGCACATGCGCTCATTGCATTGCCAACGTTCACTTTCATCATTTGGTCGCCACAAATGACTGTGAACGCCTCTTTACAGTTCAGAAATTATGTCCACATGCTCTCTGTGTTCTTTTTTTTGGTCAGCGCCTGCAGTTTTTGAGTGGCCCACCCAAGTGTTCAAACTATATATCTCATAGGCTTACTGCAATATTCAAACGCATATAGCCGTTTAATAAATATTCCATTTCCTTACTCCGTATAACCAGACCTTATTTGTGGTTCTGCATCTAAAATGAGAGACAGACTGTCATTTATATGAACAGATTCACTCTTTAAAAACCAGCATTAGTGTCATAATTCGTTTAAAGTTGCTCATTATCATTTAAATCAGTGTTTCTCAACCTCTCCTGCAGGGACCCCCTGACAGGACATGTTTTTGTTTTAACCCTGAAATGGCACACCTGATTCAATTAATTAAAGGCTTAATGTGTAGCTGACTAATTGAATCAGGTGTGCCATTTCAGGGTTAAAACAAAAACATGTCCTGTCAGGGGGTCCCTGCAGGAGAGGTTGAGAAACACTGATTTAAAGAGACGCACCAAAACGGTGTCGCTGTGAACACAGCTGTTTTTGAGGAGGTAAAGAGTGTGTTTTTTCACACAACCATTGAAGAATTCTAACCGCCATGATTTTAATACTCCAAAAGTTTCTCCAAGTTTCAGGTCGACGCAGACAGCACAGTAGACTAGACACATGACGGTTACATACATGTACATAAATTTGCTAAAAGTTTTTTTTTACCATTCTTTTTCTTATTAATAATGTTGAAAATAGCTGTGTTTATTGTAGAAAATGTGATACATTTTTAAATGGGATTCTTTGATGAATAGAAAATTATACATGTACAAAAGAAAAGCATTATACATGTATGTAATGTCATTTTTGATCAGTTTTATGCATTCTTGCTGAATAAAAGTATTAATTTCTTTTAAAAAAAATATCTTAGTACAGTAGTGTGAATGACCTCATGCAACCTTTTTTAAAAATACTTTCCCTTGTGTCTACATAAACATTTCTGCAACCTTCCTGAGATCTTTTATCTAGTGCCGTCCAGCTAGTGTTATCCTTGGCATTGAAGAAAAACCGTTGTACTGCAACAGTAATCATAAAAGCTAGTAACATTGCTCTAGATAATTGGTTGGTTCCTAGCGCTGTGACGGATCCCACACATAGAGTCAAGCCTTACATGGCAGAACGTCCCATAAGGCAGTGTGTGCAAGAGGATGTTGTGACGTGTGAGTGTGTATGTCTATGTGTTTACATGCCTGTGAATTCTGTCCATGCCATGGCTGTTGTTGACAGTCTCTCTCTCTGTCCTGTCGGATGTCTGTCTCCCCCCCCCCCCCCAACACGTACTATCTCTACAGGAGATTGCTGAAGGTGATCAGGTAGGAGTTTGCACTGCTAGGGAGGCGTCTCACTCTTCCTCTCTCTCTGTCTCTGTTCTATCTGGCAGCTTCGCTCCGTCTTCATGCCTCTTTTATCCCCCATAACAGAAAGCAAACAACCCAAGCCGACTCAGTAATCCCTCCTCCTACAGCTGGACGCAATCGTTTATAACCCCTCATTATGACTCAACCTGGACCATGTGATACTAAAAAACAAACTCTGATTGCGGCAACATTTTAATTGCGGCATCTTCCATTTTTGACTTGCTTACTGCACTTCAGTGTGGATGAGAGACTACCTCATGTTCTTTTGCTTTGTTTGAAAACTTTTCATTTCCTTTTCATTTGACTCCATGTCTGTGGTTAACGTCATTGTTCTTATGGATGCGTCCTGTGGCCAGTATGACGTAGGGTCATGGTGGGGCGGGGGGGTTTGCTGTCGTCGTCATTATGTGGGATAGACGTGTGCGGGTATACGCAGGGGTCCGGTTGGGTCCGGGCCGTGTGTATCCCCTCTCTGTGTCGCAGGAATGTGGGATCCAGAGCAACCAGTCATCGCAGCTTCCCAGTCAGTCCTGCCCAGCTTGAGCTAACTCTAACATGAATGATTTCTACTCTGTCTGGACGCGGCGACTGGTTGCTGGAGGCCGGGAGGGTTGGACAGAGGCACATGTCTATCCTGGGAGTGCTACTCAGTGCTTCTCATGGCTGTAACACTTTTCTCTTTTGTTTGTATGTTGGATTGGTTCATTTTTAGCCATGTGTAATCTCTGTGTCCGTCTGTCGTTGCACAGAAGCAGAAGAACATCGCCGGGGCTCTGGCCTTCTGGATGGCTAACGCCTCGGAGCTGTTGAACTTCATCAAGCAGGACAAGGATCTGAGTCGCATCACGCTCGACGCACAGGATGTTCTCGCTCACCTGGTTCAGATGGCTTTCAAGTTAGTGCTTGCACACACATACATATTCATGCTTAAAAAATACTAGCTCTGTGTAGGGCTGCACGATTTGGGGAAAATGTCATATTGCGATTATTGTGGTCAATATTGCGATTGCGATATAATAAACAAATGGTTTCATGAGTCAACTTGCTTGGTTCTCAAGGAAAATGCACACACAGATTAGTGATAATGCTGAAATGTGTATTTCTCAACTCAAACTAGCAATACACCTATAATGATCAATAAGCCATTGATGTCTGGATAAAAATGCCCCCCCACAATTTTGAACATTAATTATAGCCATCCAACATTACAGTGATTCCGTCATTACAATTGATAGCTATCAATTTTTTTAAACATTAATTAGGCTTCAAAAAGTATAACAACTTCTTGTCTAACAGGTGGGACATATACAGAAATTGAATAAAGTTATCAAACAGTCTGTGCTGCATACATTTTAAATTATGTATAGACTAATCCTTATTAAAGCTACAAAAGTTCTTTAGTCAAGAGCAGTGAGTGTTTTCTCTGTTCCCTTAGTTCTTTGATTAACTTTAACAACAGAGATAATTAGTGGCTACTGTGTACTGTCCCTTTAAGAGCAGCCGCTGCTGACAGAGACGGATCTCACACGCGCCTCATTCTCTCACAACTCTTTACGTCCATCATAAGACTGCTCTAATGTTATCAAGATACTCGACATAAAGACATTTTGGCGTAATTGTGTGTGTTATTGTTCGTTCAAGCACGAAAGAGAACTGTATTCTGGCGCGCGGCCTGTGCTTGCGCATGATACTGACGCGCGTCTTTCTGTGAGTCACAGTCAGGACATTCACAGGCAGCGCGCTCTCTTTTTTGTCTTGTCGCCCATGAATAGTTTAAAAGCATTTGCATGAATACGAGCGGGATCATGTAGCACTAGCCAAATGATGACAAAAATTAAGAGATGCTGCGTTAACAGCCCTAATTTGTTTAGGCTATTTCATATAAAATCGCAGCATTTTGCGTCATATAATCGCATAGGCTTGACATCGCGATTACGATTGCGATATGAGTAATGGTGCAGCACTAGCTCTGTCAAAAAACCTATTGAGCTGCCAACATATTCAATTCTAATTTAATTTCAGCACTGTTTCTATGTCATATGACAACAATAATCCATAATTTAACTGTATTTGGTCAATGGTCAATTACAAAAGTGATTTGTAAAATACATTTTAATTTGTTCATACTGTGTTCCTGTAACCATTATCAGGTGACAGGAAGTGCTGAATGTAAGGAATTGTCTGGGTCTGGCTTGTATTGGCTGAGCTGTAGTTTGGGTTTATGAGAGCGAGTTACGTTCCTGGGGCCGGTTTTCAGCAAAAACAATGCGGTCAGAGGGCCTCCGTTTCATTTAAGCACTGGAATGACCAGCTGAAACAACTGTGCTTTTGTGCGGGCCGTGCGGTTTGTGAAGCGGCCAGGTCTCAGATTTACTGTGGGATTCTACAGGAAGTTCCTTTAGGCCCTTGCTGGTGGATATATATGGACAATGAATAATGTGTGTTATTGCAGGTACTTGGTGCACTGCCTGCAGTCGGATCTGAACAACTACATGCCAGCTTTCCTGGAAGATCCCGATGAACAGAACCCTCAGAGGCCTAAGATCGGTGAGCAGAGACCCAGTCTCACCTGTTCAGATGCACAACAGTTGGTTTTTTTGACCTGGGATGTATGAATATGAGCAGATAGGTAGGTCTTAACCTGTGTTTAAAGGACAAAAATATGTTGTCTTAGTTGGGAGTGAGAATTGAAATATTTGGGGACCCCCTAGTGGTGGTTATGAAACTAAACAGCAGTTCTCTTCCCAAAACGGTGATATTTCAGTTCCTTTACAGGAGTTTACAGCGTCTTCATTTCTATTTTATCTTGGTCATTGTAGACTAAGTAGGTGTTTTGTGTTTTTTTTTTTTTTTTTTTTTGGACAAGTGGATCTGTTTCACCTAAATGTCTTTGACAAATAGACAAACATGCCCACTTGACTAGAACAATCTCAACATCTTAAGCAACACAGTAACACTTCCAGTTCTCTAGAAAACTGTTTCCCAACCCGTTTTACAAGGGCGGTCATTTTAAGGGAACACCCACAGAAACATGAGTTCAAAGGGAATACTTAAAAAACACAAAACATGCATTTAATAAATATCTGTCCCAGCTAATAGTGATAGTTCCTTAACATTGCACCATTTTAATTGCAAATAAAATAAATACAAGAATGATGGTACTTCTTCTGTTTATGCTGCATAAAAAAACCCTGACTTTCCTTGTTTGCAACAGACGATGTTCTGCACACGCTGACAGGAGCCATGTCACTTCTGCGGCGGTGCCGAGTCAACGCAGCCCTCACCATCCAGCTGTTCTCGCAGCTCTTCCACTTCATCAATATGTGGCTCTTTAACAAGCTGGTGACGGAGGCGGACTCGGGCCTGTGCTCGCACTACTGGGGCGCCATCTTACGCCAGCAGCTCAGCCACATCGAGGCCTGGGCCGAGAAACAGGGACTGGAGCTGGCGGCGGACTGTCACCTCAGCCGCATCGTCCAGGTAACACACACACACACACACACACACACACACATACACACACATCGAGGCCTGGGCCGAGAAACAGGGACTGGAGCTGGCGGCGGACTGTCACCTCAGCCGCATCGTCCAGGTAACACACACACACACACACACACACACACACATACACACACATCGAGGCCTGGGCCGAGAAACAGGGACTGGAGCTGGCGGCGGACTGTCACCTCAGCCGCATCGTCCAGGTAACACACACACACACACACATACACACACATCGAGGCCTGGGCCGAGAAACAGGGACTGGAGCTGGCGGCGGACTGTCACCTCAGCCGCATCGTCCAGGTAACACACACACACACACACACACACACACACATCGAGGCCTGGGCCGAGAAACAGGGACTGGAGCTGGCGGCGGACTGTCACCTCAGCCGCATCGTCCAGGTAACACACACACACACACACACACACACATACACACACATCGAGGCCTGGGCCGAGAAACAGGGACTGGAGCTGGCGGCGGACTGTCACCTCAGCCGCATCGTCCAGGTAACACACACACACACACACACACACACACACACACACACACACACACACACACACATCGAGGCCTGGGCCGAGAAACAGGGACTGGAGCTGGCGGCGGACTGTCACCTCAGCCGCATCGTCCAGGTAACACACACACACACACACACACACACACACATACACACACATCGAGGCCTGGGCCGAGAAACAGGGACTGGAGCTGGCGGCGGACTGTCACCTCAGCCGCATCGTCCAGGTAACACACACACACACACACACACACACACACACACACACACACACACATACACACACATCGAGGCCTGGGCCGAGAAACAGGGACTGGAGCTGGCGGCGGACTGTCACCTCAGCCGCATCGTCCAGGTAACACACACACACACACACACACACACACACATCGAGGCCTGGGCCGAGAAACAGGGACTGGAGCTGGCGGCGGACTGTCACCTCAGCCGCATCGTCCAGGTAACACACACACACACACACACACACACATCGAGGCCTGGGCCGAGAAACAGGGACTGGAGCTGGCGGCGGACTGTCACCTCAGCCGCATCGTCCAGGTAACACACACACACACACACACACACACACACACACACACATCGAGGCCTGGGCCGAGAAACAGGGACTGGAGCTGGCGGCGGACTGTCACCTCAGCCGCATCGTCCAGGTAACACACACACACACACACACACACACACATCGAGGCCTGGGCCGAGAAACAGGGACTGGAGCTGGCGGCGGACTGTCACCTCAGCCGCATCGTCCAGGTAACACACACACACACACACACACACACACACACACACATACTGTTACACTTACACTTATCAAAACCTTCTGTAGAGTTGCATTTTTATTTATGCATTTATTTTTTTATTTCTATTTTTAATTAGCTATTATAAGTTAGAGGTTAAACTAGTTGTTTACTACACCCATACCTAAACCATTACAGAAACATTTGGTTCAAATATTTCCATTTTTATTAGTGATATTTTAACCATATTTGCCAACATTTTCATAAATTGCATTTCTGTGGGCCAGTGGTTCCCAAACTTTGTAGAGTGGTGTACCCCCCCGAGACACACAACACCCTTCTGCGTACCCCCTCTTTTCCACTTAGACTGCAGTCGCACCTTTTCTATTGAGGGACAATATTTGCACCCTTAAGTTGATTTAAGTTAAATGTATGTTCCATGTTTTGTCAAATTTTTAAAATACCATTAATTTATTTATTAATATTTTAAATAAAGCACTTAACTAAATCAATAATTTAATTAAAATGAATTCAGTATCAACAAAAGCCATCTTTGCACTGCAGTGGCACAAGCTGCTTCTAGATGTATTTATACAGTTTAATGCCGCTCAGAGATGCTATTACAATGCCATTTTTAAATAAAAATGTTCAATAGAGAAATATGAAATGATGGTAAAAACAAAGTGATACTTTACAAATTAAACTAACAATCACTGTCTTAATGAGTGAGTCATTCATTCAGTAACGAAGCAAGTGGCTGACTGTATTTCTGAACTGTATTCTGTATTTATTCAGTGGCATTGAATACAGTATTCAGTGACTCTCCCAATCTTTTCAAAGCCGCAGTTTCGCTCAATAATGAAACGCTGCTGTGGCTTTCAATGGAACTTGTTTTGTTGCAAAATAGAGCGAAAAATATTGACAATACTGTTTAAAATGTACATCACTTAGTATTACCTTTTCGTTGGTTGAACTGTTGTATAAAATCAATGTCACATTTGCAGTTGTGTGGATATTCGGGAATTGCATTTTTATAATATATGATCAACATTAAAAACAAGAAGAAGGTTCACACAGGGTGTATTTCTGTATCGAAGAGAGTTTGAGTCTTGAATCGATCTCTCTGCACTTTGTGTGTCTATATTTGTTCTTCATGCTAGTAAGTGCTAATTGTGGAGAAGGGCAGTAATGTCACATGATTTGCTAAGGCAGCGTACTGTGCACACAGCCCATCAGTCAGCTTTGACCGCAAAAGATGAGGTAATTTGATTGGATGTTATTTATTCGACCTTATACGGCACTACTAGATGCTGCATTTTGTCTGTTTGAAATACATGCTCAGTTTTAATGTTATTTTAAGGTAGGGTAGAATTAAATGAACGGCTAACTCGTCATTTTGTTTGTGTACCCCCTCTGTCACGTCTCATACACCCGAACAACTCCTAAGCCTGATCCTAAAACACTATCGAGACGTGATTTGCCCCATTCATTAACCTTTTTTTCTTGTGGGCTCATCCACAAAAAGAGCTCTTTCTATTCTTTTGGAAACATTTACCCCACAACATCAGCAAAACATGCGTGTACATGCACAACAGGATTATAATCCCTTGAGCTGCTTTCTTATGGTTTAGTCTGTTGTGTGTATATAATGATTGTTTTTATAAGATGGAGGAACATAATATGTAATTTTTCAAAATGTGACCTTAGGTTATGTTGCCTGTTCATACTTTCACTTATATTTTGTGTTCCAGTATAGGGGTAGTTGAATTAACATTGGCAACTTCCCAACATCAAGATTTTAGATGTATAAGAATGTATAAGGGAACGTGTAGATTGTATGTATTATGTTTTTGACAGTTTTTCATCACCAGATTTTAAAAGTTCACTTGAATTCTCTTACAGTGTGACAGTGGATTTTTTTTTTTTTTTTTTACAAGTACAATTATTTTAATTCAATCATGATATCATAAAAATACTGTTTTAAATGTGACATTGCTGTCAAGTGACAAATAGTGTTTTTTTTTTGTTGCAAATTTAGTGCAAACATATAAATATGATTCCTCATATGGAATGTAGGATCCCTTAATGTTAAACTGTAGTTAACATACCACCAGTGGTATCCAGAGACAATTTACAATACTACAAATATAGATTATTTATTTTTTATTTAAATATCTTAATGTTTTTATTTTAATTATTAAATATATATATATATATATATATATATTGGTAGTGACTAGGTGGTGTTCTGGTTTGATCGTAGGTTGTATTTGTCCTGAAAGTTTTAAAAACCACTGTCCTAATAAACTTGATCATAACTGACCTTCTTTCTCTCCAGGCAACGACGCTCCTCACCATGGACAAATACTCCGTGCAAGACGTGCAGAACATCAACAACACCTGCTTCAAGCTCAACTCTCTGCAGCTCAACGCTCTGCTGAGCAACTACCACTGCGCTCCCGACGAACCCTACATTCCTCCTGTAAGTGAACGTCTCATTTGGGCTGTAGTCCTGCTCGGATGACTCGTGTCCTTTTGAGATAAATAGAAACAGGTGTGCTGCACTCTCACAGTAGCTCTGCTCATTTCCTTCAACCTCAGGGTTTCTCATAAAATTACCTTTTTGTTTGATTGAAATATGACACTCGTGTCACACTCGTACTCTAAAAGGTAATGTCACACTCATACTGTAAAATGTGCTGTAATTGATTTTAGACATTCTGGAATTTCTCCCAGACCAAAATAAACGCACTGTATTTTTCCAAAACTCTACAAAGATACACATCGTTGAATAGCGGAGAGCAGCAGCTCGTCAAGTTTCGCTAGAGTTCTTATGTGACATCATGATCATTGACCCCTTCATGCCAACAGGAGCTGATCGATCATGTGGTGGCTGTGGCTGAGAACACGGCAGACGAGCTGGCCCGAAGCGATGGGCGGGAAGTACAGCTGGAAGAGGACCCGGACCTCCAGCTGCCCTTCCTCCTGCCTGAGGACGGCTACTCCTGCGATGTGGTGCGGAACATTCCCAACGGATTCCAAGAGTTCCTAGATCCGCTTTGCCAGAGAGGTACAGATGATGCACTGACTGCTGTGACTCTAAATGAGTTTCAGAGTGTTTGATGTCAATTGTGCAGTTAGTATCAGGTGATGTTGAATCAGAGGTTGTGGCGGTTATTTGTTTAAGGCTGACGCAGTGTCAGTGGAATGTGGTTTGTTGAGGTCCTGTAGAAAAGTCTGTTTGCTGCCATTCCTGTCAGTATTTGTTTTTTCGAGAGAGTGCGTGTGTGTTTTTACAGGTGTCTGACGAAGACAGTGAGAGATCAGTGGATTTCAAGTTTTACTTTTGGTGGATATGTTCTGATCCGCTTGTTCTCCTCCAGGTTTCTGTAGATTGACTCCTCATCCACGCTCTCCGGGAACTTGGACCATCTATTTCGAAGGAGCCGATTGCGACAGTCATTTCTCAGCTGACACATCAGAACTGGTAAGTTATAATGCCATTTGTATGAATGGATGGATGGATGGATGGATGGATGGATGGATGGATGGATGGATGGATGGATGGATGGATGGATGGATAGACAGATAGATAGATAGACAGATAGACAGATAGACAGATAGATAGATAGATAGATAGATAGATAGATAGATAGATAGACAGATAGATAGATAGATAGATAGATAGATAGATAGATAGATAGATAGATAGATAGATAGATAAATAGACAGATAGATAGATAGATAGATAGATAGATAGATAGATAGATAGATAGATAGACAGACAGACAGACAGACAGACAGACAGACAGATAGATAGATAGATAGACCGATAGATAGATAGATAGATAGATAGATAGATAGATAGATAGATAGATAGATAGAATGTTAGGATAGACAGACAGACAGATAGATAGATAGATAGATAGACAGACAGATAGATAGATAGATAGATAGACAGACAGACAGACAGACAGACAGATAGATACTAACATCATCTTAGATTCCAGCAACACCAGTTACACCACAGAGGGCAATATCTGACCATAGTTCCCAAAGACCGGCTGTAAATAATATTCTTCTCCTCACCCTGAACACACAAAGCCCTTAATTGCTGTTCTTCCCCTGTAATTAGTCTGCTTTTATTGTCTCTCGTATTTTTACGTAAGTGGATTTTTTTTTTTTATTACACATCATAATGTCATAATTATTATTCATTTTTTTAACATAATGTTGGTCCGCCCCACAGCCGACGGAGCTGCAGCTCGGAGAACGTTTAAATACCACACAGAAATCTTATGAACGCAGCTTGGTTGTGTGCCAGACCAACACACACACACACACACACACACACACACACACTCCCACATGCCTCTCTTACAGCCGCCCCAGGACCACCGCTTACCGTAAAACTCACACATTGTACATGTGAAATAAAAATGTACTGGTCTTATTGTGTATGATTCAGAACACATTATTTTAAAGATAAAAGATTGTTTATAATCATGACATTTTCTTGGCCCAGACAAAATGTTCACCAATAGCAAAATGGGTATTCAGACACTGTTATCGCTTTCAAAACTCCTGCCCATAGTTTCTTTGTTTATATATTTACAGTATCCTTTTCAAGATAAGTCCACATTATTATTATTAAAAATAATATTACTTTGCCTTTTCCTTTTTCCCGCATTGTATGTTCTTTCATTATAGAAGTAAAATGACTTGCAAATACACGTCTTTTCGAGACATTTTGAAAACATACTGTCCCAGAAAATCTTTTTGAAGAGAGCATGCTTTAGCAAAGCTATTTGCCCTCTTGCCTTTTGCATGCAGGGATTTTTCTTTCCTTTTTTACCCAACCAATTAAACCAATTCTCCCCAGACCCCACAAGCTGTTCTCAAAAATCTGGATGGGCAACATAGCTGAAGTTCCCTGTCCAATGAATGCGTGCCATGTGCAGCATTTCTGCAGTGGGGCTCGCTAAAGGAGAGTCTGTGGCAGCGTTCCTCTGTGGGAATCTGCTCTCTCTCTCCCAGGCCTGTGCGTATGCGAGCCCGCTTGAGGCCTGATGCACTCTGGAGCCGACGCATGTGGCTTTCATTCTTGACTCGTCTCCAGAACCCGCCGTTTCGCTCTGCGGTCGGCTGTGCTCTGAGAACCGGCAGTGGCAGAACCTCCCTAATTCCTCCTCCTCCTCCTCCTCAGCTCAGCTCAGTTTGCTCTAGGAACAGACGCAGCTCCCAGAAGCAGTTTGGACCTAAAGCTGAAGATACAGTACTTTTCACAATTAAACTCAACCGTCTTCTCTCTCCACAGCCAATGCGGAAGGAACCGGAAATTGTGACTGTGACTTTGAAGAAACACAATGGGATGGGCCTCAGTATTGTGGCAGCCAAGGTCAGAGACAATTTTTCTTCTTCTTTTTGGGGGGTATAATAATATTGACCCACTTTCAATTTCTGTGCGCTTCTTACAGGGGTCTGAGCGCTGTAGCAGTCCTTGAGGAGGCCATTTGGTTTTGGCATAGATCTCGATCCAATAGCACTTTGATGCAGTTCAAGTGAACCGTTTTAACTCACAGTTTCTGAGGAACCATTTTGGTTCCTGATCTTGTTTAGCTGCTATAACCATGTTGGTATCTGCTGTTGGTAGCTGCTATAATCTGAGTGGGCAGTAATGGTATGGCATAGTTTACCAGCTCAGGTCATAACAGACATCCAAACAGGCTTGTGCTTTTGAGAGGATACACTTGGTTTGTTTCAGTCACAAACTGGTCTGTGTGCTTATGAAACATTCAAATTTAAAAAGAAGTCACAAGCAAATCATTTCTGTTTCCGTGTCGAACAGAGCGCTGTTGTAGTCGGCTGTTTTCAGCAGAAGGAAATGCCTTTTGGGTCTTCACACCTTTCACAAAATGCAATCGTTTATGTTAGAGTTTGTGGCACAGTTAAAGTGCTAAAATATTCAATGTTTTGGCATGTTTCCTCCAGTTACTCTCGTCAGCATAGAAAGATTAGTTTCGATGTCAACATTGCATGATAGGGTTTTGTTTATACTCAAAACTCTTACTAGTAATGGCTGATATATGCAGTTAGAAAATTAACCAGTTACTGTGCAAGTAAACGTTCTGTTTCAGATTTGTATTTTTCTCTGTGGGTTTAATGGAACAGACGGTTGCAGTTCGGTGTTTCACCAGTTTGGTGGACAGAAGAACCTTTTTTCCCCACCAGATGTGCGTCAGGTTCAGGGGAGGTGTAGAGGCTGGAGAAGGGGGCTCTCAGGAACTGTTTATTTTCATAGCAAAACCTTCCCTTTACTGCGTCTATTTTCATCTCTTAGTGTCTCTGAGGAAGCATGAAGTTTGGTAGAGGTAGAGTGGAGGAAAAGAAGGGAGGGAAGGAGTGAAAAATGGGAGGAGAAGGAAAGGAGGAGTTAATAATAAGGGGTGTACGGCACGCTCGGGGACAAAGGGGAGGATCTAAAGAGGAGAGACGGTTTGTGCCGATGTGAAGCTAGCCGGGACACAGCTGGAAGCAGCGCCAACTTCACCTAACTGTTAGTGAGTTGTGGGAGTTTCTCTTGCATATCAGTCTGGATGTGGCATTTCCTAGATATTTGCATATGTTTTTTAACATGTAGCCCAGGGGTCGCTCCTCAGTAGTTCTGCCTGCTTTGAAAGAGTTTGATCAGTTTTCCTGGACTGCTGTTAGTTGATTCCTCAGTTTAGTCTCGACTCCGAAGAGGAGCGCAGGACCATGTGGTTCTCTGTGGTCGGGAGGAAGGAGCCGGTAAGAAACCACTTGACATGGAGCGTGTGTCTTTTTCTTTTTCTTTTTATGTGGGAGAGTAAGCAAGTAAACGCTAAGAGATTAATAGTGTGCTAAAAAGACATCACAGTGAATTTAGTTTGTTTATAGTTGCCGTCAGGGGGGAATGTAACATTAACCAAGATTAATAAATGGTGTAAAAATAGTTTTTTTTTTTTTTTTTTTTTTCGTTAGCTATTTGCTAATGTCATTGTATAGCACCTTATTATAAAACATTAAAGCTATCAGATTATTGTAAAATTGAGATCTGTTGATGACTTGAATCAGTTATATAAATGCCTGACATGCACACATAAATTCCGGCGACTGTTATCAAGTGTAAGAAAGCAATGTTTTGCCAATGTAAACAGAGTCATGCGACCAGACTGCACCAACATGCACATGAACGTTGTACAGGTGGTACATTTTCTCTATTGGCTCTCTTCACATATTTAAAGTTTAGGTGCAAAAGCACACGTAAGCACGAATTTACAGATAAAGTGTAGCAAAACGCATATCTCAATTTCATTCTGTGGTCATTTGAGAGAACTTAGTACTGTACGGTACATTTTCTACCTTAGATGTGCGTGGTTGTGCATCCAGCGGTATCTTGTAATCAGGGTCACAGGGGTAATGTGTGCAAGCTCTGAACTTTGAGTTCCCCATCATGTATCCCGGTATTAGTGACTCATCATCAGTCCGGTGGGGTTGGTCCAGCTTGATGGCCACGTTACCGTCACAGGGCTCGATTTTCTTAGGCTGCAGATGTTTGTGCGATAACAGCTCTTTTGGGATGGTGTTGAGTTTCAGGGGAAAGAACAAGGGAAATCCTGACCACCGTACTTTACACTGTTGAGTGCCTACTTGACATTTTTCTCACTTTCACATGATTTCTGCTTCAGCGCCAAAATAAGTTGTTGCTACAAGATTCAAAGCCGGAATCGGCCTTCTGTTTTATTTCAGAACCCAACTTCTCAAAGCAAAAATAATTGTTTTGTTTGTTTGTATACTTGATTGTAGCACATTAGCTCAGTTACTACTTTCTCGGTTGACTTCTCGATCTCATGCATGACAACAATGGAAGGATGTGTGACTCCATACCTGACATTTTCCCACTTTCCCATAAATTCTGCTTCAGCACCAAAATAAGTTTTTGCCACAAGAATCAATGCCTCCAGGATAGTTTTTTTCTGTTTTATTGCAGAACCCAACTTCTAAAAGCGAAACTCAATTTTGTTTGTGTACTTGATTTGTAGCACAATAGCTCTCTGACTTCCTTCTCTGTGGGCTTCTCGATCTCATGTATGACAACAATAGAAGGATGTGTGACTCCCGTACGCAAGCCTGGATTTCCTGAGGACTCTGAGAGTGGAGAACAGAATGTGAGCCCAAACGTTCAGTTTTCTCGAACGTTATGTCTCCTAATCTTTTACTAATCTGAACTGATATGAAGTGAAACTATGATGTGACTACCCACTCTGGAAATGTACCAAAATTACACTTTGTTTTGGATCCCAGATTCATGAAAACATGACCATGAAAACACTCTTTGACTATTTCTTCTAGGATTTAAGGTTTAAAGGATTTCTAAGATTTAGGATCGTGTGCACTTTCTAGTGGCTAGGGGTGGGATCTTTTGAAAGGTGTGTGTGCAGACCACACCTCAAAAACTAGTTTGCTAGTCCTTGGGCAAAATAAAACCTGAAACCTTAAAACTGTCAGTTTGCGTTCAACGAGATGATCACGTTTGTGACATTTAGTGCTTTGACAGAGAAAGCAGAAGGAAAGAGTAGAGAATTGTGTCCCATAAAAGTTTACAGATGTGTTGGAACTATTTTAGTACATTGGAGGACTAAAACCAAGTTGTTAGTTAGTAAAACTTCAGGACATTCTTATGTTTGAAGAAAAGGATGTCAAGCTTGCACGTAAAAAAACCGAACCCTCTATTAAGCTATGACTCATGTCTTGGACATAATTCTGTCCCTTTACAGCAAAATATTCAGAGGAGAGATGTTTCCTTTGTGTCCAAAAACGGAGCTGTCTTCTAAACACACCGGAGGACTATGAAGGAAGACAGACTTCTTTGTTTGGTCTTTCTTAACAGAAGCAAGTAGCCCAAGAGTCTGCAGATCATTAGAGCCACTCAGACGTGATGAAGACCGTCGGCTGAAAGCAGCTCATTATTGAAAGCCTCTTGAGTTAGTCATGATATGGTGAACCCCCCATTAGCCGACAGCCTCAGCGCTCCATCTGTCTGCCATCCGTCTAGACGTGACTATGAGGACCGGCTACGTTCAGGAGCAAACTACTGTCCCGGCTGCTTTTCCCCAGAGTGTTGTGTTTGTTGTGGGTGATTAATTGGGGCAGGAAATGATGTTAACGGGTCAAGTTTCAGTGAATAGAGTTATTTTCTGTTGTTCTAGTGCACCGTGGACTCCGCCATCTCTGTCAGAGGTCAGGCACTGCCGTGACTCCCTGGGGCTGTTAACAAATTACACTCGCCCATTTATGTCTACTCGTGTAGCTCCCTGAGGACCACGATTTGCCCATCACATCCACAACCGTAAACCTTGAACCGGAAGCTGTGTGTTTGGGGTACGGTGGCTAGATAGTACGCCAGGGGGGCATGAGTACTGAAGTTCAGTTCTTCTGTTATGTATTTGCAAAGGCAGGTTTGGGAAGCTTTTCCGTAGACAGGAAGCGTCAGGGTGGGACCAAGAAGCTGTGGACTGTGTTTGCTTTCTGCGTGGGGTTTAGGACCATCAAAGGAAGCTGGAATTCTGTGGTTTGAGCATTTGCTCCAAGTCCTGTTATCAGGGAACACCTTCAGACTTCAACACTTTCCTGTTAATGTTTAATGTCTGCACTGCAGATGCAAGCGTAATTTTGCATGCCGACTACGCCAGATGACCGGTTGCGGGGTAAATATGTGCTTGAACAGTCTATTTGTGGTATATCGTTGTGTGTGTGAAGTTTGTGTTGCCAATGCTGGGTCCCAAGCAAACACTCAGTTCATCCCCAAGTTTACTGACCTTTACCATCTGACACACTAAAAAACAAATGACCTGCTGCTGTGAATAACAGTTTCTGTTTTAGCACTAAAATATTCTTCACATCATGAGATCATGCTCACATTTGGATATGCTGAGATGTTGACTAGCTGCACAGACATTATCATTTTCTTTGAGCTGAAATATGAGCACATAAACAACCACGCCTAGAATATAATCCCACACCACACACTCGACAACATACACACTCATGCAAGGGTGTTGAACTCACACATGAGGCGTGGATCTGTGTTGCTGTAACAGCTGACCTCTTAATTCTGATCAGACGGTGATCAAAAGTTAATTAAATATGATCAATCTATTGTTCTCTCTGTTTGTCGTTTGTTTGTCATTCTTTGTACCCATCTATCATTCTATTATTCTGTCATGCTATCGAGTCCTATAAACCTTATAAGGCCTATAAACCTTCAGCATTCAAAGTTATTTGAATTTCAGTTCATTTAATTTCTACTTCCTTTCATTAAATTTAATTAACCTTAATTAGAAAGTGCCCATGAAATGCATCTTATGCTAGCGCCACCTTGCGACAACACTGAGAAAAGTTTTGTTATGAATTAACATGTTAAATTAGGTTTTGTACTTGCATAGAGTATGTTTTGAGTACTCTGCTAATGACTTTGTTGTCACGAGAGCAAAACTTTGGAAGAGATCTCAGTAAATTTGTTGACAATAGTCTCCATAAAAACATTTCGAACACGCTCTGTGAGACACCAATGTGTCCCTGAGCAAGACACTTAACCCCTAATTGCTCCAGAGGCGTGCGACCTCTGAAATATATAGCAATTGTAAGTCTCTTTGGATAAAAGCGTCAGCTAAATGAATAAATGTAAATGTACGGTCTAGAACATCAGAGCCCCATCCTAAGTTGAATTGACTTGTTTTAGCCTTCTATCTCTGTGCCAGTCTCTCCTCACCCCACTTGTTTTAAAAACAGTAGCTATTAGTTCTCTTGTTAACATGCATCTGTTTTTTATCAGTGGCTTTTATAGACCGTGCTCCATTTCATGTTCTGCGTGCCAGGTTTTCCAGCTTTGATCAAAGCAAGTTTCCTAAAGGAAAGGTCAGTTTCTCTCCCGCTGGGCCGCACGAGACTCCTGGAAACGCAAGCTTCGGGCTTCTCATGTGTCTCTCACCGCAGGATCCCTCTTTAATGTGGAGAGACTGCTTTTTGAACGGTTGTTTCTCATCACAGCGTAATGCGTACTTTCACAGTCTGACATTTATCTCTCTCAGGACTCCGACAAGTTGAGACCTTACGGTAGATCAGATGCACAACATTGGCATATCTGCATATCAGCTTTCTTGCTTGATGATAATATGCACACAGTTCCTAATGTGTTGCAGGATTTGATGCCCCTTGTGAAACAGCATATGCAGAATTTCTGTTTAATTGTTGCGTTACCATTAAATTGCCTCCTTAGCGTTCTTTGCCTCCTAGCAATGTAGTTTGCTAATTTGTTAGTTGTAGCTTGTGTATACTACAGTTTCAAGTAGTTTTCCAACACTTGGTTTGTATTCCCACTGATGCTTTGGAAAAACCCCATCCTGTTGTTGTGTGTCCTCCCTATGAGGAGGAGCCATTGTCAATGATCACATCACACACACACACACACACACACACACACACACACACACACAACATACTGCAACGAAGTTACTTATGCTATACTACAGCAGAGCACAAAGCGGTAGGTTGTGTTTATTCATCTTCACCATAAGATGATTTATGACATCTAATTGCGTATTTTTTCCATTACTGTTTCCATCATTTCATTGTAGCTATTTTGATGGTGTTATTGGCCGTGTTATTTTATTATAATTGAGATGCTATTATTTTGAATATTTTTATTTGTATTTTTCTGCTTTAATCTTTATTTTAAGGTTTTAGTAATTTAGTTGTTTGTCATTTTTATTAGTTTTTTAGTGAGTTTTAATTTATTTTTATTTCTGTTTTTTAAAACATTAATTTAAACTAAATTAAAATGAAATAAAATGTTCCCTTGGCAACTAGCTGACATAAAATAAGTTTGTTTTTTTATATATTGTTTCAGTTGATATTTATTTTATTTCAATTAATGAAATTAATACATTTATATATTATAAATTTATATAGAATAAATTTGTATTACGCTTTAGTTCTATTATTATAATCCCTCATTTCTGTGTGGCAAATTTATTTTCCTCATGTGATTTACATGCAAATTACTCATCAATCTGTATTTGATTACCTATTCTTGATTTAATGCAGCAGATTTTTCTGTGGATGTTTGTGGTTTTTAACTTTTTTCAGACTGTACAAAAAATATTTTCATTGTTAAAATTCTCTTTGGCCGAGTGCTTTATAACTGGCATGACCTCAATATTTTTTTGGGCCTGTTAGCAGACAGTGCACGTTGATTCATATTTTTCTTATATTTGTGGTTAAGTCGTGAATGTTCTGGGTGATGTTTGTGTGGCGTTCATGTTCCGGGTGTAGAACTGTAGGGTGTTTATGCCAGTGTAATGTGAGTGGGTTATGGGGGTCTGTGGTTAACATTGGCTTTATTTCAGAGGGCAGAATAAAAGACGTTGCTGTTTCCCAGGCAGATTATGTTACTGGGTTTCCCGATCCATTGCCTCGTTTAGGTTTTTAGTGCTTATGAGTAATGTGGTGCACATACCATTCTAATCAATGATAACCAAAACCTCTAAAAATGAGGAAACCAATCTGGTAGGTTGTAGATTTGAAGGAAGGAGTATTTCATATTTATCTTATGAAACTATTTGAAGATATCTTTCAGTTTTAGCACCTAGTAGCTGTCGCTTCACCAGTTTGGACCCAATGGACATCTCAATCCATTAGACCGCCACACCAGGCCTGGGTTAAGTGTTCTTGCATAAGGTAGATTGTGATTTAATGTGACATTTGTGGGGTCTGAATCTTTTCAAAGAGGCTAAATGTAGACGTTGCATTCATAACTCGTGGCGGTCCTGTATTGATCTGCATGGGTTTTCATATATAGTGCTGAAACCATGGAGAGAAACAGCCAGTGTGGAGGGAATACTGTAGACTTGGGTGGTGTGGCGTTTATGACCATGAAAGCATCTTTTGGAGTATGGCATGGACATCGGAGGAGCTCTGGCCCTGGAGTTTAGATGTAAATATTGTACTTTTGAAAGAGTTCATATCAGAGAAATTATGTTGATATAAATTTTAAAAAAAAATTAAAGGAACCGTTCTTTTCTTTTGCCACTTAACAGAAGCAGCCCAGCTATTTTAGCACAATGTTTAACCTGTAATTTATTCCTATGATGTCAACGCTGAATTTTCAGCATCATTACTCCAGACCTCAGTGTCACATGATCCTTCAGAAACCATTCTAATATGCTGATTTGCTGCTCAAGAATCATTTAATGTTGAAAACAGTTGTGCTGCGTAATATTCTTGTGGACAGTTTGCTGTGATCAGACTTTGCTGCTATTAGTCTGTCCGGTGGGTTTCTGTATGAGAAAACAGCTGAGATAGCTACGAATTTAATACAGACATCTTATTTTTATAGTTACATTCTAGCATGATCTCCCTAAAATAGAACCGCTTGCAGGAACCAGGGGATTTTGGGTACTTGCTCAAATAGCAAATCCAGCCATCAGAAAAAAAACAAATGTTGCTAACTTGAAACCGCAGTCCTTAAGCAAACCCCTTTAAAGCTCGTATCACTGGTGCTCTGTCAGCTTAAAGCCTTGAACACACCATTTAACTCCAGTTATGGAGCATTACGTGATAGAAATGTAATGACTGAGTGTTAAAGGTTGCGTGGTGTTACCATTTCAAGACTATAGGAAGTGCTTCAATGAATGCGGTGTTTTATCCTGAAGTTAATTACTAGGTTTTATTTTGAGCATTATTTCTGTAGCATGTACTGGCATTTAGGGTCGAGCTGATATCTCAATGGTTGCACAGTCCAGCAGCCAGATGGCCCCTGTCAGATGATGACCTCTGACCCCTGTCAGATGATGACCTCTGACCCCGGATATTGGGTGAAGTACTCAGAGAGGGTTGAACATGGCCAGATCTGGTCTGAATTCATGAATGAGTTTATTTATGTGAATGTCTTCACTGCTGGCTCCAGATTTATAGTCTTTCGTGAATGAACGCTTGGTTTCTCCGTCTAGCGTTTTCCACAGCGGAACTACTGGAGCCTTTTAATGACATTTACATCTTTCTCATAGTGCTAATACAAAGTTTTGCTCTTTGTTTTGTGTTTTTTAGGGTGCCGGGCAAGACAAACTTGGTATTTACATCAAGTCTGTTGTCAAAGGTGGTGCGGCAGACATTGTGAGTTTTAGATTTTTATATTTTAATGTTCTTTATAGGCAAAAGCAGATGCTGTGACCTCATTTCTTCACAGTCCTCATTTCATTGCTAGTGTTATTTTTCGCAATTAGTGTCATTAATACTACTATTATAATTAATAACACTTTTAAGTATTAAACTGTAAAATCAGTAAAAATCAAACTTTGCTCGACTGTCTTGTCCTTTTTCTTCAGGATGGGCGTCTGACTGCCGGAGATCAGTTGCTCAGCGTGGATGGACGAAGTCTGGTCGGTCTCTCTCAGGAGAGGTAATTCTGGAGCTTCAGACCATTAATAATGATGTCTAGAATGGGATTTAAAAAATTTGAAATGGACTTACAGGTAAAGCATGTAATATCCGGCTACATCGGAGAAGATGAGCTTCTCAGTGAAATAAACAGGAGGATTGCATGCTAAAACCGTTTTATTACATCACATCACAAGCAAGGACTCTGTCTTTATACACACAATTAAGTGACGTAGGAATAATATATGATGTCTCGTGTTTTTAGAGCAACTGATGGGGTGCTCAAGCAAAAATGCCCCTGAAATTTAACAGTTCAACTAGGTTGTATGTTTTTTTGTTGATTTTTGTTGATTTTTTTGTTGAAAGTCTCATTATTAGGATGATTTAATGACTTTGCATGAAGAATGATATTTGTATGCGTTTACACAAATATGCACTCATTAAAATAAAAAGAGAATGGGCCTTAATGAGAAGTTAATTTTAGTTAGTTTCTCATGTAATTATACTGGATTTAACTTGAACTTAGTTCAACATTTAGACCCATTAAGTTTTGCAGTACAAAGCACCTTTTGTGTTTGCAAAGTCAAAATGGCATAATTGGCAAAAAAAAAAAAAAATTGCGTTTGTGTATTGCATGTAGTTTTGAAATGCGGTGGAATTGATGAAGCTCTTAAATCTGCGGATTGGAGTTAAATGAGAAGGATATGGCTCAAAACAGTTGTGAACGGACACAACTTGAGTTGCCTTTGGTATTCGTCCCAGTGTCCATCTCTTCGAGGCATTTGCTTACAGTAGCCGACGGCTAATCCAAACACACATTCTGAGAGATTAGTGTCTTGAAATAAGCTCTCATGAGATTGTGGGACTGCACATGAATGCTTTGCTCATGAAATTCACGTAGTCTGCTGTTTTATGTGTTTTGCTCATACGATGTCTCTGTCCTGTAGGGCGGCGGAATTGATGACAAGAACCGGCTCGGTTGTGACGCTTGAGGTGGCCAAACAGGGAGCCATTTACCACGGGCTGGCCACGCTCCTCAGCCAGCCGTCCCCCATGATGCCCCGCGGTAAGCACACATCGCACAACTGCGGCGTGAATATTTATTTAAAGAGGACCTATTGTGCATTTTTACATTTTCAACTTTCTTTAATGTGTAATGTTGATTTTTGAGTATGAAAAGTCTGCAATGTTTCAAAGTCCACTCTACAGGGAGTTTTTCTCTACATCAGTAAGCGCTGCTTCTGCACTCCCTGAAATGCCTCGTTTTTAGTGAGCTTTCTTTTAGGAACTTGCACGTGACAGTATTCCTCATTTAAATAATTCCCGCCCAAAGGCATGTGCAGTTATGGGAAGGGGCGTGACGATTCAGAGACCGGAATTAAACAGAGTTACAGACTGGGAAGAGAGGTGCTGCAACAGTGTCAAATATGAAAAAAATTAAATAAATGTACCATTCAAGCATGAAAACCTATTCTAGTAGACAAACAAACTTTTACAATAGCATAATATGGCCTCTTTAAAGCTGTAACGGGCTTGTGTGTGGGAGCTTCAGTATCCTACTTAAAAATATCAGCGGCTGCCGCCCAGCGTGCATGTGACTAATTCCTTAAAGAGGTGGAAATGTGGTGGATCTGGCGCCCGCAGCGTTCCCAGTCACACACAAAATGGTTCAAGTGATGCATTAAATCTAAATGCTTTCGACACATGTCTGGGAGTGTTTCTGATTTGGTGTGTTGTGGGTGAATTCCCCAATACAGAGAGATGGGCACATTCTCAGTGCTGAGTTTTGTCTCATTCAAGCCTCTCTTTCGTCCCTGCAGCATCAGACCGTGGACGTGGAGACAAGGGAAAGCTAAGACCAAAGAGTGAGGGCTTTGAGCTCTACAACAACTCTGTGCAGAATGGCTCTCCAGAGAGCCCCCAGGGCACGTGGGACACCTATCCTGAACCAAAGAAGGAGGACAGGTTGTTGAAGAATCGTGCAGACCACCGCTCCAGCCCAAATGTGGCTAGTAAGTGTGCCACTTCAAAGACTTGTCATGTGTGCTTATTTTAAGTGTCGTTATTATATTTATGTCTACTTTTTACCTTCTGAAGACCAGGCTCAGAGTCCAGGTGGGAAGCCTGTTTACCCAGGAGCCCCAGGAAAGATCACGTCGGTCTCCACGGGAAACCTCTGCCCTGATGTGAGTAGACGCATCATCGGCACCTCTGAGATGAATGTTGCACGTGTGTGCCGGAGCTCTCTGTCCCCAGCGAATCGAGTGTTTGCAACGCATTCCTGGAGGAATGAGTCTGTGGATGATGTGGTTCTTTTTAGTGAATCAAAAACGTACAGCATGTCCAGTGAAGTTTAACCGATCCACAAACAAATGACTCTTATGAACTGGTTATTTTTTAGCAAATCAAAAAAAATAATACATGAGGACGTAAAAAAGTAAAATCTAATTGATTCTCAAACAAATGAATATTATGAACTGGTTCTTTTTTTGTGAATTCAGAAACATACAGCATGATCAGTGTAGTTTAACTAATTCCCCTATAAATTACTTTTATGAACTGTTTTTTTTTTTTTTTTATGAATCAGAAACATACAGCATGACTAGTGTACTTTAACCAATTCCTGTTATGGAAGCAAATGTCTGTTATGAGCTGGTTTGTGAATCAAACACATACTGTGCACATTAAAGAATCATTAAGAGTCAATATTAAATTCCATACAATTCCTATCCCTAGTAAGTCATTTACTAACTTACTAAGTAAAAGTGGCTACTTCAGTCACATTGAAGCTGTTTAACCCCCTGAGGTCGGATGACGCGCGGGCGCGTCAACTCGATGTTTACTAAATGTTTCTATTAATATCTCCGCGATTGTGCAGCACACATATATGGTTCTGATTTTGCCGTAATCGATAGATTTTCAGCTTCAACGTCCTTATTCTCGCGAGACTCACACAGAGAGCAAGAGGGAAGACAAGATGGTGGTTCACCATGCGTGATTGGTGGGCTAGCTTGCCTGTCTGCATTTTTGTGTGAAACCAACCAATAGATGCGGTTGAAATCCCTAAGTACCCTGCCGTCTCCTCACAGTGAGGAAAATACCAGCTGACATGGAGAGAGAAGCTTGATATGTATAGTAGGAATATATTTTAGTCCCTCTAACATTTGGTGAAGGTAGAGTCACAGACAAAACTTGTACTAAAAAACTATTTTTCAAAAATGTCACTTTAGACAATTATTATTCATTATCTACTATTTTATTCATATATTACACTACTTTTGTGACCCTAAGACTTTGGGAAACCCATTTCAAAGACCAAAATAATTCATCCACATGAGTAATGGTATGTTTCCACAAGAGATTTGAAGAATTTCAAAAATCTGACTTAAATTTTTCACCTTTTAGAGCCAGATTATCCCTCTCTCTCTCTTTACACAATGCTCTAGGACAAGTGGTGAACTCACCAGTAAGAGAGCTGGGTTTTCTCTGCACATTTTGATATAAAACATATGGGATTATGTTATGTAATTGCCTTTAAAAGGTGAATTTAATAAGATATGTAAAATCGAAGGAAAAAGTGAAAAAATGCCCTTAGACCTCAGAGGGTTAAAGGGACAACAACAGCAACTTACTTATTATATCTGAATCAAAAACTATTAACAATAGCAGTGTTTGACTAAAAAGTTTGCTACAAAGATTATGTAAATTTGCTACACTGGACATCTGCCAACATTTTTGAGTGACTATTTGCATTTAACTTTTTGGACCAACCTGAAAATCAATCCTAGAGTTTTGTCACACTACACAGTTAATTGGAAAAATTACTCATTACTAGAGAAACTGAGCCATTATGTTTGCAGCTGAGCTAATGACATGCCACTAAAATATGTATTTAAGTTGGCAGTGCCACCTCTTTTAGGTAGTGACTCCCTTATATCCAGAAGTACATCAGAATAGTTCATGTGTTGTAATGCGGGTGTGTCGTTTTCATGTGAAGTCTCTGGTTTTAATTGAATAACCAGAAACTCTCAAATCCAAACACGCCAGAATATATTTTTTGTCTCTGAAACCACAGGCTAATAGAAATGATTCATGGATGATTGTTGTGTTGCTCTTGTAATTAATCCTAATCATGTCTGTAACCACCATCTGATTGGCTCTCACACTAGTTTCCAATTTAGATGAATTATAACCAATAACGCTGCACTAAAAAGTTATGTAAAGGAGGTTTACACTGTCACAGCTCAGTCTAATCTGTCCTTCCCCTATTTGTCCAACAGGAGGAGCCCTCTCCACCCCGTCCAGAGGCGTATCCGATCCCCACTCAGACATACCCAAGGGAGTATTTCACCTTCCCAGCCTCGAAATCCCAGGACAGGATGGGCCAGCCCTGGCAGAACAGTGACCCGGAGCCTCTTCCCCCGATGGAGAACCACTCTAACAACAGCATGGCGATGCAGGTTAGCCTTTTTAGGAAGAGAATGCATGCGTGGTGTCCTGGTGACACAGTAATATCACGTCACTGGCACTGTACATTAGATATAACTATTTGTATGGGAGCTACTATTATTTCAGCATTCTGCAGTAAAATGTAATGAATATTTTGAGTCGTTTTTTTTTTGGTATTTTTATTGTTATAATGCACATTACCATTCAAAAGTTTGACTTCAGTAAGAATTTTTTTAAAGAAATTAGTACTTTTATTCAGCAAATGCAATAATTGATCAAAACTGAGTGTTAAGTCATTTATATATTCTAAAAAAAAAAATTTAAAAATGCTATTCAACATAGAATCCTGAAAAAGAAAATAGTCTAATCACAGCGAATTGTCCATAACAACTGTTTTCAACATGGATAATAAGACATGTTTTTCTGAAGGATCGTGTGACACTGAAGACTGGAGTAATGATCCTGAAACTTCAGCTTTACCATCAGAGGAATAAATTACATTTTAAAATTTTACAACAGAAAATCTTTTAGTCTTTTTACCTTTTATCTTTTTTTATCAAATAAATGCTGCTTTGCTGAGCATAAGAGACTTCTTTAAAAACATTTAAAAATCAAATCACAAGCTTTTGAATGGTAGTATCTAGTATCTCTTTCTCTTACGTTATCAGTTATTTCTGATTTTAATTTAATGTTCAGATTTTTTAAGATTTAATTTATTTTTCATTCATTTAAATTTTATATGCATTGTCTTACAAATTAAATAAATTGAATTGCTTTACCAAGGACTTAATAATTTAAACTGTATCTGTTTAATGTGTGGTTTTCACACAAATTTGCCTGTTTTTTGTTTTGTTATTTCCCCCCCAGAGATTCAAAAATCTTTTAAAAACATATTAAATATCATACTTAATTATTTTGTAATTTGCTAGTTTGGTTTGGTTGAGCTTATCCATTAAATAAAAGTTCATATGTAATTCCTGTCTAGTCACAATTTACATTTGTCTGCAACATCTGTGACATTTTCACTCAAAAATAAGACCTGTGTCTCACTGCTGTGTGTCCTGCTAGCGGGTGGCGCGCTCTCAGGAGGAGCTGTGTGACGTCCCGGGCGGGTACCCAGGTGAACGTCTGCGTCAGGAAGACCTGATGCTCCTGCAGCAGCGCGAGGCTGAGTACCAGCGGGCCGGAGAGCACTGGAACCAGCAGGTGTCGTCATCGGTGGAGTCCAGCACCTCCAGCCAAGAACACCTCAACTTCTCCTCTTCCTCTGGCTCCAGGTCCCAGGGCAACCACAAGAGCGGCCCTGGCCGCTGGAAAACCCCATTAGTTCCCAATTCCGGCCCGGTGGGCGTCTCCCAACCCTCCCGTTCTGACCTCCCCCCCCCGCCTCCTCCTCCACCCGCACACTACGACTATGAGCCGCAGCCAGACATGCCGCTTCCTCCGCCACCGGCTGTGTCTCAGCAACAGGCGCTGGCCGCGGCCGACCGCAAGAAACGCGAAGAGCAACAGCGCTGGTATGAGAAGGAAAAGGCCCGGCTCGAAGAGGAGCGAGAGAGGAAGAGGAGAGACCAGGAGAGGAAGTTGGTACAGATCCGCAACCCTGCCGTCCCTGGCCCTGCCATGCACAACAACCAGCACGGCCCGCCGCCACCCGCCCCTCAGCACCAGCAGATGCCCCATCCACAGCCGCCCATGCCAGTGCAGGTGCCCCAACCGTACCTGCCCCCGGCCCAGCCGCCACAGCCGACCCGGCCCGATAAACTGTCCAGCCTTCCTCGCCAACCGCCACTGGACACGGTGATCCGTGACCTCCTGCCTCAGCAGCAGCCGCGCACCATCGAGAGGCGCGACCTGCAATACATCACCATCAGCAAAGAAGAGCTGTCCGCCAGCGACAGCCTGTCACCCGACCCCTGGAAGAGGGACGCCCGCGAGAAGCTGGAGAAACAGCAGCAGCTTCACATCGTGGACCTCCTGGACAAGGAGATCCAGGAGCTTCAGGCCAAGCCGGAGCGCACCGCCGAGGAGAGCGACCGCATGCGCAAACTCATGCTGGAGTGGCAGTTCCAGAAGAGACTGCAGGAGTCCCAGCAGAACGAGGAGGACGAGGAGGAGGAGGATGACGAAGATGTGGACACCACGCTGATTATGCAGAGACTGGAGGCGGAGAAGAGAGCACGGGTGAGCAGATGCAGGGAAACTGATATCTGGAGTTTGCTATGTGGATATTAATGGTTAAAGTCTACATGAAATCTAAACTGACCTCGTTTACTTTCTTAATGCGCATTCCTGGTCTTATTGTGAATGAATTATCAGGGCAAGTCTTTGTAATCTTCCATCTAAATGTTATAACACTTGGGCAGGGAAAATAATATTAGCCAATAGCCAACCTAGTGAACCTACAATCGGTGCACAAGTCGTCACTTCACATTAAGCTATAGGAAAACATATTTTAATGTTTAAACAAATACAAAATTGTCGAGAATTGTTTGCAATTATTTTTTATTTCAATAATGTTGGAAATTCATCGCATCACAAAAGTATAATAGGTTGTGATGCTTTTCATGTTGACTAAGTACTTAAAATGTTACTATATCTTGATAAATGGTTTTGTGATGTACGTTTTCCTCACGCTTGTATAGAGAATTAACATTGTTTTTCAGCTGCTTTGGAGCGACTGCGAGTCAGGAAATTTAAAAAAGAGCTAGTTCTGCTTGAGTACACTTGCACATGTGTTTTTCCCATTGCTGCGCAGATTGAATCGTCTAAGGTAGTTGCAAACCTCTGCAGTGTTTGAATTGAGTGCCGGTCTCCGTATAGACTTTTGCGTTACGCCTGAAACCGCAGTCAGAAGCAGGACAGACTGGTGATGGACTCGCTAATCACTAACCTGGGAATCCTGGAGTGAATGGGTTTTTGTATTTTATTTTTAGCCTCCGCTGTTATAATGAATGTTTTGCCGTGTGCTCCTGCAACATGCCTATGTCATTGCTTTCCCATGCTGCACTGCTGATATACGCTGCGCTAACGGAGGGCTGGAGCGATGCTAAGCACTGCTTGCCCAGATCAGCACATCTCTCCTGATCTCATCTGTCATTTAAAATCTGATATTCATCTAACTTCTAAAAACAGATCAGTGGCGGAACATTTCTGACCTTTAGCTACTGGCTAACCAACCATTTAGGATCGGAATCAATATCATTTGAAATGTGCTAACAACAAGACATGAACATTTATCATTTAAATGCAAGGACTTTTCAGGCACATATTAAGCCTCGTCTCTGACCGGGGTGGAGAATCAAAACCATTGATTCTGTTAGTAACTCGGGCTGGGTGATAAAATCAATAAAAATAATTAAATATTAAATCTATCCGTGTGTGTATATATTTATATATTTAATATTTTATTATTTTTATGCACCAATATAATTATAGATAAAAATAATCAGCAATATATATCTATTTTCTAAATTTACCCATTAATATATGTATTTATTTATACTATATTTACATTTTGTTTTAAATGTTTTTTTTTTTCATATATATATATTTTAAATATGTTTCTTTTTTTTTTTTTTGATGACTAACAAATCGTATATGCAAATCATTTAAAATGAATCGATTTGCCATTAAGATATTTCGTAACTGTTGGGATATATATTGGCTAAATAAAATGTTTAATATTCAAATTGGCAACTTCGATTTTATTTATCCATAAACTTGCCGAATGTATAGTAAATATTAGATATATATCGCCCAGCCCTATTAGTAACTAATGGCTTAATCTGGTGTCGGGAAACAGCCGGTGAGGAGTACAGCCTTTAATGTCGAAACATTAGAGTTCAGTTCAGTTGAATTCAGGCTCTTGACTTCCTGCTGGGCTGGTTTGTGTGTTATTTCCAAATGCTTTTTAGTGCTTTCCAAGTGTCTGAGACATTCAGTGCTAGCACAAACTTCAGCCCTGAAGTCCACTAGCGTAGCATAGCGTGCACACTGCTCAAAGCTAACGCTGATATCGCTCCATCTCTGAGGAGTCGGCAGGTCGAGCCGTCTAAGGGAAGCTCAACACAATCCTGTGTGTTTGAAGGAAACTGTTGCCAGTGCTTCAGTGGGGGGACGTGGAATGATGGGTAAATTCCTCACCAGCTCACGTGTGTGTGGAGAGAAGTGGAGCGCTGCCGCTAATCAGACCCAAACTGCCCTGGAATGTTCCTGGCAGCACATCAACTACGTCCCGGCCCACTGCGCCAATGCTTTTTTTGTTTTGTTTTTTACTTTTATCTTCTCTAAAACCCCTCCTTTTCTTTATTCCTTCTCTCTCCCGCCCCTTTGGTTGCTCTGTATGTTTTTGTTTCTCTTGCAGCAGACTGCTGTTCCAGCAATCTCTGTACTAGACTTGGTATGTTCTTCACGCTCTTTACTTGTCTTCCTGTTTCGGCTCCACCTGTGTCTCCTCTCGTTCACTTCCTCCCTCCCTTCATTCGGCCGTGGGGCTCCTTTACACATGGGTGCTATTTTGAGAGAGATGTACCACTTTTTCAACCAGGGGACACCATCATGGGACTCAGGATGTTCATTGTGCTTTGCTGCTGTGCAACAATATCTAAAAATGAGCCGAATAAATCCGTAAGGAAAGACATCATAGAAAATACATTTTTTAAAGCAAAAGTTAGTCATTTCTAAGCCAGTGTCACCATATGGACTAAGTATTGTAGTTATTATATTCAAAACTAGTTTTCATCTTCCATTGGTTGGGGAAACGGTCTCGTCTCCAAACTCACTCCAGATCAACCTACGAATTCTTAATGTTGATTAATAAAATTATGCAAATAATTATTAATCAAATTATTTACATATTAAGATAATTAAAATCATTTTGACCCAGTATTTGTTTTCTTAAAAAAATTAAGAATTGTTAATAATTAAAATAATTGACTCATCCCTCGTTTTCTTAAAAAAAGCAAGGCACTTACAGTAGAAGTTAATGAGGCCATGTTTTGAAGACTTTAAAAGCAGAAATATTAAGCTTGTAATTTTATAAAAAGCACTTACAATAATTCTTGTTAAAACTTGTGCATTATTTGAGCTGTAAAAGTGGTTCTTCATTTTATCGTCATTTTAAGGTTTATGTCAACAAAATTGGATATGACTTAATATAAACGTTTTTTTTTACGTTGTTGTGTCTATACTGCTGAAACCGTGGGTATTTTCACGCTCCATTCACTTCCATTGTAAGTGCTTCACTGTAACACTGGGTTTTTTTGTTTAGTTTTTTTAAGAAAAAGAGGGAGAAGTTGAAATACATTTTTTGTGGCAATCTACAGTATGCCACAAATGCTGTCGATTGAGTTTATCCTGTATTAAATATTCCTCTAACTAAAAAAATGTAAAGCTTTAAATGTGCTCAGGATAGCATCCTTATGTCTGGAAGTGTGCGCAAGGCTTAGACATGAACATTTGCATCTAGAAAACCACAAAATTCATTCCAAAGAAAGCTTTGAAAGTGCTTTTTCCTTCTCGGAGAACATGATGAAGCTCTGCTGGCTCCGGCAGCCGTTGGGTCATCATGAGGGCTGGGTTGGTGCATGTCGTCTCTCCGGCCCTGAGCTTGCTTGCATGTGGGCCTCATCTCCATCCGGTCTCTTCCTCCACTCCTCCACTCATCACTGCTCTCTGTGTCTGTATTGACCCTGGCGCTTCGCCGCTCCTTTATTCTGCGTTTCTCCATGGTTTTTGGTGCTGGGTTGTTTCTTCCCCATCCTGACCACTGGACATGTCTCTGTTTATGTCCTCTTCCCTCTGATTTCCGATGGAAACGCTGTATGGCCATGATTTGTATTTTCCTACCTGTTGTATATGGCGTTGTGTATGTATTGTGTATGACGTTTGATCAAGGTGTTTGGATTACCTTTCGAATGATTTTCTGTAGATGTGAAGAAGAGTTATTGTGAGTAAGTTGTTTGCATGCAGCGGTGTATGTGCATGTCTTTCTCTTTTAATGTGTGACTGTGTTTGATGCACGATATCTCTCGTCACAGTGATCACATCAACACCTTTACTTTTAGACAAATCACCACAGCAGGCTAGTCTATAAATGAGCTATTAATAAATAAAACAATTACACATTTTATCTAGATGACTGTTAAAACTGTAAAAATATACATTTTAAATGTAGTATTTGGTTTAATGTTATGTGTAAATATAGGTTTAAATAGAAGTTCAAATGTTTGGGCTCAGTAAGATTTTTTTTACTGCATGTTCACCAAGTCTGCATTTATTTGATCAATACAGTAAAATCAGTGACACTGTGAAATATTGTTACCATTTAAAATACATATTTTGTATTTAGTATTTTAAAATGTATTCCTATGATGGCAAAGCTGAATTTTTTACTCCAGACTTCAGTCACATGATCCTCAGAAATCATTCTAATATGCTGATTTGTATTTTAGAAACATTTCTTATTATTATCAAAGTTGAACACAATTGTGCGGCATAATATTTTTGTGAAAACCGAGATAAATTTTTTCAGAATACTTTAATGAATAGGTAAAAAAAGATAAAATAAAAACATTTACAGTATATGAAAATAGAAAACTTTTGAAGCATTATAAATGTTTTCAATAGTATTAATTTAAGAAAAAAATCTTATAGACCCCAAACTTTTGAACGGTAGTGGACGTTTGTTAAAATTACAAAATCAACAAACAAAACTAGTTTTAACTAATAAAGCCAGTTTTTCTAGATTATATATCAGTAGTTTTAGGATTAAATTGACATGAAATTTACTTCTTAACCAATAAAACAGGCGCAAGCACAATTTTATCTAGATTTCTAGGTTGTCGTCAGTTTAATTTAGGAACAATTTAGGTTAGGTTTACGTCAATCATTTAGGTTTAAAATGGCAAATTCAGTCAGTCTCTGTGGTCCAGTGTTTTTCCTCTTAACCTGATTATGTATTGTGCACCTCAGCTACAGGACGAGGAGCGACGACGGAAACAGCAGTTGGAGGAAATCCGCAAGCGTGAAGCAGAAGAACGAGCCAAACAGGAGGAGGAGAGACGCTGGAGAGAGGAGGAGAGAGCCAGGCGAGAGACTGAGGAGAAGGTATAGAGATCGAAACGGACCAGCGACAACTAGGAACTTTATATATGTCGTTTAATGCATTTATTTAAGATGTTTCTAACGGGAAAGGACTGAAAATAGACAGAAAATGTAGCATGCTTATGTTAAGTTTTTTGTGTAATGTGCAATTGCAGGCATGTTTTAGCTCACTTCCTGTGGAATGCAGATTATCTTTGTCTTTTTCTCCTCAAACACAGTCACGACTACAGCCGATAGATCTCAATGTCTCAGACCTGTAATCTTGCTATTATTAGTCAGGGTAATGATAAGTGAGATGTTCTCCCAAAACGTTCTCTGCACCTTTATGAATCAGTCTTTTGACATATTTATCTGAAGGAGACATGTGATCAGCCACGTTTATTTCTGCTAATGCAAAGCTTTTTCAAGGTTTTCGCCTGATTTCCATGTGGATGGTTCCTCACGCTCTTGTAAGTGGGAGTGATTAGAGACAGCAGCTGATGTTTAATACGTCAGGCTGTGCAATATCACAGCCCCTTGTATAATGTAAAATGATGTGCATCTATGTGTGTATATACTATACATGCTGATAATAATAAGGGTTACTGCAGTCCTGGAGTTAGTAATGAACCGTTAACTGATAAAGGCTAAATTGAGTTTGTTTAACTCCTATGTGTTACACTTCTGGAATGCCTCGTTGACTTACCAGTGGTCTGAATTTACATTCTCCATCTGAAATGTGAGCAGTTTCGTCCCACTGTGTGACCATCCAGTTTTATTTGTGCCTGTGTGCGTCATTTTCAGACCACTGGTAATTTTAGAGGCCAGTTGTGATGTCCAACTGCATGTCTTCACAACATCTCCACTCCTGTGTTTGTGACGTATCCCCATCCCCTTCAAAGAAACGCATGAGAATCACATGTCAGATCTTTGCACAACAATCCAGCATTTTGTTGGGCGGCCATTGCCATTCCATACAACATTGCTTGGAAGTGCTGTTGGAAATGGGCCCACCTTGGTTTTCATGGAGGCCGTCCCAGATTGAACTAGCTCATGTGTGTTTTGCCTCATAAGAGACATTCCCACCGCATACTAACCCAGGGGATCCATGCACAGAGACCAGAGCAGTCTGGGTGTTTTTCTCCAGAGTTAAACCGCCAAATGCCAGCCAGAGATGGAGCTTGTAACAGGATCATATGCTCCAGTCTTTCCATTACAGTTAGAACCAGACGCATCTGTCAGCTGTAGTGACTTGTTCCTCTTTGGTGCCCTCTGGTGTGCTTACAATCAGATGCAAGTCTTATACAATGTCTTCACTGCAAGCAAGCAACACAATGCAACTAAACCAAACTAGATTGTGTTTATACAGTTAGCATTTTTGAGAAAGATTAAGGGGCTGTTTTCATGACACCATTTTCAACTAAAAACGGAAAACTTTTCATGCGATAACAATAACAGTGTTTTGGGGGCCTAAGAACACAAACTTTTGCAAGTTTTTGAAAACAATACCGTTATTGTCTCCGTGTAAAGTACAAAAACGTGAATCTGTGAAAAGGTGATGGCATGCACATGCGTATCACGTGTTTGGTCTATAGGCAGGCGAGTGCCCTGTTAAAGAATGCGTATGTGCACAGTGACATCACCAACTACTGGCCTGGCATGCATAATACAGCGTTTTTAGTCGTTTTTGCAGATCCGTGTGAATGGGGATCCTTTTGATAACCTTGTCATCTGTACAAAGAAAAAACGTTTCCATTTTTAGTACAACGTTGTCATGTAAACGTACCCTTAAGTGTAATCTTCTGTGATTGGTCCCTTTTCATGTCAATCAGCCTGACATTTCCTGTTTAAATGGGTGGTTCTTGGCCAGATGAAGCTGCAACGTGCACTGAACTTTCAAAACTACGTGCATTACAAATAACAAGGCTCTCTTTGCAACAAGCGACAATGCAAGCTAGCAGTATTGTTGCTTTATGTCTAGTTTGTGCCTTTGCTTGCTTGCTTGCAGTGTAGACTGTTTGTTGAAGCCACCGGTCCACTTTCCCAAACATGCAGGAGTTAGGGTTAGGGTTCACTCAGAAACGCATTACATCACATCAGCAAACACATTTCCTCTTCTACAATGTAGCTTTACTACATTGGTGCATCCATTAGGGTTAGCCTAACCCTAGCCAGAGTACCGTTAGCTTTGACCCAGGCCTCGCCGGTGCCGTGAGCGGATCAGGCTAGCAAAGGCAGCTCTAACCAGCTCTTCCCATGTTCCCCCTTCAGAGGAGACAGGAGGAAGAGTACTACACCCGCCTGGAGGCCGGGCGGCGCCGGCAGCACGAGGAAGCCGAGCGTAAGCTGCTAACGCCAGACGAGCCTGGTCTGTACAGACCCCCCCTCCCCCGGGACTACCAGCCCCCTTCACCCGCAAGCACCCCCACCACTAACACCAGCAACAGCGCCCCTCCGCCCCCGCCTCAGAGAAACACCTCCTACCTCAAAGCCCAGGTCGCCTCCCCCGACACCATATACACTGCCAAGTTTGTCTCGTACAATGACGAGGAGGAGGAGGATGAGGAGGACGCGGGCCTCACAGGTCAGGTTAAGCTCTCGGCCACCCGGAAGTCCTACGGTGACCTTCCGCCCGCCCCAAAGCCCCAGCCGCCGCCAACCGCGCGCAAGCCCCGCCCCGTCTCAGACGGCATCTTTCTGTCCAACTCATTCCAGCTGCCCACAGCGGCCAATGCCAACAGTACTGCCGTCAGCGGGCAGCCCCCCCCCCCTCCCGCCAAACCCAGCTTCATCCCGTCAGACGACTCGAAAGGTAGAGACGCCGAGGAGAGCAGGGCCGCCCTCAGCCCACTCGTCCTCCGTTTGTTATTGGGTTATTCGTTTTCATGTTTTGGTTTTTTTTGGTGTTCGTTTGTTCCTTTTCCTGTTTTCCAACGGAGACTCAGCGCTCTACATTTTCCATATTCCCTCTACCTTTCTATCTGTAAATTTACGTAGTATCACAGCCAATCAACCGAATCATATGTCCTGGTTTTTATCTTTTTTTTCCTCCTTTTGCAGGAATCTTCTGGGTTCAGTACAAGTTGAGCTCAGTTGACAGCATTTGTCCACTATCATAGAAAACAATATCGACTCGTTTCTTTCTTTTTAAACTACGACTCAAAAGTTTGGGGTCAGTAAGATGTGTTTTATTTTCAAAGAAATCAATTCTGTTATTCAGCATGGATGCATAAGCAATCAAAAGTGATAGTAAAGTTATTTATAATGCTTTTCTTTAGATCTTTATATCAAAGATCCAGAAAAAAATATCGGTTTTCAACAAGTATAATAATCAGAAAGGGGAGGGGGGGGGGAATATAACTTTACACGTTGTCTATGTAAAGTTGTATCCAAACGTTTTTGTCATGATGACATAACGACTGTAAAAAGCCTGCAAACTGTTCGCACAAGTATACCAGAAAGTCGTTCAGGACCGTCGTCTTCAATCAGCAGAACAATATTTTAACCATAACTTAGATGCAATTTATTGGTACAAGTACTCTTATTCTTATTTATTTTTTACTAAGTTATCAAACTTATTTTATGCAACAAATGCTATCAAGTGAGCTCAGCTTGTATTGAACCCATAATGTTCCTTTTAAATAGTAATTAGTTTTTTGTTTGTTTGTTTTCCGATCACCTATTCTCCCCGATTCCTCTCCCTCGAATCATCCTAGCGCCACACAAGCAGTCAGTAGACCTCGTGATTCGCTGTGCGGTCCAAAACCAGTCCAAGTACTGTTGGTGTTGCCAGCCGTTTCATGTGTGTGTGATGCGGCCGGACCCATGCTCCAACATTATCAGCTCAGGGAACGAGACACTGGCTTCTTGTCACCTCCCCTCAGTCCTGTTTAAACTTGGCAACGGGGAAAAGATCTGTTGGATGAGGCGCTTTTCTTGTGCTTGACTGTTTAAAATCCGTCTCAGTGTTGTGCTGGTATCTTTAGCAATCTTGGTGCGTACAGTCCTGCTAGCATTTAAAGTTTTTTTAGGGTTTGGCTCTCGAAAGTGTTTAAATCAGTGCATGTAGTTCTTCAGTCAAACCGGTTTTAAAAAAAAAAAAATTGTTAGATGTTGTAGTACAACTCTAGTTTTAACATACAAAGTAATATTTTTATATCAGTTTTAACTTCATATAGCTTTTAATTTCGCTGAAGTTGCACTTCATTTTTTCACTCAAAATAATTGTATCCCTAAGTAAATTAATTGTCTCTTTCAAAAATTATGCAAAAAAAATATATTTATTATTATACTGTAATTTAATTATAATTATTATATTTATTTTATATATGAACGCTATTTTTAAATAAATATTATATTCATATATTGATTGATTTCTTTGTCACCAAGTAAAATTACAAAGACATTTTGCAATTGTCTGTACGTATTTATTTTAAGTAACTTATGCAACAGATGTGAAACTTTTAAACAGTCATGTGCAAACAAAGCTGTTCAACCCTGTTGCACAAAGATGCCCAGTGTATCCGACCTTGCATGTAATCTGCACAAAGCTTCCCTCCACTTAATGTCATTGGGGCCTGTTGTGAACAGAGTTGCATTTACGCTTACCGAGGGACTAACTTTGCATTAATCAGCCGATGAAAAGCACGGCACTCCTCTCTGCTCAGACTGAATGAAGCTTGTTTTTAAGCCATGAATCAATTGCTGCTGCATTGCTTAATGCGTCTCTTACCATATAAACGTCATTATTTCTGTCTGCAACACTGCTGAAGCCTCGTGGACCCAAAACCAGTTCAATAACAGCCTCTAGTGAGATGTTGCCTCCACTGTAGTGCACTGCCGATAGTTTATACTCACCCTTTAGGTTGTTATCTTTACATTTGCACTCAGTTCCTAAACCTAGTCAGCTGCCTATGTAGACAAAAGGCATTGCAGGTACACGTTAGTTAAAAAAGGATCATCTAAGATGATGGATGATAATAATACATAATAAATAAATGCATGTATAATAATAATAATAATAATAAATATTATGTATTTAGTCAAATATTAAATTGGAAATGTTAATTATAAATATTTCATTCATTACTGAAAAATATCAAATGAAAATAACATGTAGATAATGCTAATAATAATATTAATATATATGCATAAACGCATGTTAAAATAATAATATGCATGTATAATAATAGTAATGAATTTGATAGAGTAAATATTTTATTTCACATTTATTTTAAATGTTAATAATTATATGAAATGAATATTGTTTCTTTCATTGCTCAAAAAATTATATAAAAATATAATTTAGATAATAATTCTATGTATAATAACTATTTAATTAAAAAATATTTCATTGATTACTGAAAAATATAATTTAGATTTTATTTATTTGAACAGTTTCAACCAATATTAATGTAACATAAATGGTGTATTCGATTATTATTATTATAATTATTATTATTAATTCATCACCTTAGAAGGCAGCTCACTAGTTTTTGGGAACAGATTTAGCGCTGACGCAATATTGATTTAGCTTGGTTTCAGCGGTGTCGTAGTTCTCACTCTTATATTCTGTCTGTCTGCTGTCTTGCGGTCCAGTTTGTCTTTATATGTATGTGTGTTTGCCATCATCATTTGCTTGCCTCCACCCACCCTGCCCTGCTTCCTCTCACATCGGGCCGCATGGAATCCTGGGATTCCACCGCCCTCCCATCTCCTCCTGTGAGAAGGTGTGCCGCCCTGCGGGAACAACCGAGTCTGAGCAAAACGGGTCACTAGCTGTTTCAGCCTTTAATGTTTATTTCTGCTTTATTGCTAAAGAAGTTCATTAACAAAATCAGAACATTTAGTAAAAAGTTCTGTTTTTGGCTTTGTTGGGATTGGATGACCCCCCCCCCCCAAACACACACTGCTTTAGAGCTGTTCAGGCATGATGTCAGTCTGTAGGCTAATTCACCATGAGTTTCCTTGGGGATTTTTAATGGGTTTTTAGAAAACATTTTTTGATTTGAGTAAAAAGGTGTTTGGTCAACATTACTTTTTTACTTTAAAACATATAATTTAGTTCAAATTATTTAAACACAGCTGTACCTAACATACACAAAAAAAATAGTTTTGCAAAGATTTTACCTTTATGGGTACAGCAGCGTGTCACTGTCACAGTTATTTGTTTATGTACCCTTAAAAAGTTCATAATAAGTGTAGTGTACGTTTATTAAAAACATGCACATGTTATTAAAACATGTATATTTGAATTTATTATTTTTAATTATGATAATTAAAATATAATGCATTATGTATGTACATCTTTTTCAAATATATTATTATTTGTAATTAATTTTAATGTCATTTAATTTTAATTGAGGAAAAGGCATCTTAATTTGAAATTGATATAGAAATATTACTTGCTAAAAAGTTAGAACTTTTACATTTTAAAACTGGTGTAGTACTTTAATAAACTACTTTCAAATATCTAACATTGTTTCAAACAAAGCTTTTGTACTTCTAAATGTAACATTTTTGACAGTGTAAAAGCACATAAGGACTATACTACAAAAGTGTGAGTTGTAATTACATGCTTGATGAATTGTTGTTGTCCTTACACAACCTGAGAGTAATGTGGACCACAGATCTTAGCTGGCTCGTGAATCAAACACCACCATTAAAAAACCCTTAAACGTTCTTGAAGAGAATCAATGCTTATTCTCTTCCAGGTTTTATGAATAAAACTGAACAGCTCTATGCAAACATACAAACAAATGCAAACTTTTTCTGCATATTTTGTATTGCATTCAAAACCACAATATAAAACACATTTGGCCTCAGAAACACAACCTTTCACCTCTTTCTTCTGGCTATGTGCTTGTTTTTGCTTTTTGAGCCGCTAGTTTCAGGCTAAACCACTGGCTGCCCTGTTTTGCTCGTAAAGTACTTGGTTGTCACCAGTGGAGAAGGTTTTTCTTTTGTTTTTTTTGGTTCTCAAGTCAATGTGTTTGTGTCTTTCTCCCTCCGGCCCAAACTCATTCCATTATCAGTCAATCAGTGAAACCGTCAACATGCATTTGGATTGTGGTGGTGCTCTTGCACATCATTGCTTAAAGCAAACGGGCGTCCTCCGGGTCAATCCGGGCCGCCCGCCCCTTCGCCCCGACAGACACAAGGACACGTGACCTAGAGATGACGCCAGCGGTAGGTCAGCGGTGGGGGTCGCGGTAAAGGCCAGCGTAGCGGCGCTGGGGAGCGTCTCGCTTACAGACGTTCCTCAACACCAGTTTAGAAGCAGCCGGCGCTGGACCTCCACCTTTGACCTTTGACCCACAGACCCCGTGTCAGCTGTGCTTCAGAACGCTTTAACACTAACCAGCTCTCCTCTCGCTGTTCAGCTTCTGGTCTGTGGAGTCGTCTGGAGGAAAGTTGCTGGGCCAGAGTACGGTTGAACTGGGTGATCTTCATATTAAACAGATTTAAGGGTCTATGATGGGATGTACGAAAGTCAACAAAAATGATGTATTGTACAGTATATTTATATAAATTAATTATATATTATTTATATAAGTGCTGTCAAATAGAATAATCGCGATTAATCGCATCTAACTAAAACGTTTTTGTGTGTGGGTATATATATACACACACACACATTTACAAACTTTTATGTTAGATGTGATTAATCATGATTAAACGGTTTGACAGCATAAAAATATATGTGTGTACATTTAAATGTTTAAAATAATTTAATTTCACACACAGTTCACCATTATAATGAGCCCAGCAGCTTTTGCAATTATCTTGCTAATCGCTCTTGAAATGATATTCTTGATATTTCATGTGAATTTCACATTGTTTTTACCATCTGACAAAATGAAAACAGGATTTAATTCGTACACTGGAAGCACAACAGGACTAGGATCAGGAGAAGTTTACAAGGACCCGCGAGAGACTTGGACGAAAGGGTGAGTGGAACAATCTCACACTTCGGATGTTTCTCAAAACCCCAAATGCTTATAAACCATAGATGTCATGCTTGGGTTGGACCATAAGCTGTGGTATTTCTGTAAGCCTCTACAAACATTAACCATTCAGAATCTGAGCTGTTAGCATTGGGTGCGGTAGAACACATCGGACCCGTCTTCCTAGGACATTTATCAGTGCTTTAAATGATGTTTTTGGTTGCAAAACAATCTTGGACCTGTTTGTAGACAGTTAAAGGATTAGGTTAGTCAGTCGTCATTTACTCACCACAAACCCATATCACTTAATCTTTACACTGAGGAACACAAATGCTGATGTTTAGAACCATGTTTTATATTATACTGTATATGTAAACTGGGAAATTAGGCTGTCAAGCCTCAAAATTTACACAAAAATACCTTTAAAGTGCCATAGAAAGTTCATTTGATTTATACACTGTATTTCAAGTCTTCTGAAGCTATATGATAACTTTGCGTGAAGAAAAGTAAGAAATTAAAGTGGCTATTAACTTGACTTTGGTGTAGTTCTCAAATTCAGTTCAAATCTGTGCCAGAATTTACATTTTTACATCATAACATCAAACCTGGCATTTCTCTTGTGAGAAAAAAAATTGCAATTATCTTTTTTATATCCTAGTTTATATCTCACAATTCTGACTTTTTTCTCTCTTGCAATTGTGAGAAAAAAAGACTAATTGCAAGTCAAATGTGACTAGGGATGCTAACCGATGACCGTTTGACCGATGGTTGACCGTATCAACGTTAACCGATCAAAGTTGTCGGTAGTCGGTTAAAAAAGAAAAAAGTGATCTCTAAATTAGGCTATTATAGACAGTGGACTAAACGCTACTACAGTTAGCCATCTCATTCCAAGTTATTTTTGTGTGAAGTGAACAAATCCCTCACACTCAATTCTTCATAACTCGCCTGTTTGTACTTAATAAACCAATAAAAACATTTGGCACGAGGTCACAGCGTTTGGGTTTGTGAAAAGTAAAGGCTACAGGCTAAAACACTCGAGGTTAGAGCCAGGGCAGACGACAGGATGAAGCGTGCAAAGAAAAGTAGTGTGTGGGACCATTTAACCAAAAAGAATGACACAGTAAGTTGCAACTTGTGTGATACAGTGCTTACAGTAGTAATACTGTAGAAATACATTACATCTACATTTCAGTGGTAACAGATAAGGTGATGATGATCATCATTTTTCTTTATTATTGTTACCACTACCTCAAACTAAAGCGGCGTCTCTTCGGAGCTGTCATTTTCTTAAATGAGCCGCGGCAATGTTTCAAATGAGCTTCTAACGCTAGACTAACGCCTTTATTTTCAACGCGATCACCTTGTACACAAACCATTTCAAAACTAAGGAGCCATTTGTCCTCCGATTACATACAAGCGATAGAAGCTCCTCGGCGCCGCGTTTGCGGGACTCATGTTTCGCGCTGTTGGGGAAAAGTGACGTGAGTGGAAGCGCGGCGCCGGGGCAGTGTGTGTGTGTGTGTGTGTGTGTGTGTGTGTGTGTGTGTGAGTGTGTGTGAGCGGGAGGCAGAGAGAGATGCGACAGAGTTGTGAAATTGCAGGCGCGGCTCGAATAGCTGTTATTTCAATAGCGTGGCATATTTTAAACTAATCGGTTAACCGGTTTCAACCGGCTAATGAGGCTCGGTGGTCGGTCAAGAAAATTTTTCGTTTTCACCATCCCTAAATGTGACTACTTATTACTATATGATATGAAGTCGCAATTGTTAGAAAAAGTATGAATGGAGGAAAAAGTCGCAATTACCGTTTTTAATTGCATTCTGAGAAAAAAAGCCTGAATTGCAATTGCGACAAAAAAAGTGAGAATTGCGAGTTTATAATTTGCAGCTGCGAGTTATAAAGTCTGAATTGTTAGAAATAAATTTGCGGTTCTGAGAAAAAGTCTGAAATGTGAGGGATATATTTTTTTTTTTCATACAGTTTGATATGCAATATTTAAATCTGAAAATGGATGAAATCTGTATTACGAGTGCGAGTAATGATAGCGGCTGAACTATTGCTTACATGTGATTGTTTGATTGCAGCGGCCCCGATCAGGAGAACACGATAGGCGGAGCTCCAGAAAACATGACATTTAAGGAGCGCCAGAGACTCTTCTCACAGGGAAAGGAAGTGTCGAATAAAGTCAAAGCGTCCCGGAAGCTCATGGAACTGGAGAACGAACTGAACATAAAGCAGTAGCGAAGAGCCCTTGCCGGATTAATTGCCAATACGGGATCCATCCCTGGAAGAAGAAAAACACAAAACACATCCAGCTATGGCTTCCCAGTCATTTCCTAACTTTCTTTTTGGGTTTTATTGAATAACTGGACGATTAAGTATCATTTAGCTGCAATAAGAGATGATATTCCATAAATTCCCTTGAAAGATATATTATAATAAAGCACTGTAAATTGTTTTAATTATATTAGTAAGAAGATTTAAATGACATGAAGGGGGTATATTTTTGTTTGTGAAATGTTATTGAAAAATGACACATTTTTTGCTCATTTTTTTTTTTTTTAATAGACCGTAAAGTGGGATATTTTAAGGTGTTATTTTATTCTCTTTCTACATCTTTCCTCTTTCTTTTGAAAGTAAGTTCCGATATAATAGACCAATCACAGCTGTCTGTACAGAACAGTGTTATGGAACGGCTCGATAGTAGCGTGTGAACAGAATTTATATAGGAGGCTCGCGTTTTTCTTGTCGCACTGTTTATTTGATTGGATTATTTCCAGTTCATGGATACACACTTTCCGCCTCGTCTCGTTCTGCATTCAAATGATTTCGCTCAGAAATGAGCTCTCGTACCCTTGTTAGCACCATTTGTGAAATTCAGTTTTTCCTTCTGAGAATGTAGTCGTTTTTTTCTTGGATATTTTTGCTGCATCATCCGTAAGTCTGTCATTCCGCACGAGCGCTGAGGTTTAACACTTTTATAACATGTTTAGAATTTTCTAATTGCCAGATTTTCCTTTTTTGTGTTTAACTGATCCGGACGCAGTTCTGACGTTGACGAAACAAAGTTTGATGTTAAAAAGAGAAGATTTAAATAAAGAGGTTTGTGGAAATGAGATGCCGGTATTTATTTGAACCTATTGATATAGTGACAGATTTGTCTGTGTTTATAAGTCTGGATATTCTGCAGGTCAAATTTGATGGATGAGAATTAAACGCGTCTTTTGACAGTAAATGAGCCACTATCCGCAGTTTCATGGTGCATTAAACGGCTTCCCTCGGCTCAGTATTGCAGACGTTTATTTAAATCAAGGATCTGGTCTCGTCTTCAGTTTTTAAGCTCCTGTGTCTTCATTCGTAGTTTAGATCTGTTGGCGCCTGTGTACTTCATTTTCCAGAGAACACAGACTTTGTACATTCTGATGATGCATAAGGGTAATGTCAATATCCTTTATTACTTTTTGCCACTTTGAGAAACATAAACTGACACATACACACACACGTTAGGTTAAAGATGAATTCATTTGATTCATTTTAATGGTTACATAGGCTTTTGTAAATCATAAATAAATACGGATTTTACAAAAAAAAAAGCTGAAGAATTGTCTCTCTTGTAAGAATCATTTATCATATATATATATATATATATTTCTATTCCTTATTTTTAATGGGCAAAAATAAATTATGCTTGCACAATAGTTGAGTTTTAAGTTATTTTAATTATATTTTTATGTAATTTCAGCCAATATTTTACAAAAAATATATTTTTTAATAAATATATTTTTGAATCATTTAAAAATCTTCCTTTTTTTTTGTTTCAGGATTTTTGTTTTGAAAAATGTTTAATTTTGTTTCTGCTTTTATTTAAAGCAGTACAAATATGTTTGTATTTTGTAAGAATTGTTTATATTTTAAATATTTAAAAAAATAAGATTATGCTGACACTATATATAAGGGTTTAATTACATAATTTAATTTATAATTTCAGCCTTTTAATGAGACTTTTTTCATTGTAACATCAGGAAAGTTATACCCATTTTTCTTCTTTGCCCCACAAACATCACTATAGATTTTAATTCAGAAAATGAAATTAGAAAAGGTGAAATCAAATTGTGAATAAGCTTTATTTTTATTGCATTTTTTTAATCAATCATTATCTGAAAACAAACAAAAGCATCATTGACCCAATTCAAATTGCATTCAAGATTAACTTGACTGTTAAATAGAAATAAACAGACTTCGTGTAACATGATATGTAGCTATAATTGTGGCATCTTAATCTGCGTTGTGTATTAATATCAGGGTTATATTATAAGGCAGGAGCACGGCTGAACAAGTTCATGTTTTCTGTATTATCCAACACACTCATATCATCGGTTACCTAAAGAGTGGGTTAGGTTACCAAAACAGTTCTTTGTTTTGTGTGTGTGAGAGAGAGAGAGACTTAACACCTGGTGAAGAACATGGATCACACACTTTGTTTTGTGTGTGTGTGTGTGTGAGAGAGAGAGAGAGAGACTTAACACCTGGTGAAGAACATGGATCACACAGTTTGTGTGTGTGTGTGTGTGTGTGTGTGTGAGAGAGAGAGAGAGAGACTTAACACCTGGTGAAGAACATGGATCACACACTTTGTGTGTGTGTGTGTGTGTGTGTGTGTGTGTGAGAGAGAGAGAGAGAGACTTAACACCTGGTGAAGAACATGGATCACACACTTTGTGTGTGTGTGTGTGTGTGTGTGAGAGAGAGAGAGAGAGACTTAACACCTGGTGAAGAACATGGATCACACACACCTGTCAGTGGATCTAAATGTGGGTGTGGGTTTAATGTTTTTGAGGACAGTTTTGAATGTATTTGTGAAACTCTAGCACTGCTCTCTCCTGGTCTTGCGTCTCAATGGACCCTTTTCGAAGTCTGCGGATTTCTTCGATGGCCTCCAGGCCGGAGATGTGCCTTGTGTTCAGCAGATAACAGGCGAGCATAGTCCCTGTCCTGCCGTGACCATGCATACAGTGAACCGCAACACCCTGAGAATCAAACATGGCTCATTAAAACACCACATCTCAACAGATAAGTAGTACTTGTTACATTATAATAAATCTGTTTTTATAGCATAACTGTTTAATGAACTTGTTAAGGCCCGTCCACACCAAGAGCAATAACTATTTGCGTCCACACAATTCATGATAATGTTCTGTTTAATCTCCGTTTGTCTTCTGCGTCTTTAAAAGCTCGAGCTCTTTAAAGCAGTAATTCTGATTGGCTGTCGATGTTTTTATCGCTCATCAGCTGGAAAAAATCGTTCTGAAGTGATTCCAACGATATCATTTCTCGTTGCCTTAATCGACCCCTTATAGTTGTGGTGTGACTCTGCTATTCTTTTATTTTTAGAACTATATCGTTATCTTTATGGTTATCATTCTTGGTGTGAACGGAACGGGCCTTTTAAGCATTTTAATGATCTAAACTTGATTTTGACGATGTTAATTGCACTTATTTTACATTTATGTTTAGGGTAGACTGTGTACAGTTGAGACACCTTAAATAACTTGCGTGTGCAGCAAGCACTAGTTGTGATTTTTGCTGTGCACATGCGTATTAGTGTCCTCTTTGATCGTGGGAAATTTGAACATCGACGCATCTCCGATACGAAGATATCGGCAAAAGTGTTTTTTCTAAGGTAAGACGTTCCCTTCACCATGCACACTCCACAATTAATATATCTTATTATCCTTATGTGACTGTTAAACATAACTGGTGTCATCACAAACGTTATTCTGTGCTCTATAAACTGGCATATTTCATGGTATTGTGTCAATGCAAGGTTCTCGAGAAATGTGCGAGGTGGCCAGCGGGGTAAGTTGAGACACACGTGTATCTGTCCCCGAGATAAGAGTTATATTAGGAAACGCACTGTTCAGTTGTTCAGTGAACATGATAACAGGTTAAACATCGTAATTAGCCAGCAGAGGACGCAAATGAAAATAAAATGTGATATTTGTGATATTTAAACTGTGTAATTATTAATGAATATATTAAATATATTGATCCTGTTTTATAAATTTTAACCAGTGCTAATTTAAAATTAATGAATTTAAATGAATGAATAAACAAACATGTTTCCCAATTGTTATTTTCTTTGTCTTTATTTATTATATTTGCAATGAACGGTTAGTTACCTTTACAATCATTAAAAATGGGTGTCTCAACTGGACCACATACAGACAAAGTTGAGACAAAAAGCACCTTATTTTTATTAGCTAATTGTGGAAAATATAAACTACTTATGGCTATTATTGATTGATAATATCTTAGTCTACAAGCTGATGAAATGTCATGTGGAAACTCGCTTCACTTTTGTGTGAGTGAAAAATCAAAACGCATGAAGTGTCTCAACTGTACTCAGTCTACACATAAAACAGAAAAGAATGCAAATGGCCATGAATTGAAATAAATTCGTTGTACATTTTTTAAATGCTTCTATGTATTTGTATATACATGTCAATTCGATTTCAGATTATGTATTACAAATGTACTATTTAATAAAGGAAGCGCTAAACGCGATAACTAAGATACAGTAAAGTATAATGCACTCAGCGGTGTCACGTGTCACCCGTTTCTTTTCTCAGCGCTTGACTCATCGACCAATTACATTCATTTATGATTATTGAACTTAAAAAATATATAGATTTGAACGACTATACTTTTTAGAGTAGTAATGTCCAAAATAACGTGAAAATTAAGCGGTTGGCTTTTAATCCGATCATGGATCTATTAACTATAAAGTGTTTTCCACCCTCACCTCGCCTTTAGCATTGGCTTCCTCCACGATGCTCAGGAATCGCAGTATTTGAGCCAGACTCGGTGGCGTGAAGTCCACGATGCTGATGTGATGCAGGGTGAGCTCTGGACAGATCTCATATTTCGGTGGTATTGATTCTAACAAGCACACCAGGTGTTTGATGCCATTGTCCACCAGGAACTTAAAATGCTGAGTTTCTGAAGGACAGGCCAGTCCGGCGAGTTTCTGAGGTCGGACCCACGAGAAGTTCGGCGGAGTGGCGGAAGCGCGCGACATGTCTACATGAAGTTCTGCTGCTGTAATGCTCTTTGACTCTTCATATCAGCTTTATAAAGCCACTAACCCGGAGAATCAATCGCACTGCAAGGGCGTGCCCGCTGTGACTGTCAAACAAGCATTGCATAACAGGATACTACTACATCATTCATGTAAATACATTAAATTGACATGGTATACCTGTACGGAGACCGGGGCTAGTTGTCACACTTTTTGCTCCAGTGAAAATTTATCGGCTACAGTTCAAAGTCTTGGCTACTAAAACCAGTTGTACATCATATTGACATTGAACAACATTTCAATAAAAATCCTTTATTTTTTATTTAATTGGAGCCTTTTAATTATATTTTTTATTAAAATATCACAACAGTTACACACAATTTTCTACTTTGCCCCACAAAAATCACAATGAATTTTAATTCTGAAATTGAATACATGTTAGAAAAGGTATAAAGCTTTTGTGAAGAAGAAGAAAAATCTATATGTCCGCATGAATGCATGTTATTTTTTTATGTCAGTGTAGTTTTATTGTGTTAGCTTGTTTACTTGACATACAATGAAAAGGATATATTAGAACAATTCGTATTGAGTATAGAATTTTCCATGACCCTTTAAGATTTTATGATTTTTCTAGGGCTGGAAATCACACCTTTGACATTCAACATACATTTTGTGGGATTTCCCTCTGGTTGTCATTGAGGGTGGAGCTGCCTTGAGATCCTGATCTAGATTGATTGACTTTTAATCACAGACACTGAAAGATCATCAGGTTTAGTATTTTGCATGAACGTTTCATAAAGAAGCCCAATGCAGTGTCAAACAGAGGAGCAGCGATATCAAAGCAAGGCGTTTGATGGCACAAGCGCTCATGCAGGGTGCAGACGGGACGGCTCTGAGATCAGGAATCATCCCTGGGTTGCGTGATATGTTTTTCTGGAAATACACATTCACAACACTGTTAGTTGGCAACTTCAAAAAATGAGAGATTGATGCATGTTGTAGAGGTGTGGACACTTACAAATGAATCCGCAATTATGACAAGCTGATCAATTTTCTTCAGTGTTTGTTGGTATTGATTGATAGACGTGTCATTCCAAGTCATGTTGTTCATCATGTTGAGCCAAACACTGCAATTATCAAATAAAAGCCAAGGTCATTTTTGGGGCTAAATGCATTCATGGATCACATTGGGATGACACTAGTGTTTATGAGTGAATTACTTTTGACTGGGTGTTCCCATCTCAGACCTTAAAGTGGTTACATTAGGGAAGCTCATACAGCCGCTCAGATTCATAGCTGGATAGTAGAAGAGGAAAGCCAAACACATCTCTTCTGAAGTCGAGAGCCCCCCCTGTGGACACACACACACACACCACACACACACACACACAAAAGACATTTCAATGTAAAGAAGCAGTTGAAATGTGAAGTAACATGAAGAAAAGTTCAATATTTGGACCAACCCATGTGAGTTTGGCACGGTTCTCAGTATTGTAAGTACATTCCACCAGCAATTTGTCACCCTGAAAGAGAAAAAGTCTGTTTTATTTTGCTTAATACTAATAATTATTATTTATTATTATCTAAACCTCCTTTAGACTAGACAAAACCATCGTTTTCTGCTCGACTAACATATACTCGTGATGTACTGTATGGCATGGTGCATTGCATATATTAGATACAGTATTGAAATCCCTGTAAAGTGAGCGTCACTTTACAGGGATTTCAATACTGTATCTAATATATGAGCAGCATGTTAAAGGGACAGTTCATCCAAAAATGAAAACTGTCATTAATTACTCATGTCGTTCCAAACCCATAAAACCCTCATTCGTCTTCAGAACACAAATTAAGATATTTTTGATGAAACTGCAACGTTTTTGCCACTTATTTAAGGCCCAGAAATGTAGTAAAGACATTGTTAAAATAGTCCAACAACAGTGGTCCAACCTTAATGTTATGAAGAGTAGAGAATACTTTTTGTGCGCGAAAAACAAACAAACAAAAATAACGATTTTATTCAACAATTTTCTTGCGTGTCGGTCTCTCGGTTCACGTATTAACACACCGCATCGCTTCCGGGTTCTACATCAGAACGCTGGCTCAGTATTGGCTGGATCCCGTGTCAGCGTCACACACAGGCGTCGAGGTGTTTAAGTGAACCGCGTCGGAGAGAAGAAATTGTTGAATAAAGTTTTTATTTCTGTTTTTTGTTTTTTTGCGCACAAAAAGTATTCTCGTCGCTTCATAAGATTAGGTTGAACCACTGGAGTCACGTGCACTATTTTAACGATGTCTTTACTACCTTTCTGGGCCTTGAAAGTGGTAATTGCGTTGCAGTCTATGTGGGGTCAGAAAGCTCTCGGATTTCATAAAAAAAAAAATGTATTTGTGTTCTGAAGATGAGCAAAGGTCTTACGGGTTTGGAATGAAATGAGGGTAAGTAATTAATGACAGAATTTTAATTTTGGGTGAACTAACACTTTAAGTTTATCAATGATTCAAATCATTTCATACTCACCAACTTCACTGTCTTAGTTCGGCCCAAGTTTGTCACTTCTTGGTATTCAAAATCATAGTTTTCATCCGCAGCTAAGAAATCAATCTGTTTTTCTCCTCTAAAATAGACAACAACATACTTAGGTTTTGTTTTGTTTTTCCTTTAGACATTTTGAGCAGTGAAAGATAATAAGTTTATTTTATGTAGTGTCTTTTCGCAAACTCTAGGTCAATACAATATCATATTATAGCAAGCAAACACGACAGCAGCGTGCAGAACATGAAACAGATCATAAAGTTAGGGATCAGAGAAACTAGTAGTTTTAAAGAAAAATGTCAAAGGATTTCGTCGGGTCAGAGGTCATCCTTCTGCCGGATCTCGACTCTCTCATGAATGCACGTACGGTCGTTGACGGAAGCCAGTGATTATAGTTTACAAAGCTGTAAATATGGATATTTTTCTTACAAAACCCATCACTTCTTTATTAACCATTATTAATCCCCTGGAGTCGTATGGATTACTTCTATGATGGATGGAAGCGCTTTTTGGAGCTTCAAAAACTATCCAACAGCTGGGAAGAGCCAAGATATTATTTTATATAACTCTCCGATTGTGTTCGGCTGAAAGAAGAAAGTCATATACACCTAGGATGGCTGTAAATTCTGAGATAATTTAAAATTTTCTGTGACATTTTTTTTTTTCTCATTAGAAAAATGAGGAAAAACTCTTTTTTTTGCCAGGTCAAACAAATCTTTTACTTTTTTTATCTTAAGTTTTTTTTTTTCATTAACATAAAAAACACAAATAAAAGTTGTTATTATTATTAAATGGAACAAAGCAGCATGAACATTCTGCTTAACATCTCCTCCTGTCTTCCACAGAAGAAAGAAAAGCACACAGGTTTGGAATGACATGAGTGTGAGTAAATGATTTTTCATTTTGATATTCTAGTGAGCTTTAATTCAGTTACTGATCAGAAGACGTTTACCTGAAGTGTCCGACTCGCACCTTCCGTCCAGCCAAGTGTGTGTGCATCATCACAGAAAACACCTGAAGATCATGTGACGTCTCCAGAACCTGTCGATAACAGAACACAGCAGATCATCCAGTCATCTGCCGAGTCTGCCTTTGACTGTGAGAATGTGAGTAGCTAATACATCATACCTTTGGAATATAGGCAGTGTCACACAGGCCGTACGTGAGGAAGGATTTGGCTTTGGGTGGGATGGCGTAACCCGGGGCCACTACAAGCCCTGTCCCTAAAACAGCTGCATCATGCTGACGGAGCTCAGATGTGTAATAGAATCGCAGACCCGAGTTATCAACTCGACCTGTGTAGAGAGGGATATTGTTTAATCATGTCAAAAGTCAAGTCAAGTCATCTTTATTTATATAGCGCTTTTAACAATGTAGATTGTTCCAAACCTGCTTTACAGTGATAATAGGAAATTAAAGTAACAGAGATTGTTTTGGCTTTACAGCATCTCTAGAATAAAGTTATTGTCCAGCTAAAGTTAGTTTTTCTTGATTCACATTCATCGCAACGATCATTAGTTATTAACTTATCGGCCGCTAACACGACACCGTTCTAACAGAAAACTCTTAAGTTCTCTCTACGCAAACGTACTCAGTTACTAACGTAACCTCGGTTCTCTCTAGAAGAGTACTGCGTAATATCTTACGCTACGGGGAAAACCTCTTTTCCACGAGATATTGAAGCCAAAAATTATCCTTAATTTTGAATCAATGTAAAACGCGTTGCGACAGCAAGCAGACATAGGCAAGGCGGCTTGCGTGCCTATTGGCTGACCTGCGGCAACAGCAGCAGCCTATCGAGAGAGGCCCTGCTTGCAAGCAAAATTCAGCCTTCTGAGCCGGAGCAACGGGGCAGACAGAGCTGATTACTAGACCGACAGAAGCTTAGCCTGTAAGGCGGGAACCTCCAGGTTATAAAACCTTATAAATGTAGACGGCGAGGCCCAGCCTGCCGCCGTAAAGATATCCTGCAAGGTAATCCCGCTAGACCACGCCCACGAAGAGGCCATGTCTCTCGTGGAGTGCGCTCTGACACCCAAAGGACACTGCAGGCCCTTAGAAGTGTAAGCCAGCGCTATGGCCTCGACTATCCATCTGGATAGGCTCTGTTTTGATGCGGCCAGTCCCTTAGAAGATCCGCCAAACAAAACAAAAAGCTGCTCAGTCTGTCTGAAAACAGACGAGCGGGACACATAAGCTCTCAGTGCCCTGACGGGGCAAAGGAGACTCATATCCTCCTCATCATGAACCGGAAGGGCGGACAGGGAAATCACCTGGGCCCTGAACGGTGTGTTGAGGGATTTGGGCACGTACCCGTGCCTCGGTTTGAGTATGACTTTTGAGTCATTAGGCCCGAATTCTATACACGTCGCGCTTACCGAAAGCGCTTGTAAGTCCCCAATGCGCTTCACTGAAGTGAGAGCCATAAGAAACATTGTTTTGAAAGACAGATGTTTCATGCCTGACAAATGGATTGGCTCGAATGGGGCACCTTTCATGGCTTCCAAAACCGTAGAAAGGTTCCACACAGGGACTGAAGGGGGTCTGGGAGGTTTCAGCCTCCTAGCTCCCTTGAGGAATCGCACGACCAGGTCGTTCTTCCCCAGTGACTGGCCAGATGCCGGTTTAGTAAACGCCGCTATGGCCACCACGTAAATTTTGAGCGTGGATGGGGTTCTGCCCTTATCCAGCAACTCTTGAAGGAAGGAGAGAACTTCCGTAACCCCGCAGTCTTGGGGTGAAAAGCCCTGAGCTTGACACCATCCAGAGAACACAGACTATTTTGAGGAATAGAGCCGTCTAGTAGACGGGGCCCTAGCCTGCGTGATCGTGTTTAGCACTCCCTCCGGGAGGTTAGCGGGTACCCGTTGATGGCTCATACATGTAGGGACCACAGATCTGGGCGAGGATGCCAGATCGAGCCCTTGGCCTGAGAGAGGAGGTCTTTCCTCATCGGTAAAGGCCAAGGGGCAGTACTGGTCAGCTGCATCAGGACTGGGAACCAAGCTGGTTCATCCAGAGCGGAGCCACAAGCAGCACTGAGCATCCGTTTTCCCTGATTCGTTCCAACACCTGAGGCAGGAGCGAGACGGGGGGAAAAGCATAGAGAGGGTAGCGGGACCAGACGTGGGCCAGCGCATCCCTGCTCTTGAAGAAAAAGTTCGGACAGTGAGCGTTCTCTTGGGACGCGAACAGGTCCACCTGCGCTCTGCCGAATGTCTCCCACAGCAGTTGGATCGTCTGCTGGTGCAGCGACCATTCTCCTGCTGGAACATTGTTTCTGGACAGTCTGTCCGGTCCCAGATTCAGGTGACCGGGCACATGCGCTGCTTTCAGTGAAAGCAGGTTGTGCTGAGCCCAGACCAGGAGGCGTTCCGTCAGCCTGTAAAGGTTTTGGGACATGATGCCACCCTGGTGATTTATGTATGCCACCACTGACATGTTGTCCGACCGGACCAAGACGTGGTGGCCTTTTATCTGGGGACAGAAGCACCTTAGCGCGTTGTCGACTGCCATCATTTCCAGACAGTTTATGTGTAGAAGCTTTTCCCATTCTGACCACTGGCAGCTCTCCCCATCCCGAGTTGGAGGCGTCCGTGGACGCATTCGAGAAAGTCCCCAGGCTCACACCTGACTGATACCAGTCGGTTGCTTTCCAAGGTTCCAGAGCTGAGACGCATTTTAGATCGACCTTGAGGTGAAACAGACCGGAGGTCCATGCCAGGGGTGGAACTCACGCTTTCAGCCATAACTGCAGTGGGTGCATGCGAAGCAGACCCAGCTGGAGTACCGAGGATGCTGAGGCCATGAGGCCCAGCATTTTCTGAAACCTTTTGAGCAGGACTATAGAGCCACGGCGGAAGGATTTCGCGGCGCGCTGAATGTCCAGTCCGCGCTCCGGCGACAGACGTGCTGTCATGGACAGCGAGTCCAGTACTGTACCCAGAAAATAAATTTTCTGACTGGGAGACAGCGAACTCTTCGCCCAATTGACTGTGAGACCCAGATTCTCGAGATGCTCGATTAATATGGTCCTGTGTTCTATGAGCTCTGAGTGTGATCGAGCTAGAATCAGCCAATCGTCCAAGTAGTTCAAAACTCGCATGCCCCGAAGTCTCAGGGGTGCGAGAGCCGCGTCTATGCACATCGTGAATGTACGGGGTGCCAGGGACAGGCCGAACGCCAGGACTGTGTATTGATATGCCTGGCCCTCGAAGGCGAATCTCAAGAATCACCTGTGACGTGACGCTATTTGTATTTGGAAATAAGCGTCTTTCAGATCTATTGACATAAACCAGTCCTCCTGGCGAACTTGCGCGAGGATTTTCCTGGTTGTAAGCATTCTGAACTGGCGTTTCACAAGCACTCTGTTCAGCTGTCGCAGATCTAGAATGGGTCTGAGACCCCCGTCTTTCTTCGGTACCAGAAAATACGGTACCCACTCGAGGCCGAGGTTGTCGACGGCCTGTGAGAGCAGACGCATCAGCTCTGACTTGATGCCAGCCCGTTTCCCTGAAGGCTCGTGTGCAGCGGGGGGAGGTCCACAGAGCTCGCCCAATCCTCACTGTCCGATGCCAGGATAGAGCAGCAGGCCTCGGCTGTCTCGTCGATCTCAATGGCGGAAGCAGCATGGGACGGCGGCCACTGTCCGTCGGTGAGGGACTCAAGCGAAGCTGGCGGGCGAACCGGCGAGCTTTGGCGGGCAGGAAAAGGCTCGGGGGCGCGCTGAGCACGGCGCTTCTTGCGGCTCTGTGCAGGCTCTGAGAAAGATATCAGGCGAGTCCTCAGAGTCACCATCGGCATCAGCTCGCAGTGAGGGCATCCGCCGTCAACGAGCGCGAGAGCGAAGCGCCCCCATTGGATATGGCGTCACTCAGGGCCTCTCTCGATAGGCTGCTGCTGTTGCCGCAGGTCAGCCAATAGGCACGCGAGCCGTCTTGCCTATGTCTGCATGCTGCTGCAACGCGTATTACATTGATTCAAAATTAAGGATAATTTTTGGCTTCAATATCTCGTGGAAAAGAGGTTTTCCCCGTAGCGTAAGATATTACGCAGTACGAAAGAACCTCTCGTAAGAGAACTTTAAAAACGTGAACCCGCGAGAACGCTGATGGCGTGCACATGCGTATTAAGAGTTCATTCTATAGGTATGCGCGTTTGAATTATATGTGCGCAGGCATGTAGTCCTTCCCTACAAATCCAACCCTCAACAAACTACTTGTCTGGCCTTAAAATTTATAATACAGAATTTTATCGCTTCGGCGTAGCCACATGAACTGGAATTATCCCGGCAACGATTATCTGTACAGAGGTAAAAGGAAGGAGGCCTTCACAGGGAGAGACTAGTGACACTTCAGGACTGTGTTGTCGTCGTGTCCAGGCACAGGTCGTGTGTGTGTGTGTCCAGGCGCAGGTCCTTCATCAGATCCGGATATGGCCTGGATCCGGCGGACTACGGTAAACCTCGGGATAAACAGAGAGACTAATATCAGCGTAGACGCCATCCTTCTTGTGATGTAACGAGTACATCAGGATTTATGGGAAGTGTTCCCGGTTCCGGCTGATCTAAACTATGCAGCCTAACATTGAATTATAGAAGTCTATAATGTGTTGTGTGTATGCTAAGCCAAAGAGATCTGTTTTTAGTCTAGATTTGAACTGACAGACTGTGTCTGCTTCCCGGACAATGTTAGGAAGATTGTTCCAAAGTTTTGGTGCTAAATAGGAAAAGGATCTACCGCCAGCAGTCGATTTAGATATTCTAGGTATTATCAACTGGCCAGAATTTTGAGATCGCAATAGACGTGAAGGACTATAATGCATTAAGAGCTCGTTCAAGTACTGGGGAGCTAAACCATTTAGTGCTTTGTAAGTAATCAGCAATATTTTAAAATTTTTACGATTTTTAATAGGCAGCCAATGCAGTGTTGACAGAACCGGGCTAATATGGTCATACTTCCTGGTTCTGGTAAGAACTCTAGCGGCTGCGTTTTGGACCAGCTGTAGTTTGTTTATTAAACGTGCAGGGCAACCACCCATAATAGCATTACAATAATCTAGCCTTGATGTCATGAACGCATGAACTAACTGTTCCGCATTCGTCATTGAGAGCATATGACGTAATTTAGATATATTTTTAAGATGGAAAAATGCGGTTTTACAGATACTAGACACCTGACTTTCAAATGAAAGATTGCTATCAAAGAGCACACACACACACACACACACAGACATGTCCCTTCGTGCCCTCAAGGTCACCCTCACTTCCACCCAGGTCATGTTTCCCCCCGTGGACGAGGCGGGGGACCACGGCTACCTCCACATCCCCCCCGTCGAGGAGACTGTCGCCGCGGATCTCTGCCAGTCGGCTCCCGCCCTGGGCTCGGACCGCAGCCTGCCGTCCCGAGCTTGCAGATTCACGGCCCACCAGGCTAACAAGGCTTACGGTGCGGCGGGGGAGGCGGTATCTGCGCTGCACGCCATGGCCGTTCTCCAAGTGCTGCAAGCTAAGCAGCTGAAGTCTCTGGATGGCGGCGCCGCCTCTATCGACGCTGACGCCATTCGGGATCTCCATTCGGCCACGGACCTCGCGCTCCTGGCCACGAAGCGTTCGGCCCAGGCGATTGGCTGTTCGATGGGGTTTCTGGTGGTCCTCCACAGACATCTGTGGCTCACCCTGTCGGACGTGCAGGAGGCTGACAGGAAGACGCTGCTGAACGCACCGATCTCCCCTGCAGGCTTGTTCGGAGACGCGGTCGAGAAGGTCACCGAGCGTTACTCCGAGACCCAGAAAAAGGCGAAGGCAATGAGCCATGTAATCCCCCGGAAGGCACCGCCGCCCCCGCCTCGCTGGTCTTCCACCTCGGGCCGCCAAACGCAACCTGCGGCCAGACGACAGTCAGCGCCAGACCGGACGCCCGTAGAGGCCGAGGCGGCCAGTGGCAGGGAGCTCGTAACAAGAGGACGGCTCAGAGGAGCCTGCGCAGAAAATCCCTTCTGCTCCTTTTTTCCTCTCGGTGAGAGCGGCTCACATCCCCGGTGTTCTAAATCGCGGGGCGGACATGCTCTCGAGGAGCGGGATTCCTCAAGGGGAATGGAGGCTTCACCCCGGGACGGTTCAGCTGATATGGAATCGTTTCGGCAGAGCGGAGGTCGACCTTTTTGCGACGAGCGAGAACGCGCATTGTCAGATGTTATTCTCGCTGTCCCGTTCCCCTCGGGAGGTGGACGCGCTAACTGCGCGATGGCCGAAAGTCTGTCTCTATGCTTTTCCTCCGGTGAAAATTTTGCCCATGGTGTTGTGCAAAATCAGGGAGGAGAAGGCGGCGGTGACTCTGGTAGCCCCGAACTGGCCGAATCAGCCTTGGTTCGCGGATTTGGTAGAGTTGCTGGCGGGGCAGCCTTGGGAGATTCCGCTCAGGAAGGACCTACTGTCCCAGGGGAACGAATCAATCTGGCATCCCAGCCCCGGACTGTGGAGCCTCCGTGTGTGGCCGCTGCAGGGTCGCTGAGCGGGATGGATGCACTACATTCGCGAGTTTTGAATACCATCAAGGATGCGCGAGCCCCGTCCACCGGGCGCCTATATGCTCTGAAGTGAGGTGTTTTCTCAAAATGGTGTCAGGATGTTGGTATAGACCCAGCGAACTGCTCTGTGTCGGATATTCTACGCTTCCTTCAGTGGAGGATGGATGAGGGGAGCCTTCCATCCACTTTGAAGGTATATGTGGCCGCTATTGCTGCGTTTCATCCCCCCGTTGACGGACAGTCGGTTCCTCATGGCTAGGAGATTATGCCCTGCACGGCCGTCTTCGGTTCCGCCGTGGGATTTAGCTCTGGTTTTGGAGGCTTTGTCACGACCGCCTTTCGAGCCCTTGGCTTCGATTGCCATTAAGGAGCTTCTCGCTCTCGCTTCGGCGAAGCGGGTTGGGGATTTACAGGATTCTCTGTAAGTGAAGATTGTATTCGCTTTGGACCGGGAAACTGTAATGTGACTCTCAGACCGAGGCCGGGATACGTCCCCAAGTCGCTCAATACCCCGTTCAGAGCACAGATTGTATCTGATGAGCCATCAACCTCTCAGGGTTCAGATGCTCAGAGTGCTATTTTCCCAGTCAGGGCGCTCCGGGAATACATTTCTCGCTTGGCCGCTTTTCGACAATCGGACCAGCTGTTTGTGTGCTTTGGCGGGTGCAACAAGGGACGGGGAGGCTTAGCTCACTAGATTGTTGACGCTATTGTTTTGGCTTATGATTGCCTGGGGCAGGAATGCCCCCTTAATGTCAGGGCCCATTCGACTAGGGCGATCGCCTCCTCGTGGGCCTGGACTAAGGGTATGTCTATTCAGGATTTATGTCTTGCGGCTGGCTGGTCTTCTCAGAACACGTTTGCCAGGTTTTACAAGTTGGATTTGCCCTCTGTAGCGTCTCGAGTACTTTCGGTGAGTTGATTGCATGCACAGCATTGAGAGAGCTGCTCTGCGCTTTGCTCATGAGTTGATCTGTGTACTATTGTGTGTGTTTTTACTGTTGTCACCGCTATGCGTTGGCCTTCTTCTGATGTTGTTGTTGCCCTGTTGGTCGACAGTGCAAACTTTCCCCGGTTATACTGCTCGGGATATGCAAATTCTGGCAGTGTTTTGTGAGCTTGTGATTGGTTCCTTTGGGCCTATCAGAGGTTAGAGGTTCGCTATTGGCCAATCTCGGCCTATCAGATGCTTGCATACTGGTGGGGCGGTCTTGGTATTGGGTTCTGTTGTCAGTGGTTTGTTATACTGCCACGGCGGGATTCTATACAGTTCCCATATACGACATCCGCAATCCGACGTTTTTCAGAATGAAGTAGTAGGAAATTACTATACTCATCCAGTTTTATATATCAGCTATGCATTTCGTTAATTCTGTGAATTTTTTAAGTTTCGTCAGGGCTTGAAGAAATATAGAGCTGAGTATCATCAGCATAACAGTGAAAACTAATGCCATGCTTCCTAATGATATCTCCTAAGGGTAGCATGTACAGTGTGTGTGTGTGGGGGGGGGGGGGGGTGGGTAGCATGTACAGAGTGAACAGCAACAGTCCTAGTACTGAGCCTTGTGGTACGCCATACTGAACTTGTGATCGATAAGACATCTCTTCATTTACTGCTACAAACTGATAACGGTCAGATAAGTATGATTTAAACCATGCTAGTGCAATTCCACTAATGCCAACATAATTTTCGAGTCTATTTAAAAGAGTGTTGTGGTCTATAGTATCAAATGCAGCACTAACATCAAGTAACACTAATAGCGAGATACATACAACCACGATCGTATGATAAGAGCAAATCATTTGTGACTAATGAGAGCTGTCTCAGTACTATGATACTATGGTCAAAATACCTTAAATATTCATCACAGTGTGATATTTTACACTGTAAACCACTACTGACTGACCTGCACTTTTATTTGGGTTGTTGTAATGCACTTCAAGCCTGTAGAAAAAATCTCCAACATTTCCTCCAATTGGAAGTCCTGCCATCTCAGGAAGTTCAAACGCCTAAAAGAAATGGATATACAAATCCAAAATATTTTGATCACTCATAGACCCCACAAATGTTCCATATTAGTCATTTAAAAACGAGAAAATGTAACCAGGAGATGAACATTTTTGATTTCTGAACAGAGACTGACCCCTCCGCCAACTCCCCACACTGCAACGGTCTCCATACACTCATTGGTACTCAGTTGGGTGTAACACTGCGCTTCAGACGGCTCCGTCACAGTCGGCGGGCAGCGGTACAGCAGCAGATGATGCACGAGGTCCAAGTTTGTGATGAACGGCTCAATCTGGAGATGAAGAAAGTAAGTCAGAGATGAAGATGATCGACAGATCGGTGGATAGATCATGTGTGTGAAGTTCATAGACTCACTTACACGATAAATGTGCTGTTTGCGATCAAAAGTCGGGGCTCTCGTGACCTTGCAGTGATAGTAGGTTTGATTGGCTGGTACAGTGAACTGAAATTATCATAAATTTAATCAACATGTAAAGTGAAAGTTCCTATATTAGACATTTTAAGTCAAAGAATGAACCACTGATAGATAGCGTCTGTAGATTAAACATTAGCGCAGCCGCTAGCAACGACTGTGGTCATGGGTTCAATTCCCATATCAACCCTGTAACCCTGATCAAATGTACCTTAAAACCGTATGCCAAATGCATAAATGTAAATGTATACATATTTTATTGGGGAATTAGCCCCACATTGGTCTTAAAATCACTCTAGTGACTTCAGCTGAACAATGAGACTTTTTTTCTTTTTGGAAATGTGATTTATTTTCTGTTGATCACTGTAAAGCTGCTTTGAAATAATCTGTATTGTATAAAGCTCTCTAAAATATAAAGGTGACTTGACTTTTCTATTGTCTAGTCTAAATGTTATGACATCATTTTTTCTCAAAGACCATGTTTTAATGGTCACCTGGATTTTGACCAATTATTCTTCAATGTAAAATAAAATAAATTGTAACCGAACAACTGATTAAACGTTATGTTGCTTGTTGTAGTCACAGCCTGATAGTACAAATATAAACTTTAACCTGGGATATTGCTTGTCTCTTTGTTCTTTGCAAAGTTTTGTGCATTTTGAAGCAACAAAATTTTTTCTTGATTATCAAAAGCTCAAATAACGAATTGGCAAATATTTAAAGAAAAATTCTGCTTAATGAAACGGACTAAAATAAATAAGGCAAAAAGAAAAAGTAAAAATCTCTTACATTGACCATAGTCATGTCGAAATACTTGCTGTTTGGAGGAGTGACACGAGGCATGTACTTCAACAGGTTCACCTCTTTCGTTCCCCTTCGGTTATTATGGTACACGATGTCATCGCTCTGCCCGTACGCATAGATCAGCTTCATGGGAAGATTCTGATCATGCAATAAAACAAAACATAAATCTGATCCACAGATACCAGCTGAAAAAATCTGAACTGACAAATGAGAAACTCTTTAGCTAGTAGTTTCAGATCTAGACTTTCAGGGTTCCTGAGTTCAGTCACACAGTCCATCACATCAGCAGCTTTAGATTAAGTAGCCTACAATTCACAGTCCCTACAAACAGAATCGGTACAAACTTCCTGGTCCTAGTGTGGATTTCCAGTATGAGAGTGAAAGGACCCTGAAAGAGGACACCCACAGTCTTAACATCTTACAATTCAGGGGTTTTCCAATGCCGTAGGTCTTACGTTCACATTGTTTTCTGGGTAAAACTTCTGAGCACTACATAATAAAAGGGGAGAGTGAAACTGATGGATTTGGAAGTACTTTTCTTTGTAGTCGCATCACAGTTCGTAAATTGCAAACATGCATTGGGTAGGAAAATGGGATATCAAATTCAGTAAGTAGGTGTTCTGTTTATCATTAGCCCAGTTCCAGGAACAAACAGTATAATTATCCTTTCTGCTCACTCAGGTAGGACATCATTTGTTGCTGGATATTTCTTCAACTACCCAAACCTTAATCTTAAACATTTTCATCTCTAAAAATGATAGTTTGAAAGGTTAAAATTATAGGTTGAAGTCCATAATCCTCACATTTTGAAAGGTAGACTTATTTAAATAATGATATTTTGATGTTTTTGAAAAAAGTCTCTTCTGCTCACCAAGGCTGCATTTGTCACAAAAATACAATAAAAAACAGTAATATTGTGAAATATTATTACAATGTAAAATAACTGTTTTCTATTTTATATATATTTTCAAATGTAATTTATTCCTGTGATGCAAAGCATCATTACTCCAGTCTTCAGTGTCACATAATTCTTCAGAAATCATTCTAATATGCTAAACATTTTTTATTATTGTTGAAAACAGTTGTGCTGCTTAATATTGTTGTGGAAACTGTGGTACATTTTCTTTGATGAATAGAAAGTCCAAGCATTTACTTGAAATAGAAATATTTTGTAACATTATAAATGTCTTTACTGTCACTTTTGATCAATTTAATGCGTCCTTGCTGAATAAAAGTATTAAAGCAACACCAAGGAACTTTTCCTCTGCGGTCGCCCTACAGGTTGGAAGCGGAATTGTCCATTACCGCTGTCGTAAATAATTTAGCCTACCGCAGCTACTGTCACACGCGCACGCTCGCTGTTTATCCAGCACCGGCTTTGGAATCAACAATGGCCACAGACAAGGTAGAGTATGATGCATGATTTTATGAAAGACATCACAAACGAAGAAAAACTATGTATGCTGTAAAGCAGTCGAATTTTGTAGTTCTTTTTGTGCTCCGGTTACTCCCCGAAACCCGAAGTTACATAGTGCCAGTAAAAGCGACACAGACACTGTCAGGCTATGGCAGACGTGTCATTTAACCTATTGTAAGTCGATGTACCATCACAAGGCTCTTGGAAATATATTATGAAGGTTGAAAAACTACATAGTGTTGCTTTAATGTCTTTCAAAACATGGTAGTATGGGAATGTTGTTCCAGGACTCACAGTGATGGGTAAATCGTTTTCATCACAAGACTCAATAGATCTCTGAAACTTCATGACAGTTTTCCCGTCAGACTCGGTTAGAAACAGGAGTTTGTAGTTCTGTTGCTGGTCAACCACAGGTACTGAATTCCCCCCAGCATGACGGTCCTGAACAACAGGAAAACAAAGATGTATGTACGCATAGCAACATGTGTTTGACTTTATGTTTATAGATGTACAGTTCCCAGTCCAGTTCAAACTAGTTTTATAGTTTTCAATAGGCCAAAACATCTACAATATCAGGTTCATTTACCAACATTTACATCTATTTAGAACATCTAGTTTGGAAACAAATATAATTTAACTTATACGTCTAATACAAAAGTAGACTTTGTCATGTCTTTGACTTTGTCACACTCATAAAATAACTTCCAAAATATCCCAGCTTAGAGCCACTGAGAAAACTAAATAAGTTCATAATATAAAATCTTATATTTAATGAACTACATATTAATTACATATCACTCAGTATGAATCAGAATCAAGAATATAAAGAAGAGCTTGTAACTCCACTTGAAGTGAGTTATTGACAGTTATCTTCAGTCTTGAATCTTGATAATGTGAAAGACTAAAATAATTTATATAAGAGATACTCTAACTAACTATGAAATACATATATGAATCAGAATCCAGGATATAAAAGTATCCACTGTAAGTGACTTTGACAGTTATCAGTGTCAGTCTTTCTTGACTTTACCGTGAAGTAACTGCCTTTCGGTCCAACTCCTCCAATGACGATATCGGCTCCAGTCATTCCTCCTTTAGGGCTAAAGCCAAACCCGACCCAGCCGCTGGTGTTGACAGTAAGCTCGAACAAGATGGTGCCCTGGATCTCATCAAAGCCCCACTTCAGCCGCACATTGTGCTCGGGGTCCAGGTGTTCAGAGAAAGGCAGAAGAGGGTCTTCCTGAGCACAGGACCACTGGGCCGAAAGCAAGAGCAGGACCAGAGATAATGGGCCCATGTTACCTTTTCAAGTCTTTGTGTAAGATGTTTGAGAAGACAGTGTACATGAAACTGCTCAGTAATGCACTTTAACAGCACTCTTTGTAAGCGGTCTGTAACCTCCCCTCACCTCACAGTCCTCCTCCTCACACTCGGGTGAATCCGGTTCCACATCACCTGATGTTACTCTATTATTGTAAAACACTGAGCATGAATATTATTAGAAAGAAATGTTGAGATGAACAACAAACAATGTGTGATATACATGTGATATATTTGAATTGTAAATATAAAGATGTATAAAGAGCAAAAAGCTTTCTGGCCGGTGACTGCCAATATTCAAATTTTCTCTATTCCAATTTCAAAGCCCCAGCTAAACCCACTAGCTTAACTAAAATAAATTTGAAACTTTATTAAAGACAAGTAAAAGTAGTTTTCAGGTAAAGACACTGAATAAAGTAATCAAATGTAAAACACTGGATAGTCTTCACTGTATAAATGTAATATTGATCAATCCTTATTCAATTTACAAAAGTTGTTCAGTCAAGAGCAGTGAATATTTTTTTGTCTTTTGTTGTTTGATTAACATTAAAAACAGACAGCAGCAGAAATATTAGGTTGCTGTCACTTTAAAGGTGACATATTATGCCCCTTTCCACAAGATGTAATATAAATCTCTTGTGTCCCCAGAATGTGTCTGTGAAATTTCAGCTCAAAATACCCCCCAGATCATTTATTATAGCTTGTCAAATTTGCCCCTTTTGGGTGTGAGCAAAAAGGCTCAGTTTTTTTGTGTGTGCCTCTTTAAATGCAAATGAGCTGCAGCTCCGCCTCCGTTCAGAAGAAGACCGATCCTTTACACCAGAGCCATACAGAGATAGGCTGGATCCCAAACGACACACTTCATGTGGACTCGCGGTCTCGTGGCCTTAAATTGCGTGTGTTCGCCAAGTGTACGAGTCCGTAGAATGTCCCTTTCGGCATTTCAGCGCTCAAAAGTGTGTTTGCGAGCGCCGACTTTGTGCCCTCGATGCGGACTTTGGCGAAGCCCGCACTTTCGACCCTCCGCACGAATTACCTACCCAGGAATCATGGCGAACACCCAATCAGATAAATGAGGGGAGGAGTTTCGTGGCTGTTTGACTTTCGATGACATGATGTCATCAAGCCTGTCTCAAAACACACTCTGGCGTGGACTTGAGGCCAGCGCCCCTAGGGGTGCACTTCCTGACGTCAGCGAGTGTGACCTCGGAGCGGGTCCACAGGGCCGGTGCGGTGAAGTGTTGAGTCCCAGCTTAGGACCCCAGGAGTATGCCTGAACTAAAGCTGTTCTTGTGATTCTTAATGTAATCAATCAAACTTTAATTAATGTAATAATCTTTTATTTTTATCCTGATTATTTATATAGTTAAAGTGAAAGAAAAAAACATGTTTAGGTTGTTATTAAGCAAACTAAGCTAACTAAAAAAACACCAAAAACGAGAAATGTTTAATTTCACAATCTATAGCTTCGGTTAAATACTAGTATGTGAAACATATAAGTTAAAATATATTAATGGTCGTTATAACGTAGTTCAAACGACTTATGTAATTAAGTGATATCTGATTTGTAACCAGGCACTAAAGCGATTACCCATAAAATGAGCTTTGAACCAATCGGATTGCTTGGGTCCTAAGCTGGGACTCATCTCTTCAGTGGGACTCAACACTTCACCACACCTGATTGTGTCATTTGGGATCCAGCCAAAGAGTTGCGACAACGGAAGTTCAAAATGCTTGGTCGTCGCGTGATTTGCGTAGACCTCAGATAGTTCCAGGAAATGCTTCGGCGCTCAAACCGATGGAGTTAGGCTGGATCCCATAATATATAAAACATAAAATAGACAGGTAATAGTCAACAGAAACACAATGCCTAAAAAACTCCACCCATACGTTTTTGCTAACTCAAATATCCAATCTAAAATAAGGATTTTTTTCCCCGTTATTGCACATAGGGAATAAAACGGATATTAATTTTACCACTTCCACCCATCACTGTCACACTCCCCAATATATAATCATAATTAACCCCTGTTTAGAAGCATTTCCCTCTAATTACACAACAAAGGATAAAACTGGATTAATAGAATGGGTTTAACCATTAATGGGCTGTTTGTGGTTTGCGTTACTAACTTTATCCAATGACCTATCTTTTACCTGATAACGCCCCCTAAAACTACTAATTTAGAGAGCAATAATCAACTAGCATGCTTAAATACACAAGTTAGTTTGATTCAGATGTATTGATAATATACAATCTTATTCTTTAAACGTCTTACCTTTTAAAAGTGCATCACAAATGGTTTGTTTGGCTTACTTTTTGACATGCTTGCAGAGAAAGGCTCACCAAAACAAAGTTACTGGGTTTCACTTTTCACGTTTTCTGGGTTGGTAGATGCACCGGGGACCCAATTATAGCACTTAAACACGGAAACAGTCAGATTTTCATGATATATCACCTTTAAGACTAATGCATGTATCCAATACTGATACTGGTACATCTTTCTCAACTGTTTACGTTCACTTAAGCCATAACCGGCGATGTTTACTATACTCACCGAGACGGGTACTGTTGACACTTTTTTTTTTTTTTTGTCCGTTCAAGTGCAAGAAGACGTGAAAGAGAGCTCAATTCAGTTTTTGTGTCTAAACTACTCACACAGCGCATAATTAACAAATTGAGTTCTCTTTCTTGTCTTCTTGAATATTTAAATTCTCTAGACTTAAACTCTTGTGACGATGCAGTGCTGGCCTGTTAACTGGCCCGAGCATCCTTCATGTTTGTTTGCTGAAAGTCTGATTGGCATGTTGTAAATAAGACAACATCTGTATAGCGGGTATGGGCGAGACTTCTCTGTCGACCGGAGTGACTGCAGTTACGCCCACTGAGTGGCAAAAAGGCTGAGCGGCAGAATTTGTGTTCAGCGTAAATGGCGCCAAAAAACACACCTAAAATGGGCTGCATGGCAATATCCATGAATCACGGGATCTTTGTGTAGAAGGAACATTATCGAGTCCAACCTTTAGTTTAAACTGATAATTGTTTGTTTTACTCGCGTTTTCGCAGATTCCCCTATTAAATCCAGTTATGCAGCAGGCTCTTTTGCCACTCAGTCCGGCTGAGGGGCGTATTCCGCCGGGAAAGTGACGTCAATGCATATCCTCTTGTTTTCGGATTTGAAGATTTGAATCCCCATAGGTGGATCACTTAAGTTGTATAATCAGTTAAAGCAAGCAATCTCTCTATTTAGCCTTTGTATGTAGCAGCATACTGCATATCTGCAACACATATGGTTGGATGTGGGTGGGGCTGGATGTGGGCAGAGCTGGATGTGGGCGGGGCTGGATGTGGGCAGAGCTGGATGTGGGCGGGGCTGGATGTCCACCGCAGGCTGAAGCGAGCCATACTTGGAGAAGTCGGATTCATGAAAGAATAGGATCTAGCTTACTGCTAGTCTCATTTAGCCAACAAACTAACACATAAAAATAACATTATAACTTTCAACACACTCAAATGCTATGTATGATAGTGTAGACCAAGTGAAACAGTGCTGTGTTACCTCACAAGTTTAATTCGTCAAATAAACTGACCTGTGAGTAGTAATTCAGCACTAGTTCGGTAGAATGAAATGTCCTCATCTGTCTCTCATTAGCAATCACGCCCTGCTTCACACCACAGTCATGTTAAAAAACATGAATGTTTTCTCTCATCCATAAACATTATTAGATCCATCAGCATGACGGCAAGTTCCATGATTCCGCTTATCACTGCGTCATCTATCTACACCTTTATTATTGTAAGAGGTTAGCGACCCCTAGTGACCAAAAATTACAGATTGTAGCTTTAAGTACACAAAAGTGGATACAGGCAATTGAGACAGAGCGAACGTCTCATATTGGGGAGGGGAACGTAATCGGCGACCGGGATAGCTTAGCTTACAGAAATATAATAAGACTGACATTTGGACAAAATGTTTACTGCACACAGTGTATTTTAGTGCATACTGAGTGTCCCACAATTTACCCATTCGTTCCAGCCTGTATCCACTTTTGTGTCCTTAAAAGCAATTTTTTTGGGGTGGACAGCTTATAAAACGTATTCCTGAGCTCGCTTGTTTGCGGTACACCTTGTCACGTAGCAGCTTTTAGACATTGTTTTGTTTATCGTGACAAAGAGGAAGCTTCTCGCAATGCAAAGTCAATGGAGTCCCCCCGTCTCCATACAGATGTTTAACAACACAAGGATGAATAAATGATTTCTTTATTTTTTAGTCATTTTTCCCCTTACATTCCTTACCATAGGTCTAAGTCAATAGAGCCCATCAACTGTCTGGTTACCCATATTCTTCTTTCTTCTGCTGTTTTGTGTTCAGCAGAAGAAAGAAATTCATACAGGTTTGGAACAATTTGAGGGCGAGTAAATGATGACAGAATTTTCATTTTTGAGTGAACTAACTCTTTACACAAGCAGTTGACAGTGTCTATTCTTCTCACTAGAGGGAGCTATAAGCACACGTCTACCATTTTATGTGCATTACCACTGCATAAACACTCAATCTATTGGCTGAATAAATGTGTTTTTTTTTTTAATAATTATAACTATCATAATTATGCCATTTTTGTTATTTTTAATTACAATTCAAGGTTGGAAATATTTTATATATTCACATTTTATTTATAATATCTGAAAGTAAACCAATGGAAGTAAAGTGTAAAGTCAATTTCCATCCTGATAAAATTTGCTAAAAAATCTATATAAAAACGTTATATATCATACATTTGGCTCAATTTTCTGTTATTCTGGTTTTTATGTTGCTGTCAAGTATATCCCTGCTGTGAGCCAGGAGTGGTTGCTTGTTAAATTGATTTACTTATTAATCACAGACACTGAAAGAACATCAGGTTACATCAGGTTTAGTATTTTGCATGAACATTTCATAAAGCCCAATGCAGTGTCAAACAGAGGAGCAGCGATATCAAAGCAAGACGTTTGATGGCACAAGCGCTCATGCAGGGTGCAGACGGGACGGCTCTGAGATCAGGAATCATCCCTGGGTTGTATGACCTGTTGTTCTGGAAATACACATGGAAAAGGGTGTCAGGTAACAGCTGAGGTCAGAACAGAAACATGTTTAAAGGCGTCATGCATGTTGTAGAGGTGTGGACACTTACAAATGAATCATCGACTATGACAAGCTGATCAATTCTCTTCAGTGTTTGTTGGTATTGATTGATAGACGTGTCATTCCAAGTGTTCATGTACATCATATTGAGCCAGGTACTGCAAAGTTATCAAATAAAAGCCACATTATCATTAGGGCAAATATTGAGAGCTAAATACATTAAAACAATGTTTTAAATTAGATTACGCTGTATCTGTTGCTCCCATTGCAGATCCTAATGTCTGTAAATTAGGGAAGCTCACACAACTGCTCAGATTCATGGCTGGATAGTAGAAGAGGAAAGTCAGACACATCTCTTCTGAAGTCGAGAGCCCCCCCTGTGGACAGCAAAAGAGAGTTACACACCCATACTCCCCCAGTAATCAGATTACTTTCGTCAAGTGACTAGTAAAGTAACGCATTACTTATAAATTTACAACAAAATATCCGAGTTACTTTTTGAGATAAGTTATGCAGGTTACTTTATTTTACCATTTATTTACTGACACCTCTTGAGAGAAATTGTGAGTAATTGCAGAGGCGTTGTGTGCGCTGTGTGAACATGATGCTTATTGTAGTTCTAAATGTGAGCATTTACTCTTCTCACTTGCACAAAAACAGATTCAGAATTCCTCAAAATAAATAAAAACAGTGAAATGCAAACTCAGAATAATACACAAACAACACAAATATACTTTGTGTTTAATCTCACTTTATGAACCAATGTCTTTGCTGCTGACCTTTAATGATCCAATTCAATCATACTAAGCAAAAGGACTTTAGATAAACATCACATTTGTTTTTGTTTTGTTTGTTTTTATTGCTGAAGTAAGTGTCCAGAATGGCAGCACAGCTGAAAGGTTTGTTTCAGTGGCGCCCTCTGCTTTATGGGCGGGAATTTGCATTTCCTTCAGCCTGAGGCTTATTCATTTCACTTTTAGTGTGAAAGAACCATTACATTTGCCAAAAATACAACTTTTTTTGTTATTAAAATACAAACAAGGAAGTCCAGCCCAGTTGAGAAAGAGTAAAGCAAAAGTAACGTAACACATTACTTTCCATAAAAAGTAATTTGTTACTATTAATTAGTAATTGGTTACACAATTAGTCACCTTTCCCCAACACTGAAACTATATGGTGCTGAATAAAAGACACTGTGTGTCTCTATGTAAATGTACTAACCCATGTGAGTGTGGTGCGGTTTTCAGTGTTATATGTGCACTCCACCAGCAATTTGTCACCCTGCAAGACAAAAAAGTTGCTTTATTTCACTTACTGCCAATAAATGTATATATATATATATATATATATATATATATATATATATATATATATTAGTTTAAATCTTTTCGCACTTACCAACTTCACTGTCTTAGTTTTGCCCAAGTTTGTCACTTCCTGATATTCAAAATCGTAGTTTTCATCTACGGCTAGAAGATCAATCTGTTTTCCCCCTCTGACGAGGATAAGAATTTACAAAAAGAATAATCCGTTACAGTAACTTTAGGCTATGCACCACAGAAGAAAGAAAAGCACACATTATTTTCAGGTGAACTTTAATTCAGTTATTGATCAGAAGACGTTTACCTGAAGTGTCCGACTCGCACCTTCCGTCCAGCCAAGTGTGTGTGCATCATCACAGAAAACACCTGAAGATCATGTGACGTCTCCAGAACCTGTCGATAACAGAACACAGCAGATCATCCAGTCATCTGCCGAGTCTGCCTTTGACTGTGAGAATGTGAGTAGCTAATACATCATACCTTTGGAATATAGGCAGTGTCACACAGGCCGTACGTGAGGAAGGATTTGGCTTTGGGTGGGATGGCGTAACCCGGGGCCACGGCCAGCCCTGTCATCAGAACAGCTGCATCATGCTGACGGAGCTCAGATGTGTAATAGAATCGCAGACCCGAGTTATCAACTCGACCTGTGTAGAGAGGGATATTGTTTTACTATGTCATCATGAAATCAAAAGAGGGCTGGACAACCTGTCACTCACACGAGATCACAGCAATAGAGTGCAACACTCACTTTTTCAGCGGCGCTGGTTCCGGAACCGGAAGTATTTTTCCATTCTTTTTTCCCATGGGGATTTCAAAAAAGTCTTTACTAAATAATTTTAAGCCATGAACCAAGCTGAGGTGAATCATAACCTTAAAATCTTTGATTTGAAGCTAAATGTATTTGAAAATCATACAAAACTACAAAGGTACAACAAGACATGTGTACTGAATAGGTACAGAAATGCAATCCCATGAAGCATTATGAGGACAGCATGACTGAATCAAAAGCGAAGGAGAAATATAAAACTACTCATTTAAATATTGTCATTATGTATATATACTGTATATAGAGAGAGAGAGGAGACCAACTCTATTATGAAATTTGGTGCTTTATGGGAGTTGGCGGAGCTAACGAGATCTTTTGGCAAATTTTGCTTGTTTCGACTCTGATTGGTGGAATTTTCTGTACAGCATCATGGGTAATGTGTTTTTCAACACGAATTCTGCAGATAAAAAACTATTATTTTCAGACTAAGTTGAAATAATTCAAGCAAATGGCTTCAACAGAAGCAAATACTATCAATTAACAACCATGTAGCTTACAGTAAGGCTGTTCCCGTAGTGTTTGTATACTTTACCACAGCAGAAGTGAAATAAATGCAATATTTGCCAAATATTGGCCAAATATATTGCCAAGGCTACTGTTTGAACAAGAATACAGATCGACATAAGCATATACTATCAATGAAGTGGGGTCTACGTTTTTTAATCAGTTTTATTTTCATAAACATGACACAATAACATCGCGACTACATGAAAAGAGTTTTTCAGTACATGTTTACTGTTGTAAAAAACAGATTCGTTAGCAATATGTGAGAATAAACACGAAACATCCTGCCAATCGTGGAACAGCTGTGTCGTCATCAGAGCAACCGTCCAGTCCAAAACGGTCATGCCCTTCACTCGCTAACTTCCCTCCGTCTGTTCTCTCGGATGTACGTCATTGCTTACATTGCATGAGTGCCCACTACTGGCGGGACCTGTGCAATCGGCTGCGTTGGAACGTGCTAAGCTCTTGCTCACTTAGAATCCACTATGGGGTTGGTTTATTTTTTATTTTTTTCCTTACGAAATTGTTTAATGCAGCATTCTATATGTATATAGGTGTGTTGTTTAATTAAAAAAAAAAATATATATATATTTCATAGAGTTGTTTGTGGTGGGGTAAATTAAACGCAATATGCGTTGACGTCACAATCATGTTGGATTGTGGTACATGGAGCTGCCTGAAGTTCACAAGTGCATGTCTGAAAGTGGACTGGAACGCAGCCCTGGAGAAGCTGTCCTCCGGCTATACTCGAATCGCTCTCGAGGTACTCTGATTCTCTATGGAGAAATTAAATGAAGTTTTTTCTTCAGGAACCTGACTGTTGCACTCTATAGCAAACCACAAAGTCACCGCCTACATTCGAGAAGCCGTTTCACTCGGATATGTCACAAATCACAAGAGGGACTATCGCAACTTCCGTTTCATGCTGACTTTAAATATTCATCACAGTGTGATATTTTACACTGTAAATGATAAGAGCAAATCATTTGTGACTAATGAGAGCTGTCTCAGTACTATGATACTATGGTCAAAATACCTTAAATATTCATCACAGTGTGATATTTTACACTGTAAACCACTACTGACTGACCTGCACTTTTATTTGGGTTGTTGTAATGCACTTCAAGCCTGTAGAAAAAATCTCCAACATTTCCTCCAATTGGAAGTCCTGCCATCTCAGGAAGTTCAAACGCCTAAAAGAAATGGATATACAAATCCAAAATATTTTGATCACTCATAGACCCCACAAATGTTCCATATTAGTCATTTAAAAACGAGAAAATGTAACCAGGAGATGAAAATGTTTGATTTCTGAACAGAGACTGACCCCTCCGCCAACTCCCCACACTGCAACGGTCTCCATACACTCATTGGTACTCAGTTGGGTGTAACACTGCGCTTCAGACGGCTCCGTCACAGTCGGCGGGCAGCGGTACAGCAGCAGATGATGCACGAGGTCCAAGTTTGTGATGAACGGCTCAATCTGGAGATGAAGAAAGTAAGTCAGAGATGAAGATGATCGACAGATCGGTGGATAGATCATGTGTGTGAAGTTCATAGACTCACTTACACGATAAATGTGCTGTTTGCGATCAAAAGTCGGGCCTCTCGTGACCTTGCAGTGATAGTAGGTTTGATTGGCTGGTACAGTGAACTGAAATGATTTTAAATGTAAGCAGCCTATTAAGTTTAGTGAAAGTTCACTCACTTTGTTTTCTTGCATGATTGGTGCCGAGTTTTACATTTACATTTAGTCATTTAGCAGACGCTTTTATCCAAAGCGACGTACATCTGAGGACTAAAGCAAGCGAGTCATCGTGAAGAGGGAAGAACGACGCAAGAAGTGCTCAAAATACAAAGTTCAGGCATTGCTCAGAGTAGCAAAAGCCAGACAAGGGAAGATTTAAAAGGTTTAAAATTAAAAATTAAAATTAAATTAATTTAAAATTTTAATTAATTAAATTTTTAATTAAAATTTAAATTTTTAATTTAAATTTAAATTTTTAATTAAAATTTTAATTTTAATTTAAATTTTTATTTATTTTATTTTTAATTTATTTTAAACCAACCCCATAGTGGATTCTAAGTGAGCAAGGGCTTAGCACATTCCAACGCAGCCGATTGCACAGGTTTTTGAGATCAACATGCAGTTACAGTAGGCTACCATTCAAAAGTTTGTGGGTCAGTATGATTTTAAAAAAGAAGGAATGAATAGCCTAATTTTATTCAGCATATTTAATACATATCAGCATATTTAATGATTTGAAGGATCTCGTGACACTGAAGACTGGAGTAATGGTGCTCAGAATAATACAGCTTTGAGTTAGATATAGATCCGGGTCGCTAAAGACCCAAATATGTAACCTAATGATGATTGGCAAAAATGTATGCATTTAAGGATTAAGTAAGTTTAAAGTTGAAATTACTTAAACATCCAGTACTTTTTTCTTTATAATCTAAATTATTGGCATCATTTTTGCAAAAAGAAAAAGTAAAAATCTCTTACATTGACCATAGTCATGTCGAAATACTTGCTGTTTGGAGGAGTGACACGAGGCATGTACTTCAACAGGTTCACCTCTTTCGTTCCCCTTCGGTTATTATGGTACACGATGTCATCGCTCTGCCCGTACGCATAGATCAGCTTCATGGGAAGATTCTGATCATGCAATGAAACAAAGAAAACACTTTTCGTGATCTCTAAATGGAAAATAAGAAGCTCTTTGGCCACCTTTACAATGCAGTTAAATGTGGTTGACACTCATGATTTCCATTACACGAGAGTAGATGTTAAAACTTCATGCTGATTTGTACTCGGCTTTCGCCAAGATAAGCAACACTAAGACGTAGCTTTACAGTAAACTTTGCTTCTCCATCCATTTACGCTTCTTTCCATATGGTGGTGTGACTCCCCTTCTGTCCGGCATTAACGACTGCAGTGTACTTGGCGCGTCAGCACACACGACGGCTGCAACTACAGTGTGGTCTCCCTAGTGGACCAGCACGACAACCGTCTGGATTGAGCTGAGTAGGGGACATCTCTAGGGTCTTCAAGTGGGCACCTTCCGTCCTCAGTGTTTTGTCGACTAGCCCACGACACCTCAAGAGGGCTCGACACTGACTCTGGTGTCCCAGGGTCACCCCCCTCCGTCCCCCACTCAACTCAGCCCAGCTCAACTCAGCCCAAAAACACAATATCTGCCCAACCACCCGTCATTCACGCAATATACACAGGAACGTAATGACTGTAAATACTATACAACCTATACAAATAAACCAACAGACTCTTCAAGTTTTTCAAGAATTCTACGAAACCGTAGCGTGGCGGCCTGTACACAGCCAGCTAGAATCTTTCCGTCTCAACCACAGCCAGTTGCTGCTCCTTTCTGCTGCTTCAGATAAGTTCTTTACTGTGCGACGCAACTCTTGGCCACTGAATCCGACGTCTCTGAGGAACCGGGTTGTAGAGTGTGCCACAAAACCTCGACAACCCACTTCCACTGGATAAACCTGGACTCTCCATCCTCGCTGCTCTGCTTCAGTGGCCAGATGAGCATACCGCAGTTTCTTCCTCTCATATGCCTCATCTACAGCATCCTCCCATGGCACTGTTAACTCTATCAGTTGAACAATGCGTGCTGATCCAGACCACAAAACAATATCTGGTCGGAGGTTAGTGGTGGCAATCTCAGGTGGAAAAATAAGCCCAAAAATAAGTTGATCAAGATCAGCCAGCATCTTCCAGTCCCTAGCAGCTTCCAGTTGTCCTGGGCGAGAATTGGTGTTAACACCTTTTCTTGGTGGTTGCTCGCCTGGGCGGAGGAATATTGTCTTCTGCGTGTAATGTTTTGCTAGAACAGGCGGCAACTTATTGGTCATACTACGCTTGCCTTCCAATGCTAAAGCCAAACATCGCAGTACTTGGTCATGGCGCCAAGTAAACCGACCTTGGCTAAGAGCCACCTTACATCCTGTCAAGATGTGCCTTAATGTGCCAGGTGATGAACACAAAAGACAAGAGGGATCCTCTCCTACCCAGAGGTTTAGGTTCTGCGGTGATGGGAGAACATCATATGTTGACCTAATAAGGAAACTGATCCTACTCTCTTCCATTGACCAAAGGTCTTGCCAGCCCATCTTGCGTTGTTCCACACTCTCCCATCTCATCCACTCTCCCTGCTTGGCCTGGGAAATGGCCTTTATACACCTCATCCTCTCCTCCTGCTTTCGCACCTCGTTGACTACCAGCTTCCTCCTTTGAGCTGGGCCTGCCTTGTGCCATTTAGGAGGAGCTAAACTGAGCCCAAAACCCCCTCTTCCATGCTGTACCTGTCCCACGATATCCCCAATTTGAAGTTCAGCCTTTGCCTCTACTACAGATTTCTTTGCTGACCACTTTCTACCAGTTTTTAACACAGGGGCTGCCTCCCTTACACATTTGTCGCGTGACTCTACTAAGGTCATTTCCAGTCTGACCTTGGCACAATTAAACTCCTCGGTTAAAGCAGAGACTGGCAGCTGCAATATTCCTTTACTATAAAGTCCCACTCTGCTGAGGCAGCGTGGAACTCCCAACCATTTCCTAATGTATGAACTTATTAACCCTTCCAGCTTATCCACTGTTGTCAAAGAAACCTCGTACACAGTCAGTGGCCACAGCAACCTTGGCAGTAGACCAAACTGAAAGCACCAGAGTTTTAGTTTGCCTGGTAGAGCACAGCTGTTTATGCTCTTCAACCCTTCCACTGCTTGTCGTCTAACTCCTCCCACTCGAACTGTGTCCTTTAGATCCCCATCGTACCATCTCCCAAGACTCTTCACTGGCTTCTCAGAAACTGTTGGTATTGCCTCACCATTAATGAAGAATGTTTTATCTACTACCTTTCCTTTAACTATCGAGATGCTCCTTGATTTAGAGGGCTTAAATTGCATTCGTGCCCATTCAATATTATCTGTTAACTTCCCCAATAACCGATTAGTGCAGGCTACTGTTGTAGTCATGGTTGTCATGTCATCCATGTATGCTCTGATTGGTGGTAGTCGCATCCCAGAAGCCAAGCGCTCTCCTCCTACTACCCATCTTGATGCCCTAATGATTACTTCCATTGCCATGGTAAAAGCCAGTGGAGAAATGGTGCATCCTGCCATAATTCCAACCTCTAAGCATTGCCATGCAGTGCTGAATTTTGGAGTTGAGAAACTAAATTACAAATCTCCAAAATAGGCTTTCACTAAATTTGTTATTGACATTGGTACTCTGAAAAAATCAAATGCTGCCCAAAGAAGCTCATGTGGCACTGAACCATATGCATTAACCAAATCCAGGAATGTCACATGGAGCTCCTTCCTCTCCTTTTTAGCTGACTGAATTCGTTGCCAGATAACATTGATGTGTTCTAAGCATCCTGAGAACCCTTGAATGCCTGCTTTTTGAACTAAAGTGTCCATGGAGCCATTCTTTAATAGGTAGGTTGACAATCTCTGCGCAATAATGCTGAAGAAAATCTTACCTTCAACGTTTAATAGTGAAATAGGACGAAACTGACTGATGCTTGTAGCATCTTTTTCTTTAGGTATAAAGACTCCACCTGCTCTGCGCCATGCTCTAGGTACAACCTGTTTTTCCCATGCCGGTTTTATCAATTTCCACAGAATTCGCAGAACTCCTGAAGCACTCTTGTACACTCTGTACGGAACTCCATTAGGCCCTGGAGATGATGAAGCCCTTGCCTTTCTCACAGCCTGCTCTACCTCTTTCCACTTAGGTGCGCAGACCTCCATTTGGTATTCTGGTGGGTTGATAGGTGGGATGTCTGATGGAATTGACATAGGCTCATGCCTTTTTGTATCTGTATGCGTTTCCTCCAAATATCTCTCTAGCTCAACCCTAGATGCTTTTAAAGTGCCATTCTTCTCCTTGGTGAATAACTTCTTTACGAATTTGAATGGGTCTTTATAGAAATTAGCCCTCGCACGTTCCTTCTTTTTGTAGCGTTTCCGTAGGCGCTCAGCTCTGCGTAATGTTGCCAGCTTATCTTTTATGGCCCTTTGTAAGAGATTGAGTCCCTCCTTCTGACTTTGTTCTGCTCTTTTCCATTGCTTCCTCAGCTGTCTCCTTTCTCTAACTAACCCTTCAATTTTCTGCTGCCGTCTAGACAGAAGTTTGCAGTGAGCCTATGGCCATTGATAACAGCTTTTTGTTTGATCTAGTATTTTATGGTTTCTGAGTTAAGGTGGGTTTTTAGACGGACAGTTCAGAGCCTCTTGACAAACCGGTTAAGCATTGCGTTTATGGAGAGGCGTTCTCAGAAACACCCTGATCCCTGAGGACCGCCATCATGCATATTCCCTTACATTGCTGGTTTTGTTTTGTCAACAATGCCATAGTTTCACCATCATTGTGTTCTGAATAAAACTGCAGAATGAATATTACATACAAGAAAGAGGAGGGTTACATGGTGTTGTTAAACTACTCTTCGTTTGTTGTGGTATAGGGGGAAGAAACACATTGTTTATGCTCACAGTGATGGGTAAATCGTTTTCATCACAAGACTCAATAGATCTCTGAAACTTCATGACAGTTTTCCCGTCAGACTCGGTTAGAAACAGGAGTTTGTAGTTCTGTTGCTGGTCAACCACAGGTATTGAATTCCCCCCAGCATGACGGTCCTGAACAACAGGAAAACAAAGATGTATGTACGCATAGCAACATGTGTTTGACTTTATGTTTATAGATGTACAGTTCCCAGTCCAGTTCAAACTAGTTTTATAGTTTTCAATAGGCCAAAACATCTACAATATCAGGTTCATTTACCAACATTTACATCTATTTAGAACATCTAGTTTGGAAACAAATATAATTTAACTTATACGTCTAATACAAAAGTAGACTTTGTCATGTCTTTGACTTTGTCACACTCATAAAATAACTTCCAAAATATCCCAGCTTAGAGCCACTGAGAAAACTAAATAAGTTCATAATATAAAATCTTATATTTAATGAACTACATATTAATTACATATCACTCAGTATGAATCAGAATCAAGAATATAAAGAAGAGCTTGTAACTCCACTTGAAGTGAGTTATTGACAGTTATCTTCAGTCTTGAATCTTGATAATGTGAAAGACTAAAATAATTTATATAAGAGATACTCTAACTAACTATGAAATACATATATGAATCAGAATCCAGGATATAAAAGTATCCACTGTAAGTGACTTTGACAGTTATCAGTGTCAGTCTTTCTTGACTTTACCGTGAAGTAACTGCCTTTCGGTCCAACTCCTCCAATGACGATATCGGCTCCAGTCATTCCTCCTTTAGGGCTAAAGCCAAACCCGACCCAGCCGCTGGTGTTGACAGTAAGCTCGAACAAGATGGTGCCCTGGATCTCATCAAAGCCCCACTTCAGCCGCACATTGTGCTCGGGGTCCAGGTGTTCAGAGAAAGGCAGAAGAGGGTCTTCCTGAGCACAGGACCACTGGGCCGAAAGCAAGAGCAGGACCAGAGATAATGGGCCCATGTTACCTTTTCAAGTCTTTGTGTAAGATGTTTGAGAAGACAGTGTACATGAAACTGCTCAGTAATGCACTTTAACAGCACTCTTTGTAAGCGGTCTGTAACCTCCCCTCACCTCACAGTCCTCCTCCTCACACTCGGGTGAATCCGGTTCCACATCACCTGATGTTACTCTATTATTGGGGAAGCATAAAGGCTACAAGTAGTACAAACAAGGTTGCCATCAACTATCAAAAAGCACCTTTCATGTTCTTTAGAAGTGAACAAGCAATACATACAAAAATGACTATTTATTTTGGAGACGTAATGAATAGCCAGCATAGAATTGTAGCAATAGTAATTCTTGGCTATGGCAGAGATTCATTAATAATGTTACATAAGCTAAAGTAAATACATTTTTTTTGGTTTTGCCCTTTCAGTATCCTCTTGTCAAAGTAAAGGAGCAGCGGTCAGAACTATAAAAAAAAAAAGGCTATCATAATAATGAAAAGAATAGAAAGAATGTTTTAGGGAATAATTCAGGGAGTGTGTATTGTCTTTTTTTCACATCTCTATATTGTGGGACAGTAAATAAGTTCATATAACTGAATGGAATAAGCATAAACTTGCTCGGTGCAATTTTCCCTCGGACAAATGAAAAAATTAAGATAAATTCAACTTTAAAATCGTTAAGCTACACACAATGGATATGAGTCAAGTCACCTTCATTTATACAGCACTTTTAACAATATGGACTGTTTCAAAGCAGCTTTACAGTGATAATAGGAAATTACAGTAACAGAGATTGTTTTGGCTTTACAGCAGATCTAGAATAAAGTTATTGTCCAGATAAAGTTAGTTTTGATTGATTCACTTCCGTCGCAACAATCATTAGTTATTAACTTAGCGGCCGCTAACACGGCACCTTTCTAACAGAAAATTCTTTAATGCGATCCGAGAATTTGAGAATTTTTTATCGCTTCCGCATACCCATGCGAACCGGGATTATCCCGACAGCGTTTTATCTGTACAGAGGGAAAGGGAAGGAGGCCTTCACAGGGAGAGACTAGTGACACTTCAGGACTGCGTTGTCGTCGTGTCCATGTGCAGGTCCTTCATCAGATCCGGATACGGCCTGGATCCGGCGGACTGCGGTAAACCTCAGGATAAACAGAGAGACTAATATTAGCGTAGACGCCATCCTTCTTATGATGAACAAAGTACATCAGGATTTATGGGAAGTGTTCCCGGTTCCGGCTGATCTAAACTATAAAGCCTAACATTGAATTATAGAAGTCTATAATGTGTTATGTGTATGCTAAGCCAAAGAAATGTGTTTTTAGTCTAGATTTGAACTGACAGACTGTGTCTGCTTCCTGGACAATGTAAGGAAGATTGTTCCAAAGTTTTGGTGCTAAATAGGAAAAGCATCTACCACCAGCAGTCGATTTAGATATTCGAGGTATTATCAACTGGCCAGAATTTTGAGATCGCAATAGACGTGAAGGAGTATAATGCGTTAAGAGCTCGCTCAAGTACTGGGGAGCTAAACCATTTAGTGCTTTGTAAGTAATCAGCAATATTTTAAAATTTTTATGATGTTTAATAGGCAGCCAATGCAGTGTTGACAGAACCGGGCTAATATGGTCATACTACCTGGTTCTGGTAAGAACTCTAGCGGCTGCGTTTTGGACCAGCTGTAGTTTGTTTATTAAGCGTGCAGGGCAACCACCCATAATAGCATTACAATAATCTAGCCTTGATGTCATGAACGCATGAACTAACTGTTCCGCATTCGTCAATGAGAGCATATGACGTAATTTAGATATATTTTTTAGATAGAAAAATGGTGTTTTACAGATACTATTCACGTGACTTTCAAATGAAAGATTGCTATCAAAGAGCACACACACACACACAACCACCCACACACACACACACACACACACACACACACACACACACACACACACACACACATCCAGGTTCCTAAATGACGACGAGGACTTGACAGAGCAGCATCAAGTGTTAGACAGTATTCTAGGTTATTACGTGAGGAAGTTTTTTGTCCAATAATTAGAATCTCTGTTTTTTCAGAATTTAGTAGTAGGAAATTACTAGTCATCCAGTTTTTTATATCAGCTATGCATTCCGTTAATTTTGTGAATTTGTAAGTTTCGTCAGGGCTTGAAGAAATATAGAGCTGAGTATCATCAGCATAACAGTGAAAACTAATGCCATGCTTCCTAATAATATCTCCTAAGGGTAGCATGTACAGAGTGTGTGTGTGTGTGTGTGTGTGTGTGTGTGTGTGTGTGTGTGTGTGTGTGTGTGTGTGTGTGTGTGTGTGTGTGTGTGTGTTTGTGTGTGTGTGTGTGTGTGTGTGAGGGTAGCATGTACAGAGTGAACAGCAACAGTCCTAGTACTGAGCCTTGTGGTACGCCATACTGAACTTTTGATCGATAAGACATCTCTTCATTTACTGCTACAAACTGATAACAGTCAGATAAGTATGATTTAAACCATGCTAGTGCAATTCCACTAATGCCAACATAATTTTCGAGTCTATTTAAAAGAATGTTGTGGTCGATAGTGTCAAATGCAGCACTAAGATCGAGTAACACTAATAGAGAGATACATACAACCACGATCGTATGATAAGAGCAAATCATTTGTGACTCTAATGAGAGCAGTCTCAGTACTATGATACGGTCTAAATCCTGACTGGAAATCCTCACAGACACCATTTCTTTCTAAAAAGGAACATAGTTGTGAAGATACTGCCTTTTCTAGTATCTTTGACAGAAAAGGCAGATTCGAGATCGGCCTGTAATTGACTAATTCTGTAGGATCAAGTGTGTTTTTTTAACAAGCGGTTTAATCATAGCCAGCTTAAAAGTTTTTGGTACGTATCCTAGTGACAAAGATGAATTAATGATATTGAGAAGAGGATCTATGACCTCTGGAAGCATCTCTTTCAATAGTTTAGTCGGTATAGGGTCTAACATGCATGTTGTCGATTTAGATGATTTAACGAGTTTAGAAAATTCTTCCTCTCCTATAGCAATGAATGAATCTAATTATTCGTCAGTGAGACTACACTGCACTGTCTGATGCGATACTGTAGTAGACGGTTGCATAGTTATTATTTTCTTCCGGATATTATCAATCTTATAAGTGAAGAAGGTCATAAATGGTAAATGGACTGCATTTATATAGCGCCATTACTGTTGTGCTGCTTGCAAACTTCTGGGCTTGAAGCTTTATTTTTGGTTAATTTAGTCACTGTTTCAAATAAACACCTCGGGTTTTGTTTATTTTCTTCTAATAGGGTTGAAAAATAAGCAGATCTAGCAGTTTTTAAGGCCTCTCTGTATGCAATCATGCTCTCTTTCCATGAAATGCGAAATAACTCTAGTTTTGTTTTCTTCCAGTTTCGCTCCATTTTTCTGGACGCTGTCCTTAGGGCACTGTCTTTTCTGGACGCTGTCTTTTGTGTGTGTGTGTGTGTGTGTGTGTGTGTGTGTGTGTGTGTGTGTGTGTGTGAGTGTGCTCGTTGTACCACGGCGTTGGAATATTTTCTTTAATCTTCTTTGAGCGCAAAGGAGCAACTGTGTCTAAAGTGCTGGAAAAGAGAGAGTTAAAAGTTTCTGTCGCAATATCTAGTTCTTCTAAGCTATCTGGGATGCTGAGATGATGAAACTGATCAGGAAGATTATTTATAAAGCAATCCTTAGTGGCAGAAGTGATAGGTCTAACATATTTGTAACACGGAGTCGGCTTTGCAGCCTTGGCTAAATGGAGTTTACACGAGACTAGATAATGATCTGAGATGTCGTCGCTCTGCTGCAGAATTTCAACGGCATCAACATTGATTCCATGTGATAATATTAGATCTAGAGTATGATTACGACAATGAGTAGGTCCTGACACGTGTTGTCTAACTCCAGTAGAGTTAAGAATGTCTTTAAATGCCAATCCCAATGCATCTTTTTCATTATCTACGTACAAATCACCAACAATTAGGACTTTATCTGCAGCCAGTACTAACTCTGATAGAAAGTCAGCAAATTCTTTGATAAAGTCTGTATGGTGCCCTGGTGGCCTGTATACAGTAGCCAGCACAAATCTCAAAGGTGATTTATCATTTACACTAGATAGTGTTACATTAAGCACCAACACTTCAAAAGAATTATATTTTAAACTAGACTTCTTAGTAATTTTGAAAATATTACAATAAATTACAGCAACACCTCCCCCTTTGCCTTTCAGACGAGGCTCATGTTTATAACAGTAATCTTGGGGGGTGCACTCATTTAAAGGAATGTAATCGTTTGGTTTTAGCCAGGTTTCTGTCATACACAGCACATCTAGGTTATAATCTGTGATCATATCATTAACAATAAGTGCTTTTGAAGTAAGGGATCGAATATTCAGCTTTATCATTTGTTCATTTGTGTTATTTCTGTTTTTTATTTGTTGAACATCAATTAAATTTTTACCCTTAGATGGGTTTGGAAGTTTTTTGTATTTCCTAATTCGGGGAAAAGACACAGTCTCTATATGATGATATCTAGGTGAAAGAGTCTCTATGTGATGTGATTTATCTAAGGGATCGTTTGGTTAAACTAACGAAACAATAAAAAACATCAAAAAAGATGGATCAATAAGAATAAATATATTCATAAGTAAATAAATAAATATTTTGTAGATGAAACATTTTATCAAAATGTAATTAATTTCATTAAAACATTAAATTACTGTAAAGTTTTTTTTAATTTGCAATTACTTATGGACCAATTACCTTTTTTTGTAATCTTATACATTTATAATATTATAGCCTATATTATTTGAAAACAGTAAGAGTGCATGCCCATAATTTATCATGAAATCAGTCACTTACAGTTTCCTTACAGTTTGGACAGGGCCTGATTAATTACAAATTAATACAAAATATTACTGCCCTAAAAAAGTATGCAGCGCCTTTTCTACTATATTGTCTACTTTTTCTGATGGCTCTTCTGCGCGTGTGTGCATCATTAGTCCAGAAGTGCAGAAGAAATACCTCTGTTTTCCACTAGACGGCTCTATGGACATATCTAAAGTTTATTAATGAATAATGTAGCCTGAACGATCTCCACTAGCGAAATCGGGCGGTAAATGTGGCTTGTGAAAAATGTTTTCTTTCTTCTTCTTTTTGTCAAAGGTTGTGTTCGTCGAGGGAAGACCATGCTATCTATCTATCTATCTATCTATCTATCTATCTATCTATCTATCTATCTATCTATCTATCTATCTATCTATCTATCTATCTATCTATCTATCTATCTATCTATCTATCTATCTATCTATCTATCTATCTATCTATCTATCTATCTATCTAAAAAACCCTTTATTAAACTTATTCAAATAACAAACATTGTTATATTGAAACATTGAAATAACACTCATTGTTACACAAAGGCAATTCAACGCATTCAAGCAGCATGCGTTGCAATGAGGTAAAGTAAAGTAAATATATATTTAAAAAAACATTAGATATAAACTAAATCATTAATTAAAACTAAATAACAAAATATAAGCAACGAACTTGTACTGGCTTTCTAAAAACTTTTCCCCGCTGTCGTGTATTTTTGAAATATAGCTGATTTCCACTAGAGGCCGCTCTAACACTCGGCCCGCCACTCTTAGTTTGAACTTGACAAAAGCTGACGTAATCATTACTTAAAATATCTGTGGACCAAACTACTTACATTTTCTAAATGCATTCCTCTTTTTTAAGATTTAAACTTGAAATAAAAATGTATTTTGAATCTTTTCAGTTGAAAAACTTAAAAGCTATAAAAGAGTGGCTGTGTTTTGGCACTTAATCTGGACTGAAGGACTCTGGAGTATTGTTGTATTTTGTTGTGACAATGACAATAATTATTGTTAATGTTTGTGTTTTAATAAAAATAAAAACTACTTAAATACCTACTTGAACAAAACAGACTTTGTTTTGTTTATGTATTTATGTTGTTTATTTAACATTAGCACGTGTTTAATGTTAGTTTAACATTCTTAGACTAGATATTATATGAAGTAAGCTACGATATATAACGTGAATATAGTATATTTTATATACTGTATGATAACCATAACATGAAATATTTGGTGTGTTGTATGTATTATAGATAATATGTAAATATTATTTGTAGCCTACTACTATTTTTAATAACACTTTTTTTGCCCCTAAACACGCATATACAGCAACAGTGTGGCTTTTTTTTTAGGGGGCTCGATCAGTTTCCGGTTGTGTGTTTTATGTGTGTGTGACACACACTTCGCTGCAGTGAAGTTGAACAGCTCAAGACTGCTGGATCTACACACACATTACCGACTCATTTCAGTCTGTTAGAGGCGAACAAGAGGATTAAGTGTTATTGGCGATGTAAATAAACTAGTTTGAGAAGGATCGTTTCTGGCAGAAGAGAAATGTCTGGATGAAGAAGAAGAGAGTTTATCGCCATTAAACCACAGGTTTATGTGATGACTGGTTAATGTTTGTATAATGGAGTCGAAGGTAAGGACTAGTTTGACGTATTTTTGGTAAAGTTTGTGGCTGATCGGTCTGTAACGTTAAGTTCACACTGGGCTTAAACTGGCAAAGTATTTCCAAACACACGCCGATAAATTTACTCTTTAACTGTTTAGAACTGTCTCAAACATCATAACCGACCAGTTTAACACTCCGACATGGGTCTGAAATGTTCTCTTTTTGTTATTTTAACGGCGTTTATGGGCTTTCTGGTGAACGTTGGAAAATCTGGATCATTAAGAGTCTTGTGACATTTTTAGTGGGGTAATGACGTCATTTGTGATGCATGCTGGGATATGTAGGTAAAATGTAAATCATTCACCAAGATTAGTTAATCATTTCAACACACTAACTGGTTACCTATATAAGTGTAAACTCTCCATGGAATGTATATATACGTTATATATATATCCTAAAAAATCAAAATGGCAAATGTGACTTAAATGCAGGACTGTCTTTATTATTCACCTGATTGTTACCTAAATCATATTACTGCATTCTGCGTGAGCTGCATTCACACATAAATTGTGAGGGTTTGACATTGTTCCAGTTTTTCATAGCTTTATCTTTTATCTTTTAGTTTCACCTTTTCTTTTAGTTGTAATATAATAACCTTAATTTAGCCCTTAATTTACTGTCTATATGAGGATGTTTCTAATTACGGAGGGATTCAGACACACTTCTGCTGATTTATCAATCCCGCCTTTCTCTGAATTTCTCTGTAATTTGATCCCTATTCCTCATGTTACTTCCTCCTTTTGTCTTGCACATCATAATTTCTATTTATCATCACTTAGTTTTCTACTTGAAGACTTCTTGTGATAATGGCCATGGACATTTGACATCATTAGTGGTCCATCACCACTGGCCGCCTTATAGCTTTATTTAAGAGATGCATTTGATTTGAATCAGAAGTGAAGTGTCTCTTACACACAGACTCTCTGTGAGCTTGTGAATCCCTACGGAGAGAGACCCTGTAATACAGACTCACTGTTTGCTGTTATAGCTTCAGGATGTGTGTGTTACTGTGTTGGCTCTGTGTGTGTTAGAATAACGGGAGCTTTGTGGAAAGGGTTTTTTCCCCTCTATGTGTGGTGGAATGATTCTGTTTTGTGATCATTTGAATGCTTATTTTTATCACAAAAACATGCTCTAGGCCTATATAATTCTGTTTTAAATTCCTTCATCTTTTATCTCTGCAGTTCAGTACCTTATGGATGAATCTTATTTCTTATTTCTTTATAAGGACAGCACACATTAATCCACGTTACTGTAAATGTGCCAGTGTTAGCCCACTGGCTAATTTTCAACTGCAGTCCTTCGGCAAGATGTTTTGAAACCTTGAAAATGATAAAATACACAATATACAGAAAGTACATCAAGACACTATAAAAATAACAAATAAAACAACAATTTCCACGACATAAAACCACACAAAACATTAAAAACATCAGTGCAGTTACTGTAGACACCATTTAGACACAGCCAGCCATGCAAATAACTCAAAGCAACAACACACAGCTTACTTTTGTTACATGCAAACATGCAGGGCAACAATAAGCAGTATACATAAAATAAAATACATCAATCATTATGTTGGTCTTACCGAGCTGTGCAAAGCGGGCAGAGGACATGGGACATGTTTGCAGCAGGTTTATTAGAAATAAAATGTGCATTGTACTGTTTAGTTTAAAAATGTTCACGTTTGACTTTTCAATAGCCAGGCCTTAAGACTTTGTGTGAAAGAATGGTAGGTGTTACAGATTCTTATTTCAGTTGGTATGGTGTTCCATAATTGAGAAGCTCTTACAGAAAAACATGATTGGCTGAAAGGGATTACACAGTCCCCGCTTTGAGCTGATCTAGTAGTTCTGTTGGTGTCATTTTTCTCTGCTTAATAAAAGTGCCAAGCGGTGGGGAGCTTTTCCTTTTAGAATCTTAAATACCAGACAGATGTCACTGTATTTCATTAAATTTTCCTAACTAAGGATTTCATATTTTCCCAAAATATTACAGTGGTGGTAAGTATTGGGTTTTTTTTATCTAACACTTTGTGAGTCTGCTTGTACAAGGAAAGAATGGGTTTCAGTGTTGTACATCTTATGACAAAATGTCCAATTCACACCAAAAGAAACCGAAAGAAAATATGGGATATATAATTTTGCCTGACTTGTTGGCAGAGGGTATTTACACTAACTTCACCCAGCGACGACTGGTTGGGTCAGACAGTGAGATGAGATGCTCACAGGAGCAGTAGTGCAGGGGTAAAGCCTGTGGACACAACAGGAGCAGTAGTGCAGGGGTAAAGCCTGGGGACACAACAGGAGCAGTAGTGCAGGGGTAAAGCCTGTGGACACAACAGGAGCAGTAGTGCAGGGGTAAAGCCTGGGGACACAACAGGAGCAGTAGTGCAGGGGTAAAGCGTGGGGACACAACAGGAGCAGTAGTGCAGGGGTAAAGCGTGGGGACACAACAGGAGAAGTAGTGCAGGGGTAAAACCTGTGGACACAACAGGAGCAGTAGTGCAGGGGTAAAGCCTGGGGACACAAAAGGAGCAGTAGTGCAGGGGTAAAGCCTGTGGACACAACAGGAGCAGTAGTGCAGGGGTAAAGCCTGGGGACACAAAAGGAGCAGTAGTGCAGGGGTAAAGCCTGTGGACACAAAAGGAGCAGTAGTGCAGGGGTAAAGCCTGTGGACACAAAAGGAGCAGTAGTGCAGGGGTAAAGCGTGGGGACACAACAGGAGCAGTAGTGCAGGGGTAAAACCTGTGGACACAACAGGAGCAGTAGTGCAGGGGTAAAGCCTGTGGACACAACAGGAGCAGTAGTGCAGGGGTAAAGCCTGGGGAGACAACAGAAGCAGTAGTGCAGGGGTAAAGCGTGGGGACACAACAGGAGCAGTAGTGCAGGGGTAAAACCTGTGGACACAACAGGAGCAGTAGTGCAGGGGTAAAGCCTGTGGACACAACAGGAGCAGTAGTGTAGGGGTAAAGCCTGTGGACACAACAGGAGCAGTAGTGCAGGGGTAAAGCCTGGGGACACAACAGGAGCAGTAGTGCAGGGGTAAAGCCTGTGGACACAACAGGAGCAGTAGTGCAGGGGTAAAGCCTGGGGACACAACAGGAGCAGTAGTGCAGGGGTAAAGCGTGGGGACACAACAGGAGCAGTAGTGCAGGGGTAAAACCTGTGGACACAACAGGAGCAGTAGTGCAGGGGTAAAACCTGTGGACACAACAGGAGCAGTAGTGCAGGGGTAAAGCCTGTGGACACAACAGGAGCAGTAGTGCAGGGGTAAAGCCTGGGGACACAACAGGAGCAGTAGTGCAGGGGTAAAGCGTGGGGACACAACAGGAGCAGTAGTGCAGGGGTAAAGCGTGGGGACACAACAGGAGAAGTAGTGCAGGGGTAAAACCTGTGGACACAACAGGAGCAGTAGTGCAGGGGTAAAGCCTGGGGACACAACAGAAGCAGTAGTGCAGGGGTAAGGCCTGTGGACACAAAAGGAGCAGTAGTGCAGGGGTAAAGCGTGGGGACAAAACAGGAGCAGTAGTGCAGGGGTAAAGCGTGGGGACACAACAGGAGCAGTAGTGCAGGGGTAAAACCTGTGGACACAACAGGAGCAGTAGTGTAGGGGTAAAGCCTGTGGACACAACAGGAGCAGTAGTGCAGGGGTAAAGCGTGGGGACACAACAGGAGCAGTAGTGCAGGAGTAAAGCGTGGGGACACAACAGGAGCAGTAGTGCAGGGGTAAAGCCTGTGGACACAACAGGAGCAGTAGTGCAGGGGTAAAGCGTGGGGACACAACAGGAGCAGTAGTGCAGGGGTAAAGCCTGTGGACACAACAGGAGAAGTAGTGCAGGGGTAAAGCGTGGGGACACAACAGGAGCAGTAGTGCAGCGGTAAAGCCTGTGGACACAACAGGAGCAGTAGTGCAGGGGTAAAGCCTTTGGACACAACAGGAGCAGTAGTGCAGGGGTAAAGCCTGTGGACACAACAGGAGCAGTAGTGCAGGGGTAAAGCCTGTGGACACAACATGAGCAGTAGTGCAGGGGTAAAGCCTGTGGACACAACAGGAGCAGTAGTGTAGGGGTAAAGCCTGTGGACACAACAGGAGCAGTAGTTCAGGGGTAAAGCCTGTGGACACAACAGGAGCAGTAGTGCAGGGGTAAAGCCTGTGGACACAACAGGAGCAGTAGTGCAGGGGTAAAGCCTGGGGACACAACAGAAGCAGTAGTGCAGGGGTAAAGCCTGTGGACACAACAGGAGCAGTAGTGCAGGGGTAAAGCCTGGGGACACAACAGGAGCAGTAGTGTAGGGGTAAAGCCTGTGGACACAACAGGAGCAGTAGTGCAGGGGTAAAGCGTGGGGAAACAACAGGAGCAGTAGTGCAGGGGTAAAGCCTGTGGACACAACAGGAGCAGTAGTGCAGGGGTAAAGCCTGTGGACACAACAGGAGCAGTTGTGCAGGGGTAAAGCCTGGGGACACAACAGGAGCAGTAGTGTAGGGGTAAAGCCTGTGGACACAACAGGAGCAGTAGTTCAGGGGTAAAGCCTGTGGACACAACAGGAGCAGTAGTGCAGGGGTAAAGCCTGTGGACACAACAGGAGCAGTAGTGCAGGGGTAAAGCCTGGGGACACAACAGAAGCAGTAGTGCAGGGGTAAAGCCTGTGGACACAACAGGAGCAGTAGTGCAGGGGTAAAGCCTGGGGACACAACAGGAGCAGTAGTGTAGGGGTAAAGCCTGTGGACACAACAGGAGCAGTAGTGCAGGGGTAAAGCGTGGGGAAACAACAGGAGCAGTAGTGCAGGGGTAAAGCCTGTGGACACAACAGGAGCAGTAGTGCAGGGGTAAAGCCTGTGGACACAACAGGAGCAGTTGTGCAGGGGTAAAGCCTGGGGACACAACAGGAGCAGTAGTGTAGGGGTAAAGCCTGTGGACACAAAAGGAGCAGTAGTGCAGGGGTAAAGCGTGGGGACACAACAGGAGCAGTAGTGCAGGGGTAAAACCTGTGGACACAACAGGAGCAGTAGGGCAGGGGTAAAACCTGTGGACACAACAGGAGCAGTAGTGTAGGGGTAAAGCCTGTGGACACAACAGGAGCAGTAGGGCAGGGGTAAAGCGTGGGGACACAACAGGAGCAGTAGTGTAGGGGTATAGCCTGTGGACCCAACAGGAGCAGTAGTGTAGGGGTAAAGCCTGTGGACACAACAGGAGCAGTAGTGTAGGGGTAAAGCCTGTGGACACAACAGGAGCAGTAGGGCAGGGGTAAAGCGTGGGGACACAACAGGAGCAGTAGTGTAGGGGTAAAGCCTGTGGACCCAACAGGAGCAGTAGTGCAGGGGTAAAGCCTGTGGACACAACAGGAGCAGTAGTGTAGGGGTAAAGCCTGTGGACCCAACAGGAGCAGTAGTGTAGGGGTAAAGCCTGTGGACACAACAGGAGCAGTAGTGTAGGGGTAAAGCCTGTGGACACAACAGGAGCAGTAGGGCAGGGGTAAAGCGTGGGGACACAACAGGAGCAGTAGTGCAGGGGTAAAACCTGTGGACACAACAGGAGCAGTAGTGTAGGGGTAAAGCCTGTGGACACAACAGGAGCAGTAGGGCAGGGGTAAAGCGTGGGGACACAACAGGAGCAGTAGTGCAGGGGTAAAGCCTGTGGACCCAACAGGAGCAGTAGTGCAGGGGTAAAGCCTGTGGACACAACAGGAGCAGTAGTGCAGGGGTAAAGCCTGGGGACACAACAGAAGCAGTAGTGCAGGGGTAAGGCCTGTGGACACAAAAGGAGCAGTAGTGCAGGGGTAAAGCGTGTGGACACAACCGGGGTAAAGCGTGTGGACACAACAGGAGCAGTAGTGCAGGGGTAAAGCGTGTGGACACAACAGGAGCAGTAGTGCAGGGGTAAAGCCTGGGGACACAACAGGAGCAGTAGAGTAGGGGTAAAGCCTGGGAACACAACAGGAGCAGTAGTGCAGGGGTAAAGTGTTTGGACCCAACAGGAGCAGTAGTGCAGGGGTAAAGCCTGGGGACACAACAGGAGCAGTAGTGCAGGGGTAAAGCCTGGGGACACAACAGGAGCAGTAGAGTAGGGGTAAAGCGTGTGGACACAACAGGAGCAGTAGTGTAGGGGTAAAGCCTGGGGACACAACAGGAGCAGTAGAGTAGGGGTAAAGCCTGGGAACACAACAGGAGCAGTAGTGCAGGGGTAAAGTGTTTGGACCCAACAGGAGCAGTAGTGCAGGGGTAAAGCGTGGGGACACAACAGGAGCAGTAGTGCAGGGGTAAAACCTGTGGACACAACAGGAGCAGTAGTGTAGGGGTAAAGCCTGTGGACACAACAGGAGCAGTAGGGCAGGGGTAAAGCGTGGGGACACAACAGGAGCAGTAGTGTAGGGGTAAAGCCTGTGGACCCAACAGGAGCAGTAGTGCAGGGGTAAAGCCTGTGGACACAACAGGAGCAGTAGTGTAGGGGTAAAGCCTGTGGACACAACAGGAGCAGTAGGGCAGGGGTAAAGCGTGGGGACACAACAGGAGCAGTAGTGTAGGGGTAAAGCCTGTGGACCCAACAGGAGCAGTAGTGCAGGGGTAAAGCCTGTGGACACAACAGGAGCAGTAGTGCAGGGGTAAAACCTCTGGACACAACAGGAGCAGTAGTGCAGGGGTAAAGCGTGTGGACACAACAGGAGCAGTAGTGCAGGGGTAAAGCGTGTGGACACAACAGGAGCAGTAGTGCAGGGGTAAAACCTCTGGACACAACAGGAGCAGTAGTGCAGGGGTAAAGCGTGTGGACACAACAGGAGCAGTAGTGTAGGGGTAAAGCCTGGGGACACAACAGGAGCAGTAGTGCAGGGGTAAAGCGTGTGGACACAACAGGAGCAGTAGTGCAGGGGTAAAGCCTCGGGACGCAACAGGAGCAATAATGCAGGGGTAAAGCCTGGGGACACAACAGGAGCAGTAGTGCAGGGGTAAAGCCTGTGGACACAACAGGAGCAGTAGTGCAGGGGTAAAACCTGTGGACACAACAGGAGCAGTAGTGCAGGGGTAAAGCCTGTGGACAAAACAGGAGCTGTAGTGCAGGGGTAAAGCGTGGGGACACAACAGGAGCAGTAGTGCAGGGGTAAAGCCTGTGGACACAACAGGAGCAGTAGTGCAGGGGTAAAGCCTGTGGACACAACAGGAGCAGTAGTGCAGGGGTAAAGCCTGTGGACACAACAGGAGCAGTAGTGCAGGGGTAAAGCCTGTGGACACAACAGGAGCAGTAGTGCAGGGGTAAAGCGTGTGGACACAACCGGGGTAAAGCGTGTGGACACAACAGGAGCAGTAGTGCAGGGGTAAAGCGTGTGGACACAACAGGAGCAGTAGTGCAGGGGTAAAGCCTGGGGACACAACAGGAGCAGTAGAGTAGGGGTAAAGCCTGGGAACACAACAGGAGCAGTAGTGCAGGGGTAAAGTGTTTGGACCCAACAGGAGCAGTAGTGCAGGGGTAAAGCCTGGGGACACAACAGGAGCAGTAGTGCAGGGGTAAAGCCTGGGGACACAACAGGAGCAGTAGAGTAGGGGTAAAGCGTGTGGACACAACAGGAGCAGTAGTGTAGGGGTAAAGCCTGGGGACACAACAGGAGCAGTAGAGTAGGGGTAAAGCCTGGGAACACAACAGGAGCAGTAGTGCAGGGGTAAAGTGTTTGGACCCAACAGGAGCAGTAGTGCAGGGGTAAAGCGTGGGGACACAACAGGAGCAGTAGTGCAGGGGTAAAACCTATGGACACAACAGGAGCAGTAGTGTAGGGGTAAAGCCTGTGGACACAACAGGAGCAGTAGGGCAGGGGTAAAGCGTGGGGACACAACAGGAGCAGTAGTGTAGGGGTAAAGCCTGTGGACCCAACAGGAGCAGTAGTGCAGGGGTAAAGCCTGTGGACACAACAGGAGCAGTAGTGTAGGGGTAAAGCCTGTGGACACAACAGGAGCAGTAGGGCAGGGGTAAAGCGTGGGGACACAACAGGAGCAGTAGTGTAGGGGTAAAGCCTGTGGACCCAACAGGAGCAGTAGTGCAGGGGTAAAGCCTGTGGACACAACAGGAGCAGTAGTGTAGGGGTAAAGCCTGTGGACCCAACAGGAGCAGTAGTGTAGGGGTAAAGCCTGTGGACACAACAGGAGCAGTAGTGTAGGGGTAAAGCCTGTGGACACAACAGGAGCAGTAGGGCAGGGGTAAAGCGTGGGGACACAACAGGAGCAGTAGTGCAGGGGTAAAACCTGTGGACACAACAGGAGCAGTAGTGTAGGGGTAAAGCCTGTGGACACAACAGGAGCAGTAGGGCAGGGGTAAAGCGTGGGGACACAACAGGAGCAGTAGTGCAGGGGTAAAGCCTGTGGACCCAACAGGAGCAGTAGTGCAGGGGTAAAGCCTGTGGACACAACAGGAGCAGTAGTGCAGGGGTAAAGCCTGGGGACACAACAGAAGCAGTAGTGCAGGGGTAAGGCCTGTGGACACAAAAGGAGCAGTAGTGCAGGGGTAAAGCGTGGGGACACAACAGGAGCAGTAGTGCAGGGGTAAAGCGTGGGGACACAACAGGAGCAGTAGTGCAGGGGTAAAACCTGTGGACACAACAGGAGCAGTAGTGTAGGGGTAAAGCCTGTGGACACAACAGGAGCAGTAGTGCAGGGGTAAAGCGTGGGGACACAACAGGAGCAGTAGTGCAGGGGTAAAACCTGTGGACACAACAGGAGCAGTAGTGCAGGGGTAAAGCCTGTGGACAAAACAGGAGCTGTAGTGCAGGGGTAAAGCGTGGGGACACAACAGGAGCAGTAGTGCAGGGGTAAAGCCTGTGGACACAACAGGAGCAGTAGTGCAGGGGTAAAGCCTGTGGACACAACAGGAGCAGTAGTGCAGGGGTAAAGCCTGTGGACACAACAGGAGCAGTAGTGCAGGGGTAAAGTGTTTGGACCCAACAGGAGCAGTAGTGCAGGGGTAAAGCCTGGGGACACAACAGGAGCAGTAGTGCAGGGGTAAAGCCTGGGGACACAACAGGAGCAGTAGAGTAGGGGTAAAGCGTGTGGACACAACAGGAGCAGTAGTGTAGGGGTAAAGCCTGGGGACACAACAGGAGCAGTAGAGTAGGGGTAAAGCCTGGGAACACAACAGGAGCAGTAGTGCAGGGGTAAAGTGTTTGGACCCAACAGGAGCAGTAGTGCAGGGGTAAAGCGTGGGGACACAACAGGAGCAGTAGTGCAGGGGTAAAACCTATGGACACAACAGGAGCAGTAGTGTAGGGGTAAAGCCTGTGGACACAACAGGAGCAGTAGGGCAGGGGTAAAGCGTGGGGACACAACAGGAGCAGTAGTGTAGGGGTAAAGCCTGTGGACCCAACAGGAGCAGTAGTGCAGGGGTAAAGCCTGTGGACACAACAGGAGCAGTAGTGTAGGGGTAAAGCCTGTGGACACAACAGGAGCAGTAGGGCAGGGGTAAAGCGTGGGGACACAACAGGAGCAGTAGTGTAGGGGTAAAGCCTGTGGACCCAACAGGAGCAGTAGTGCAGGGGTAAAGCCTGTGGACACAACAGGAGCAGTAGTGTAGGGGTAAAGCCTGTGGACCCAACAGGAGCAGTAGTGTAGGGGTAAAGCCTGTGGACACAACAGGAGCAGTAGTGTAGGGGTAAAGCCTGTGGACACAACAGGAGCAGTAGGGCAGGGGTAAAGCGTGGGGACACAACAGGAGCAGTAGTGCAGGGGTAAAACCTGTGGACACAACAGGAGCAGTAGTGTAGGGGTAAAGCCTGTGGACACAACAGGAGCAGTAGGGCAGGGGTAAAGCGTGGGGACACAACAGGAGCAGTAGTGCAGGGGTAAAGCCTGTGGACCCAACAGGAGCAGTAGTGCAGGGGTAAAGCCTGTGGACACAACAGGAGCAGTAGTGCAGGGGTAAAGCCTGGGGACACAACAGAAGCAGTAGTGCAGGGGTAAGGCCTGTGGACACAAAAGGAGCAGTAGTGCAGGGGTAAAGCGTGGGGACACAACAGGAGCAGTAGTGCAGGGGTAAAGCGTGGGGACACAACAGGAGCAGTAGTGCAGGGGTAAAACCTGTGGACACAACAGGAGCAGTAGTGTAGGGGTAAAGCCTGTGGACACAACAGGAGCAGTAGTGCAGGGGTAAAGCGTGGGGACACAACAGGAGCAGTAGTGCAGGGGTAAAACCTGTGGACACAACAGGAGCAGTAGTGCAGGGGTAAAGCCTGTGGACAAAACAGGAGCTGTAGTGCAGGGGTAAAGCGTGGGGACACAACAGGAGCAGTAGTGCAGGGGTAAAGCCTGTGGACACAACAGGAGCAGTAGTGCAGGGGTAAAGCCTGTGGACACAACAGGAGCAGTAGTGCAGGGGTAAAGCCTGTGGACACAACAGGAGCAGTAGTGCAGGGGTAAAGCCTGTGGACACAACAGGAGCAGTAGTGCAGGGGTAAAGCCTGTGGACACAACAGGAGCAGTAGTGCAGGGGTAAAGCGTGTGGACACAACCGGGGTAAAGCGTGTGGACACAACAGGAGCAGTAGTGCAGGGGTAAAGCGTGTGGACACAACAGGAGCAGTAGTGCAGGGGTAAAGCCTGGGGACACAACAGGAGCAGTAGAGTAGGGGTAAAGCCTGGGAACACAACAGGAGCAGTAGTGCAGGGGTAAAGTGTTTGGACCCAACAGGAGCAGTAGTGCAGGGGTAAAGCCTGTGGACACAACAGGAGCAGTAGTGCAGGGGTAAAGCCTGGGGACACAACAGGAGCAGTAGAGTAGGGGTAAAGCGTGTGGACACAACAGGAGCAGTAGTGTAGGGGTAAAGCCTGGGGACACAACAGGAGCAGTAGAGTAGGGGTAAAGCGTGTGTGACGTCTTTGAGTGAGTTATTAAACCGTTCATTCAACGAAAACGTTCAAAAAGCTGATTCCTTAAATGATAGATGTAATGAAACAAGGTGTTAATTATTTTTTAACTTTGAGCTCCACTTTTCAAGGCTCAGCGGGCCTGCAATGCTTCACTTTTGGGCAAAGACCAATGGCATTGATTCAATGCGTGACTCGCTGTTTTCCCCCCACGGCTTCCTCGCGCTGTGTAATGCTGACCAGCGCTGACGCCATTTATGGTAAATACCCTTACACGTTAAAAGGATGATAGCCTACGACAAATATTTCGCTTTCCTTGGAAACGGCAACCTTTTCATGAATATACATGACTTGACTTCAAAGACAGACGCAGGTAATCGCACGCGCTCAGTCGATCACATTCACTGTCTGTTTAGGCTTAAGTCCAAATCCACGAATCCTCTGTACAAATCACCATGATAAACAGTCTTGTTATCATTATTAACTTATTTAACATTCAATACACATGGTACGAACCACGAAGGGTGGCCTTATGAAAAAAGAAAACGCGGTTCGCGGTTGCTGCGGTTACTTGCATTCCTCTGCGGTTGGCCTGTCAGTAGCGCGGTACTGCAATATTGCGGTTATCACGACAGCCCTAAGAACATATTTGAAAAGTGGAAATAAAGTGTCTAATGTTTGTTTAATAATAAAGTGTTTGGGTTTAGGAGCAGGAATAGGGAGGGAAAATGTTGCTATTTTTACTTGGTGTAAATAGAATCTATTGCTATTTAAACTGTGTAAATAGCATATCGCTAAGAAAATATGCTATTTTCTATTAGTGTTAATAGAATCTAGCCGCTGGCCAAGGAAAATTCATTTGCAGAATAAAGTGACTTTATTTTCATGACATTTAAGAACGTTTACCCCCAACAAAATGATTTAAACTCAGCATAAATTAAATTTAGTATAACAAATACTTGTGACTAGTGATGTACAGGTCCTTCTCAAAAAATTAGCATATCATGAAAAGGGTCTCTAAACGAGCTATTAACCTAATCATCTGAATCAACTAATTAACTCTAAACACCTGCACAAGATTCCTGAGGCTTTTAAAAACTCCCAGCCTGTTTCATTACTCAAAACCGCAATCATGGGTAAGACTGCCGACCTGACTGCTGTCCAGAAGGCCATCATTGACACCCTCAAGCAAGAGGGTAAGACACAGAAAGAAATTTCTGAACTAATAGGCTGTTCCCAGAGTGCTGTATCAAGGCACCTCAGTGGGAAGTCTGTGGGAAGGAAAAAGTGTGGCAAAAAACGCTGCACAACGAGAAGAGGTGACCGGACCCTGAGGAAGATTGTGGAGAAGGACCGATTCCAGACCTTGGGGGACCTGCGGAAGCAGTGGACTGAGTCTGGAGTAGAAACATCCAGAGCCACCGTGCACAGGCGTGTGCAGGAAATGGGCTACAGGTGCCGCATTCCCCAGGTCAAGCCACTTTTGAACCAGAAACAGCGGCAGAAGCGCCTGACCTGGGCTACAGAGAAGCAGCACTGGACTGTTGCTCAGTGGTCCAAAGTACTTTTTTCGGATGAAAGCAAATTTCATTCGGAGATCAAGGTGCCAGAGTCTGGAGGAAGACTGGGGAGAAGGAAATGCCAAAATGCCTGAAGTCCAGTGTCAAGTACCCACAGTCAGTGATGGTCTGGGGTGCCATGTCAGCTGCTGGTGTTGGTCCACTGTGTTTTATCAAGGGCAGGGTCAATGCAGCTAGCTATCAGGAGATTTTGGAGCATTTCATGCTTCCATCTGCTGAAAAGCTTTATGGAGATGAAGATTTCATTTTTCAGCACGACCTGGCACCTGCTCACAGTGCCAAAACCACTGGTAAATGGTTTACTGACCATGGTATTACTGTGCTCAATTGGCCTGCCAACTCTCCTGACCTGAACCCCATAGAGAATCTGTGGGATATTGTGAAGAGAAAGTTGAGAGACGCAAGACCCAACACTCTGGATGAGCTTAAGGCCGCTATCGAAGCATCCTGGGCCTCCATAACACCTCAGCAGTGCCACAGGCTGATTGCCTCCATGCCACGCCGCATTGAAGCAGTCATTTCTGCAAAAGGATTCCCGACCAAGTATTGAGTGCATAACTGAACATAATTATTTGAAGGTTGACTTTTTTTGTATTAAAAAAACACTTCTTTTATTGGTCGGATGAAATATGCTAATTTTTTTAGATAGGAATTTTGGGTTTTCATGAGCTGTATGCCAAAATCATCAGTATTAAAACAATAAAAGACCTGAAATATTTCAGTTGGTGTGCAATGAATCTAAAATATATGAAAGTTTAATTTTTATCATTACATTATGGAAAATAATGAACTTTATCACAATATGCTAATTTTTTGAGAAGGACCTGTATAATAATCACTTCAAATTTAAGTAAAATGTTATTTTTTTTATTACATTATTTTTCCATTACAGTGATGAGAGAGTATTTTTGGCATTGCATACATTTAGATTGTGTGGAAACTATGATTGATTGTCTTGAAAATCAGAATGAAATTGTCCTACATTCTTTTAGGACATTATTTGAATGATATATAATTAATAATTAAAATTTATATTTATGAATTTGTACTAAATGGACCATAGATTTCTTGACAGTTTTCATTTAATTCACTCTTAATTTGCAATGATCGTTCATTTGGTTCCAGAAACAGTGTTAAACATTAATGGTTAATGCTGAGGTCCTGTGTTTTTAATATGGTCCAAAAACATCCAACCGAACAAGTCTAGCTGGTTCTCCATTAATGATTGCTAGCATGTCCTAACACATTTGGTGTCTGTATATGCATGTGCTTTACTTTTACTGTTCTTCTACCTCCACACAGGCACAGGTTTTATATGATTTCTCGGCGGAGCCTGGGAATAACGAGCTGTCGGTCCGAGAGGGTGAGACAATCACAATAACCAATCAGGTGAGTTTATTTCACTTGCATAATGTTTCATAACACTTGGCTGTCCATATCTGCTCTGAGATGTTGCATCTGAATGTGTGGATCAGAAGCTTCTCCGTAAAGCTGATCCGTTCCCTTCTGTTCCCAGAACATTGGAGGAGGATGGATCGAGGCAAGGAACTCTAGAGGAGATGTCGGATTAGTACCCGAGGACTATTTAGAGGTAAGCACTGTTCATCCAGGAGGCTTTATCATGTGTTAATGCACTTTTCGTGAAAAGTTTGGTCTGTTTTGGAAAGAAATTAAGTTTTATTCAGCAAGGAGGCATTAAATAAGATCAAAAGTGACATTTACAAAAGATTTCTAATTCAAATAAATGCTGTTCGTTTGAAGTTTCTATTCATCAAAGAATCCTAGAAAAAAAAAGTTCACTGTTTAAAAAAAATATTAAGCAGCACAACGGTTTTCAACATTGATAATAATAAGAAATGTGTCTTGAGCAGCAAATCCGCATATTAAAATTATTTCTGAAGGATCATGTGACATTAAAGACTAGAGTAAGGATGCTAAAATGTAGCTTTGCTATCACAGGAATAAATTACAAATTAACATATATTAAAAACTTTTTTTTTTTTTTATTGTAGTTATATTTCTGTTTTTCTCTGTATTTATGATAAATGCAGCCTTGGTGAGCACAGGAGACTTCTTTTAAAAACATTTTTAAAGTCTTTCTGACGGTAAGGGATATAATAAGATAAGAGAACATTTATTTTACACAATAAATACTAAAAATCAACAAAAAATTATTGAAAATTGTTGTTATTATAATTTTAAAGTTCAAGTTTCTCTTTATCAACTAATATTCAAAATATTAGCTAAATATTAGCCGATTAATTGCCTGGACAATGTATTAGGCTTTCACTATGTATGATAAAGTATATAATAACATTTTATTATTATTGTCTCTCTCATGGACAAATCCACACATTGCAATGTTTTATGACCAAAAGAACAGAGAAACTATCGCTGCTGGAATGTGACGTGTTTGATCAACAGGAAGTGTTTTCTGTTCCTGTGGCCAGACAGAGTAAAAGTGTGTTAGTATAGCGTTCAATTCCAGGCTTAAAGGGGTAGTTCACCCTAAAATGAAAATTAAATCATAAACTACTCACTCTCGTGTTGTTTTAATCCCATTTACACTTCTTTCTTTCATGGACCACAAAAGGAGAATAAAAAAAAATGTCCCGCTCACACTTGTCCTCATAATGGCAGTGAATAGCGACCAGCATCAAGCTTTTTAAAAAAGACACAAAAGAATCACAGAATGATCCCATGGGACTTGTTGTATATCCCAAGTGTTCTGGGGATGTACGATATGAAATTTAATCTATTATTGAACGAAAATCCAGACCTTGGCCGTTGGTGTTTGGCTCTAGGCTGAGCGACATGTGACTGTTAACGCCGCAATTTCACTCCGTCTTGCACAGAAAAAGTTGTGAGAAATCATGATTAACAAAAATGCAACATGAAATACGATTCATGTACCTTCTTGTCTGAGGTGAATATATCTGTTGTGTTCTTCGTAACAAGAAGATATCGCGTTCACATCATTCTGACGGTCATCAGAGTTCTGGCCTGAAGATATTTAACTCAGAAATCCCAAAATGTATCCATGTACTTGCTTCACTAGGCATTGTATTTCATGTCGTGTTTTGGTTAATCTTGATTTTTCATAACTTGTGTGATTTTTCTGGGCGAGAAAGAGTGAACTGCGATGCTAACAGTATCACAAGAAAGATTATGTCTTGTAGCCGTGCACAGACCAATGGCCAAGGTCAGGATTTTTGCGCCATAATATTTTTAATTTCGTATTGTATACCCCCAAACAACTTGGGATAAACGGCACGTCGCATGGGATCATTCTGTGATGCTATTGCATCTTTATAAAAAAGCTTTATGCTGGTCCCTATTCATTTTTTAAAGAAAGAAGGCATAGAACGTGATTAGAAATGATTAGAACAACACCAGGGTGAGTAAATAATGACTTAATTTTGATTTTAGTGTGAACTTACCCTTTAAGGCTGAATGAATGTGCTAGTTTTACTAGTGTGGAAATGTAACATTCACATTTGAAATAGGAGTTCCACTAATTTCATTTATTGAATATTAAGCTAGGAAATAAAAACATTCCAAAATCTAAGCGTTCAGTGCAGCGGGATCTTTGTGTCAAGGTACGTCATTCTGTGTAGCTGAAAAAAATCACATTATAAAGCCATCCTGAGGCAGTAATGCACATGGAGACCCGGTAAACAGTTTACTCTGTATAAATAGGCTGTGAAGTGATTCTGCCACAGACATGCATTTAGATTTCCCTCCTGACCTCAACTCACAGCTGCACTATCGTACACACACACTCACGCTTCCTTCATTTCTCTTTTCTCAGAGCAAAACAAATGACCACATGTTCACACTTCTCCAAATTCACATTCTTTGGGCACCCAAAGCTGTTGTTCTGAAGTTTTCTGAAGTAAAATGGGTTGTTACTTTTGTAAATGAAAAGTAGAGGGAGAAAGTAGGTCAAGTAGAGCGCCTTGACCTAGACCAAGCTTTTTAATGGATACATCTAAGGTCTCAGTAACACCTGTGTCTCGAAATGTTTCACTTTTTCTCCAACTTCAGCAGCCATTTATGAAAATATTTGTACCTTGAGAAGACTTTTCCACTATTTGGACTATGCATCGACCGATTCATATGGTACCAGCAATCAAAATCCATGAGATATTATATCCTAAACATTGCTTACCAGATAAAATGTTCTGTGGGGAGGAAATTTCAGGGGTCAAAGAAAAGTAAAATATTTAATAATAATCATTATTATAATTTATCCTAAATTATATTATACTACAAACTATTATTAGAAACTAAAATTATAATAATTATCTATACTATAAAATATTTGACAGGACTTCCATTCAGTCTCAAATAACACAAAGCATGAACAAAGTCAGAATTGGTGCACCAAGACACTTCATTAATTCTGTCGTCTTTGACTCTTCATGTTCTTCTAGCTTAACCCAGCTCAACCTTTCACCTCTGGAGGAAATGCAGCCGCCCTCGATCTCTCGTTCTTCGACAGCCACGTGCCGACCCCAGCCAGCTCTGCACCGGTGAGCCACAATGAGCATGATGGGAAATTTCCCATGTGAATGTTTGAGTGAGTCTGTTGATTGTGTCCAAAACGCGCTGTTCTGTTCATTTTCTGTGTAGCGTTCCTTCTCGTGCATTTCTCCCGCTGTTTGACATCCTGAGAGGAAGTGAGCAGGAAGGGAGATTCCAGTGCCGAAGCATAAAATGTGTTACTCAGAATGTAAAACTGTGTGTGCAAGCAAACTCTAAGACTGAGGATAAACATCCTGTGTTGCTTATTCAGAGGATCAGCGAGGGGCCAAATGTAGAGGATGATGATTTTTAATTAAAGTACAAGATGAAGTGTTTGGACTGGTTGAGGTACCGTGGGTTTGGCTTTCAGTGCTGAGACTGAGGATTTCATGGAGTGGGTGAAGTCTTTTCATATGCTGCTTTGTTTTTCCGAGGAACCATGATTTGATCAGCAGTGTTTTGAGGAGTGGGAAGCTATTTGACAACTATCGCTTTCAGTTGCACAAAATTGGTCTCCACTGGCTCAGTTTGTATAGTTTTTAGCAGTATTAAAGACAACATGAAACCGCTTTCATTAAGCTTCCATTTAAAGTGATTGATTTCAGAACATTCAGCAGGAAATAATATCATGATTTGATTATGGTGAAATGTATTAGAACACTTAGAGAACCTTGCGAACTGCCCAACATATCATAGCCTCGTGACTAGGAGTTTTGCACCCTTGTAAAAAATAAATAAAATGTTTATTTTGATATTATTACAAAGTGCAAGTGTATCATGAAAGTACTCTTAAATGGTGGCCTTTTATTTCAATAATGTTTTATTTTCAAGTACAGTTTTAAAAAATATAAGAATTTAAGTATAGTAAAAGTTCTCATTAAAAACAATTAAGTGCACTTAAGGTCAGGGAAACACTTTTCACATTTTCTTGTTAATGTAAGCATTTAGTTGGTGAAATATTAACCATCAGCCTCAGAGGCATACAATGTTATTATATTTTGATTAAAGAGTTTGAAAACAAAGATTTTTTGAGTCCATATTTAGGATCACTGTTGAGTTCATGTTGTCTTTAAGTTTCAAAAGTTTGTAAAGGATTTACCTTTAGTACCTTTTAGTGTATAGCGTATATATAATCATGACTAATCAGAACTGATCATGTAAAACCACCCCTGATGATAAATAGTTGTTAATGGTGTCTCAAAGCCTGATTGACAAGTCATAGGACTGACTTTAACCTGTCTGTAGTCTGTGCTCGATGATCACTGATAACAGATGTGAAACCAGCAGAAATGCAAGATATTTATGAGTCATAGTAAAATGTGTGGCATTGTTAACCACAGACGTCGCTGTGATCTGTAGGCATAATTAGTAGTCAGCTCTCTCAAGAGACTTTTTTTATTGGGTGGGTCATCAAGTAGTGATATACTGTATGTTGTAAGACATATAAGGTATATACTAATATATATATATATATATATATATATATATATATATATATTAGGGGTGGCACGGTTCACAAAACCCACGGTTCGGTTCGTATCACGGTTTTAGGGTCACGGTTTTCGGTTCTGTACAGTTCTTGTTGTTATTTTTTCTTTTAATCTTTAACACTCCAGAAATGTACTTCAGCATATGATATAGGCTATAGCTTAATTATCCACAATTCAGGATACAGTATTAAAAAAAATGTATATCATGTAATCATGCACAAACTGAATTTGACTTGACTTTAAGCACATTATTGAGACCATCTCTGAGGAAAGCTAGGTGACATTTTGATACAGCAAGAAAGACATTGATGAAATGCTTTTGTTTATTTGGCAAAAAAGGAGAATGTGTATTGCTATCTCTACAGGGACTTATAAACATTTTGTAAAAGCTACACTGAAGTTGACAGTTTGATAAATGCAAGTTAATTTTAATCTTCGTGTGCTAAACATGCATATCTTTTACTAGAAAAAGAGAGGAACTCTTAAAGCACTATCTTTTAAATAAGTCAAAATATGTTACACATAATTGCCTATAATGAGGCTATAACAATAGCAAAGGCATAACCATAAAGTGAAACATAAGTTCAACCCTGAGAGTGAGGATAATTTTTTTTCACTTGAAATTAAAGTGCAGTATTTGGAAACATATGACCTAACCCCCACCCTAACCCTAACCCTTGTACATTGTACAGTATTGATCAGATAAGGTCAGGTTTGCCGAAGTGCGTTTAATTTAGGCTATTTTATGTATTTTTGTCCCTGCGCGCCGATCGGAGACGGAGTTCTCTGCTGATATTCTGAGAGCTTTCTAGTCTCGCGGGTGTTATCAGCAGCGCCTTGTATCGCCCAATCAGCGGATGGCGGGCGGGTGCGGTTTTGAAAATTGGTCAAAAATTTTGGTGCGGATGGATGATGAGTTTTATGATGCGGTTGCGGATGAAATAATAGCCCATCCGCGCATCTCTACTGCAGCACTCCATACTCCACTTTTACTGTCTAAAGGCTTGTTCGACTTGAACCGGCGCTGCACAGACCGATCGGTTTATGACCTCAAAGTACCGCGAGAGTGATTGAAAAGCATACGGAGCCGTTGCTCTCGCGGTACTTTGATGTTATTCATCGATCGGTCTGTGCAGCGCCGGTTCAAGTCGAACAAGCCTCATATGCATGTCCATTGTCATGTCCACACATCTCTTATTTCGCGCGAAAAGTAAACACACTGGCTGTGTCCGAAATCTCCATTCAAACCACTACTCCCTAACCACTATGTAGGGGGTAGGGAGTAGAGCACTATATAGTGAGTAGTGAGAGATTTCGGACACAGCAACTGTCTGAGGTCACGGGCACGAGGTTACACTGCGCATGCGTCGAACCGTGCGACGCACACACGCACCGAACCGAGACAAGCGAACCGAACGGTTCGGATGTTTTTTCATGTACCGTGCCACCCCTAATATATATATATATATAGTAATTGCTTAAGTTGTGGTTAAGTTTTGATGATGCAAGCATTTGTCTGAAATGTGTCATAAATCAAGTGGACTCTGATAGTGAAGTTGCATGATTGTGTATTAGTCAGCACTCGGCTTTCAAAACTATTTGATAAATAATATATATATCTCGAACTGTATTTACTTTAAACCCTTCAGTGTATGCGTGAAGGTCTCGGCTGTGCCTCTGCTATTGAGAAAATCAGTGGTTTGATGGGGAAGATCTCAACTTTAGTGTCATATCAGGGTAACACTTCCCTTTCAGGCGCTTTATGATGATGTCACGTCTTTCCCCTAAGGTGGATGTAGCTCCGCCGGAAACCCCAGTCGGCCCAGGCTTCTCTTCCACCTCACCAGATGAGGTACCCGAAATTAATTTGGCATGATGGACTAGAGGTTCAATCCTGGAGTCCTCACTAACAAGACCAAAACATAAACACCCTGTTCTTGGGGTCTGAATGCATTCAGATTGAATCAGACCCCATTGATCTCACTACAAATCACACATCAATCAAACTGATCAGCACTGTTTCAGCTAAATGGGCACATCACAGTTTGCCAGCTTTTAAAACATAAATGCAATAATTTAGTCATATTGGATAGCTGCTTCTGATTCATGTTGCAGAATTTGCTTACAGAAATATTTTTTAATTATTTTCTGTTTATGTCACGGTTTAATTTTTCATGTGTTTGTTGAACTGAACTAAAAGCTGTTCTGTTATCAAGTTTTTAAATGATCTAGACTGCTTTTTGAGCCACTTGTACTGGCCTCTAACTAAATTATAAACCGTATTCATGAGCTCAAAACATGCCCTCTATTGAATTATGTTTCTCAAATAAGCAAATACTCTATAACATTTTTTCATTTACATTAGCAGACACTTTTATCCAAAGCAACTTACAGATGAGGAGGAAAACAAATATTTCGTAATTCCAGGCACACATGAATCAAATCCACATAAAGACACCTAAACGCTTTCTAAACCAGTCTTTCGCAGCATGGTGCTTCATTCTCGATGCATGATGTGGTTTTTGCATGAGCAAACAAGTAGAAACCAAACAGACAGAGTTGGACTTTGTCTGATGCGTTTCTGTTGTCGACTCGGGTAAAATAACTGATATTTGCAGCTTTCATTTGACATGCATTTGTCAGAAATCACTTGTTGTGCTTCGAGTTCCTCAAATGTGTTATTGATTATGATGGGATGATAGCATGAATGAGGTGGATGATGTGTGTGTGTGTGTGGGCGGCCAGATGATGATTCGGAAACACAGAGCTTATGGTTTCTTTCTCTGTGGCTCTGGGCTTTTGTGTCATCAAGGCCAGCCATGGAGAGTCAATTGTTCTGTGTTGACTAGTCAAAGCATCCATCTGGAAGGTAAACAGCACTTTCTATTCAACATGTCCATCTATGTACGTATATTCCCGTTTCGTGGGCCGTCCTTGTATCGACTGACATCTGAAAATAGCTGCCCAAAATAGGGTCTTTCAGGCTAATAGTTCAGTTTAGTTTAGTTTTTATAAAGCACATTTCTACTTCCTCAAGTGCAGGCCAAAGTTCTGTACAAAGCCATCGATAAAACCAAACACAGAGAATACAAAACGCATCAACATAAAATTAATATTTAGTTCTCTCCTGGGTCAGTCAAACGCCAAGCTATAAAAGTGCTTGTTCAAAGCTGTCTTAAAAGAGAGCAAAGTGGGGACAGAGCGGATGGCAAGTTGTTCTATAACCTAGGACCGGTTATTGAAAAGACGCGATCAGCTGTTTACTCGAGTCGGGACCGCGGTACCTGGAGCAGTAATTTATCTGCCGATCTCAGATTCTTTACTTGCTGGTGCGGAATAATAAGATCCGACAGATAGGAGGGTGCAAGACCATTTAACATTTTAAAATTATTAATAGGGCCTTGAATTTGATCCGTAATCTGATAAGTAGCCATTGAAAGGATGTTAGGGTGATTCTGTCCCTCTTTCTCATACCGGTCAATAGTCTAGCAGCGGCGTTTTTAACCAGCTGCAATCGATTCACCAATGACTGAGAGAATCCTCAATACACCACATTACAATAGTCCAGTCTGGATGATATAAAAGCATGGATGATCGTCTCCAAATCCCTAAATGAGAGCATAGGTTTCATTTTAGCTATTAATCTAAAGTACTGTGTATTATGTGACACTTGGATGTGTGTCCAATCTGTGTTGCGCAATCATCTGACTGACTTATTGAGGGCAGTTTTCATGGATGAACCATGAGCTCCGCCTCTGTTCACAGCGCCACCGTCTCCAGCCTCAGATTCATTATAGCCACCCGATGACTTGCGTAATAATAAAAGTTATGTATCCTCACCTGTGTCCGTCACATAACCCGAACCCTAACCCAGTGCGAGCTGCGCTGCATTACTCACGTCAGACGCCTCGTCCACCATTACAGCGACGAAGGGTGCTTTTTTTAATCTCCCTTTTTTCTCTTCTCCCATCACTTCAGCAATGGCATTAATCAGGTCGTTTTGTATTTTGCCTGACGTCCCACAAAACACTTTGTTCGTGGACAGGTGGTAATGTGAGTCTGTGGTGTTTTCAGCGAGAAAAGAAAGAAGCTCCATATATTGCCTCTATTTGTGGATCATCGTGTCCCCCAATCTAAAGTTCTTGTTTACCCAAAAATATGACACAATTTATCAGTCTTTTCAATATTTCCCTGTTTTTCTTCACCTTTTCGTTGTGGAGCTCCGTTTCCGTGCGCACCCGTTCATTGAGCTGTAATTCCACTCGGGTTTCCCCAAAAGTTTTCGAAAGCACCGTTGCTTGTAAGTGTGCGGCCGTGAGGTGGTGTCTCGCTGCTGCTCTGGTTACACAACTCAAGTTTGCAAACTCAGTGTGGCTCCGAACACCAAGTCGATCGACTGCAAATTACAGGCATTCCCAGCAATACAATTTGCAGAGTTCCTCGGAGGCCAAGAGCCGAGGGTGCATCAGAAGATCGTGTGGCTGACCTCAACCAGCTGAACATGATTTAAATGAACAGTCACTAAACTGTTTTTCCTTATGTTTATGACAGACTCCTGCTGTGCTGTGGGAAAGAATTGAAGAGTTTTGGTCTGAGGCCATTAGTGAAAATGCTCCTATTTAATGTGTTTTGTTTTTGACCAATTATGATAATTGAGGAATTGTAAAAGTGTTGTTCTTTTTCCTTCTTTCAGACAAGTAATGGTAATGATCCATGGGCAGCGTTTGATAATAACGCCTCTGGGGGGGTTTCTAATAACTGGCCATCTCAGCCTGAGGGAACAGAGACCGGGAAAACCAGCAGCAATGCGTGGAGTTCTGGAGGACACGGGCACCCGCAGGCTTACCAGGGGCCAGGTAACAACTCCAACTAACCCGTGTTTGTTCAGTCTAAATTATTGGTTCTCAAACGTTTTGACTTCAAGGCGGCCTGTGGTCCACAACAAAATTTGAAAGCCCCCTAGCCCTAGATTTGTTTTCAGATCAAATTGAATCTGTGGGACCTATGAGTAATAAAATGTATCAAAGAATAATTAAAATTCAGGATTTCTGAAGTATTAAGAGCTAAATGTTCTTCAGGGATCCAACTCTTTTTAACCAATGAATTTACATGACTCTCCAGTCGTTCGTGATTTTGTGGATAAGAGTTTAGGGTACAGTTACACAACAACAGTGTACTACAAAAATGAACATTTTGAAAATGAAAAAATTACGTTGCGTACAGGCGACAACGTCATCAAAGCGATCCGCGTTCACACGGATCCGCAAAAAACACTAAAAATGCTGTATTATGCATGCCAGGCGAAGTCTGAATTGGAATTGGTGATGCTAGAATTTGGCATATGTAAATAATGCATCTCTGCATCCTTATGGAGACGATAATTGTATCAAGTCGTACTTTAAGTTTGCTTAGAGCTACCACTGGTCTAAACAACTGAAACTAGAACACAAGCAGAATGTGATTCTTTTCCTGTGTATTTGGGGGATTTTGGAGACAGTAGCCTATAGACAGGAGGACATAAAATTAAGGAGAGAATTGAACCTGTGTGTCCTGCAAGACTGCCAATACTCAACAACATGCCCGGACTGTGTGCTCTAAATGTTAGGCCACAGCTCCAACCTGAATATGACAAAAATAGGGGAAAAAGTCCAAAGTTTCCAAAGGAATATGATATGACCTGTTCAGCTAGCCTGTGATATTCAGGGTTCACATTTTTCTAGTTATGATCTATCCAAAATTTTGCTCTTGTGACGAGTAAAACTTGTAAGCACAAGCTGTAGTGAAGTCTGAATCATGAGCAAATCATTTGCTTGAATGGGTTTGTTAATGAATCAGTTGAACTGGTTCACAAATATGTCTTAATGGATGTTATATATTCTAAGTAATAATTTGCAATGATTTCATTGTCTCTTTCTATGATTTTGTCCTGTTGATTATATCCTAAATGGAAAACTGAACACCACAGTCACAGGGCACCAATACTTACCATAATGTTTATTCCTCTCTGGGAGTTGTTACGTTCCTTTTTAAAGGGTTTCAGTCCAGCATATTAGGAAACAGGACGACTCTAGCCAAAGTGCTGTATTTTGTGTTACATGGATGTTCTTGGCTTATTCTTTATTACCAAAACAACTTACAAGAGAGGAAGAATGCATTAATGGAACATTAACATACTGTGCAGAATTTACTGTGTATTATTATGTTTAAGTTGCATAATATGCACTGATGAAAAAAAAAACTTTTTGTGTAAAACCTTCTTAGCTCTTGGTAGTTAGATCATATAAAGAGGCACAAAAGATGTAAAAAATCGCAGATATTACTTTAGGTTCATGCAACACCAGAAATGGTAAGCCAAGTTCCTTTGTGTAATATGTAGTATTCAGTATGCATTGTTTTATATGAAAGTTGTTTACAACTAGTTGTGGAAAATGTGGCTGTGGTTTTGTGATTTCATTTATGACTTTGAGTCATGTGTTAGGCTAAAGTTTGCCAGTGATGTCATCTCTGGAAGATCAAATTTTGGAGTCATAAGGAGCTGAAATTCAACTTTTCCAGGCTGTAAAATTAAGCTTTTTCAAGTTTCTTCAAGACAAACAGAGTGTGTAGATTTGTTTTGGAGAGGTTTTCCCTTGAAAACTGATTTATTACCATAAGCAAGATGACTCTCTCACCGAATTATTTGTCCACTTACAAAATTCTAGGAATTTAATATGGCTTGATTTTTACCCTCAGTGCTTGCACAATCCGTTTAATAGTTTTAAATGCACATTAGTGCACTTCAGAATATGTAGAGCTGATATTGGTTATGAAAAACAAGGTTAAAATATTTATTTTATCATAACAAATCATCTTTTCCTTCTTTTCTGAAGACATTTACCCCTACCCATGTCTTATGAACCTCTCAGGTAAATCATGAAATTCATGTAAGGACTTTAATAACAAGATGCATGAGCTCAACTGTTGTGTATGAGAGTGTTTGTTTTTAAGGGTTTTTCTTGCTGTGAATTTTGTGTATTCTTTAACTAGAGTCCCCAGTGTGGCTAACTACAGTAACATATGGAAACTCTTTTTTTTTTTTTTTTTTTTTTGTTAAATAGTCATATTAAAACTGACTTAGAAACTTTTCAAATTAATTTAGTGTATAGATTGTATTGTTTTACTGTTGTCAGAAACCCAGACTTTCAATCTTATGATAATGAATATCCATCATATAAAAAGTTTATGATGTTTTTGTGTGAAAATGAATAAATTAGTTTTTGCACACATTAAGTCGTCACCTTTATTTACATAGCGCTTTATACAAAACAGATCGTTTCAAAGCAGCTTTACAGTGATAAACAGGAAAAATTCTGCATTTCGGCTGTTCAGCTGAAGTCAGTTCAGTGTTGATTCAGTTGTAAAGATCATCGATTATTAAATTAGTTCATTTCATCTATAAAGCAGTTCTGGAAAAAATTTCATCATCCAACTCAGTTCAGTTCTCATACAACAGTGTCAGTAGTCAGATCAATAATATTGTTGAATATTATTTACAGCTGTGGCATTATTTCTACTACTAGACATATAAAGCTTGGTCAAAGGTTAGTTAGCATGTCTGATTTGTCCTGACTCTTGGGTTTGGCTTACTAACACCTGGTTCTCAGTGCTTTTTAGTTTGAAGTATGTTTGAAGTGTTTCTAATGACTGTTTGTAGGTGCAGAAGACGATGAATGGGACGAGGATTGGGATGATGTAAAGTCATCGGGTGGCTATAATGAATCTGAGGCTGGAGACGGTGGCGCTGTGAACAGAGGCGGAGCTCATGGTTCATCCATGAAAATTGCCCTCAATAAGTAAGTCAGATGATTGCGACACACAGATTGGACACACATCCAAGAGTCACATAATAAACATAATAAAGCAAGCAAGATGCACACATATTTATTTAAAGTTTTATTAAAATATTGAAAACAGAAAATGTACATTTTTTTATTTATAATTTTATTTGGAATTTAATTCAGGGTTCATACGGGTGCTTAAAATCCATGAAAATGCTTGAATTTTGATGTCTTTTCAAGGTTTGAAAAGTGCTTACATTTTGGATAAAATGTTTGAAATTGTAACTATTTCTATCACAACAAATACCTATCTGACTGAATAGTTTGTTTATTAAATGGAGAAATAAACTGTAGCCCTTCAGATACAGAGCGATTAGCGCTACGCTGCCAGAGCAAAAGTAGGCGAAGTTTTCAGTTTGATTTCCGCGCTTGTTTGGATGCCCCGTTTTTATTGGCTGCGCAGGCAATCGTCACAGAGTGCGGCGCCAAAAGTTGAACTATATTTAAAGGGGTGGTAAAACACGATTTCACCTTTCTAACTTTAGCTAGTGTGTAATGTTGCTGTTTGAGCATAAACAACATCTGCAAAGTTACAGCGCTCAAAGTTCAACGCAAAGGAAGATATTTGCTTTTAAAAAAATCTTTTTCTAAGGACTACAGCAAACGGCCGGTTTTGGACTACACGACATTCCATGGGATATGCTGACGTCAGTAAATCCCATTATTTACATAAACTCCTCCTCCGAGAATACTTAATAAGCGGGGCGAGGCCATTTTATATTGCTGTTTTGGAGATGAGTTGTCGCGTCGAAACGCTGCTGTTATTTTCATCCGGATTGCAGGTCCGCTTTGTTCAGCCTTCCTAGGGATGAGGGAGTTACGGATCAATGGTTAAAATTTATTTTTAACTCGGTCCCTCATAATTATGACCCAAATCTCGCTCTCTGTGCTGCACATGTTACGGAGGAAAGCGTCCACAATCTTGGCGAGCTCAATGCAGGATTCGCACATCGGCTTGTGCTGAAAGATGGAGCAGTTCCAACTTTAAAAACCGAAGCTTTTTTTTACGAGCCACAACCTGTAAGTATGATTTATTTTCCGTTGATGTGTTTTCCTGTAATAGTTCGTATTGTTAATTGTGCATTGTAGCAAGGAAGTAAACAAATGACAACGCTGTTTGGCTCTGCTGGTTTGTTAAATGCTCATTTGTACTTAACGTTATCCGACAAACACCTAATGTTACAAACTTTTTTTTTAATCTCAACAGCGAACTTGGAATTAGTGTAAATTATTCTTTGATTAGAGCTTTTATGTTTATCTACATGCTACCACAGGCATGCTAAACATGGTTCTGTGTTTGATTTGGCAGCCGATGTTTAGTGTTCGTTTTGGGTTAATAGTTCTGTCGACAGATATTTGTCTACAATCGTTCTAAAAATACAAAAGTAACGGTGCCATACAGTCAGTAACGATCACTATAGATCCGCAGTCTTTACTCAAAAAAATCCCTTTGAGGACTTTTAGAACGATTATATGAAATTCTTGTTTATGGAGCTTATTTTTTTGTAATTCTATAATAATTAGTACAATTAAATAACAGCATATCTAAAAAGTAATGAGAGAACAACAAAAAACAAACCTTTCTGAAACGTCGTTTAACAGCCGTTCTTGAACAGGTTCTGCTCGATCATCTTAACTAACGTTTCCCCGGGTCCGATTGGTTTTATTGGCGCCATTGTTTATAATACACCAAAGCACAAACTACCATAGCAAACTACCGGTAAAGGTACGGGGCGTGACGTTTCCGGAAAACGTGCACTAGACGGTGAGCGAATCACAATCTGAGCCCATTGCGTAGTTTTGAGGGACTGGTTTCACAGAACTCGGAAACCATCAGACCGTTTTTACAAGGAGGGGCAGAGCAGTGTAGAATAAAGGTAAAATATATGAAAAATAATGCAATTTTTAAAAAACGAAGCATGAACAAGTTACAGTGCACCCCACAAACACAATCAAGCCTTCGAAAAAATGCGTTTTACCACCCCTTTAACTGTGACCGCGGCGTGCGCTCGAGCTCGCCAATGCTGCGCTCCGCTGTGGTCGACTCGGCAACAAAACATCCTCGCACGGCGCAAGCCATTGAAATGAATGGGTTTCATAGTGCAGTGCATTCCTCATCCTGTCTGAAAGGGCCATTAGAGTACTGGTGTGATAATGTAATGTTAGTACTGTATGTCCGTTATGGCACGTTCATTTGTCGAATATGCAGTGAACATAGCCAAAGTTACAGCACAGTAACTGTAAGGTTAAATACCCACAAATTAAAACTTGCAAACGTTAGCCCAGTGCATAACAACAATCGCTGATTGCTGAACAGAAATCGTGTCAGATAGGGTCATGCAAGTAGCCGACTGTAAGGTTGAAGATGGCCTTATGCAGTCTTCTGGGTTCATATTGAATTACAGTTGTTGCACTATCTCAGAACTATCTCTTTTGTTCAAACCATGTCCATATCAAGAATGTGTCCCAAAAGCAAGGCTTGTAAAATATTTCTGTCTTCATATTTTCAGCCCTTGAAATTTCTTCAGTTTTACAGCCTGAAAATCATATTATCTGGGAAGCAATATTTGGACATTAATATAATGAAAAGTATTATTCATAGGCATTATCTACTTAAGACAGTGATACATTTTGAAAAATAAAACTTGTGATTTGCTTAAATATCTGATCCTTCTGCTATGTTTATGTGATAAAAACACTAAATAATAATTTTGACTATGTATTGGTATATAATTTACGGTGGTGTAATGTGCTGGAAAAGGCTTTAAAATGGACCTTGAAAGTGCTTGAATTTGACCTTGGAAAAGGTGTACGAACCACAAGGAGGAAGTAACACTTCTGTTTATCTCCAAGTTCTGATAATCTCAAAACAGACACATTTCATTCAATAATACAACCTGAACAATATATCTGTCTGTGACTACCAGTGTTGGGGAAAGTTTTTGCAGTACTACCTAAAAAAGTAAATAATTGTGTTACTTAGTTAAAAGTAATGCGTTTTGTTACTTTTGTACTTTTTGTCTGTATCTGCACACGCATGAGTGCATGTCTAAGTGACTACGTTATGAAGAGATTTTTAATTAAGTAGTTTAAAAGATGTTTAAGCAAATGAATTGAACTGTAAAGTAACATGCAGTCCTTTTAAAAAAAAAACTCAAATATTAATATGTAAAATCTATAAAGTAATGAGTTACCTTACTCAACACATCAAAAATTAATCTGATTACATAATGCATGTTACTTGTAATGTGTTACTCCCAACACTTTTCACTGCTATTGTACGTACTGTATAACATGTTTTCCAGTTGATGTGCTTTTTCACAGTTTTCTTGTATCCTTTCTGGATTCCAATAACTGGTTTATTAATTTAGCAATTTTATTTTTTTATCATTTCAAGCTTTGTCCTTTGTAAGCTGCATCTTCTCTCTGCAGATTCCCTGGCTTCTCCAAATCAGGTCCTGAGCTGTTCCTGCTGTCCAAACAACCCGCTAAAGGAACCAAGTTGCCCATTTATGTAAGTCACTCATTTAATGTGCCATTTATGCTATTGTTTCTTTGATTGATAATGCTTTTTTTAAACTTGCTACTAAAATGGTTCTAAAATGGTATTCATGACTTCATCAAGGCTTGTATATACTGTATCGTATTCTGTAAAGTACTTATCTGACATGAATATGTATATATACTGTATTTCAGATTGGAGAAGTTGGGCCAGTGTGGGCGTATCCAGACTATCAGCTGGACTGTGTTGTCGCTGACCCTAAAAAGGGTACCAAAATGTACGGCCTCAAGAGTTACATTGAGTACCAAGTCACACCTACCGTAAGTACAGAAACATTCATGTTTAAATGAATAGCTTAATTCCAGCTGATGTTGTTTCATGCCATCCTTTTGCAGACCACAAACAAGCCTGTCAATCACAGATACAAGCACTTCGATTGGTTATATGAAAGGCTTTTGGATAAATTTGGGTCGGCAATTCCAATCCCCTGCTTGCCTGATAAACAGGTGACAGGTGAGCAATTTTCGTTACATATTGTTCCCTGTAAAGAAATCTGAAATTAAAATGAGGTTGATTAACCCCTTTTAAGGTCGATTTGAGGAAGAGTTTATAAAAATGCGTATGGAGAGGCTTCAGGGTTGGATGTCGCGAATGTGCCGGCATCCGGTTGTCTCCTGCAGTGACGTCTTCCAGCTCTTTCTCTCCTACAAAGATGAGAAGGTCAGAGTGTTTCCATCTTTCATCTTAATTTGTTGCTTAGAAAGATGTGAGACAAAGCCGTTGTTATAGTATTTTATTACACATCTGTATTACAGGACTGGAAAACGGGAAAGAGAAAAGCAGAAAAAGACGAGACTGTCGGAGTGATGGTTTTCTCCACAATAGAGCCTGAGGGACTGCCAGAACTCGACCTGATCGAAGTGTAAGTCTTACAGCCCACCTTAGGATCACTTCCCTGATGGAAAACCCAGCTGGAGATGGCTTCTAGCGGCTCCAAGAGGGTTATTAGCTTGATCTATTGTAAGTTTGACCAACTCAAGCTGAGATGATCAACCAGAAGCTGATTTGGTGCTGGTCTGAGTCGAGATTGTCTTCCAGCTGATAATGAGCATCCTCTTGATGGAGATGTTCATCCATGTTGTCTTGTTACCATCAGAGAGCAGAAATGTGAGCAGTTCAACCGTTTCACCAAGACGATGGACGACGGTGTGAAAGACTTGCTGAACATAGGAAATGAACACTGGAAACGCTGCACAGGCCGTGAGTATCACTCGTTATGACACTGTATATGAAAGATTAAGATTTTTTTCTTAAAGACATTAATACTTTTATTCAGCCAGGATGCATTTAATTAGTCTATATTAGGGGTGTAACGGTACATGTATTCGTCCCAAACCGTATGGTAAGGATGTCACGTTTCGGTGCATGCAGTTTCACAACGAATACTTTCGGTCCCCTCCTCACTCCAGTCCACACGGGGGCGCCGGCGCGTGCGTTAATGCAACGCTGTTTGCTTCCAGTAAAAAGCGCAGAAAATGAAGAGACGATGATCGGTATGTTAACATCTCTCAACCAGTGTTTCAACTGCGGAAAGATATCAATAAAACCGCTTAAGAAAATATTATCTCATGTAGCATTACATTTACCTCAGGCATTTAGTGTCGACAGCAGGTTTAACTCTAAGCAGAAACATTTCAGATATGCACTATATTAGCCTAATCATTTATATTTACTTAACCTGTTAGTAATATCTTAATTATTTAATGTATGTTTAAATACATTTGTCATGAAAGCAAGTTATGACAGGCACTGTGTAAGGTTATATTTCAAAAAGGAATTGGAGTAGAAAATTAACTAGAATTTGATTTAGAAGTTAATACAAAACCTGCCTTATGTGCAATTTACAGTACATATTTTTTATTTGAGTGTTGATTATTAAATCTAAAAATAAATGGCAACTTTTGTGGATTCAGTCAATATCAGTCGGGTTTTGGCTAACGTAGTGTTGTAGTAACGTGGGTGGCCATTTGGTTTTCTGTGAGTGCAGTCTTAAATTGCAAAGATATGTACTTTGCCATTTATAAAACTCCGGCACTGAGACTGCTGGCCCTGGGCTTTGCTGGCCTTGTTCTGCTTCTCATTCACGGAATGGAGTTAAACTATACTTCATTGCAACTGCACAACCTCAATAGTCTAACCCGTCTGGAATCCTCCACGTTTGACTTATGTACTACTCTCGGAATTGCACGTCGTACACGTTATATCCATCGGTCTGCTAAACGTAGATGGCTTTACAACGATGATCCCTCTCTCTCAATACCTGTGATACTGTCACCGAGATCGGGGCGTTACCATGGTAACGATGTGACTCTCCACCGTGCTAGGACTCTCATACCCCTAACCAAAGATGTGACCTACTCGTCGCATGTTCCCCATCGATACAACTGTGCACTTTTTAACACTCGTTCTCTGACTGGCAAGGGTACACTGCTGAATGAAGTTACATCTGAGAGAGACCTGGATTTACTCTTTCTGACTGAAACCTGGCAAACACCTGACGATTTCATTGAACTGAACCTTTTAACCCCTGCTGGATATAGTTATTTCACAAAACCTCGACTTAGTGGTAGAGGTGGTGGTCTGGCAGTGATCTTTAAGAACAACTACAAAGTGACTAAATATGACATTCTCGATGTTGCAAGTTTTGAATGTCTCTCACTTCAACTTGCTGGACCCGCTCCGCTTCTGATTCTACTGATTTACAGACCCCCTAGAAATAACCCAAACTTCTGTTCTGATCTGACTGAACTTCTCACTCTCGCTTTTGCCCGGCATGATAGAATAATGATGCTTGGTGATTTTAACATACATGTTGATTCTGATTGTACTACTGAAAAAGACTTTTTGTCTGTTCTGGATTATTTTGAAGTATCTCAGCATATCGATTTCCCAACACATTCCCACTCTCATACTCTCGATCTGCTCTGTACGGTTGGTATTGACAATGTGCATGCCCAGGGTCACGATCTGGGTATCTCTGATCACAAACTAATACTTTTTGACTTCTCACTACCCATTGTAAAACCTATAACTAACACTATTATATCCTACCGAAATCTGAAAACCATAACTGTCGAAAATTTCTCCACTGCCATTGCGGTTTCTGCTCTTCTTTCCTCACTCAATCTGCTGTGTCCTGATGAGATAGTTTCTTCCTACGATAAATCGCTTGGTGATGTATTGGATGAGCTTGCTCCTTTAATAACTAGAGCTGTTCCGTCTACTCACTCCTCTCCTTGGTTCACCCCTGAGCTCAGAGTTCTGAAAACACAATGTAGGCGTCTTGAAAGACTCCACAACAAAACTTCCCTTCTTGTTCATGCCATAGCCTTTTCCGAATCGGTAGTGAAATACAAAGAAGCGCTTAACATTGCACGCTCCAACTATCTATCTACTGTTATTAACAAAGCTAAATGCAAACCCAAAACTCTTTTTACAGAAATAAATAAACTGGTCAAACCGTCCACCGTAGCTCTTACTGGTTCTGTTGATCTTTGTGAAGATTTTCAGTCTTTCTTCCTACAAAAAATTGACAACATCTATCAGTCATTTTCCTCTACTGCCACTACCCCTTCAACTCCATATTTGATTGGCTGTACGCTAGACACTTTTTCACTCACAAATACATCTGTGGTTGCAAATATGATTAACAAATCAAACTCAACTTCCTGTACACTTGATCCTCTTCCAACATACCTGTTAAAAACTCATTCCTCCTTACTCATTCAACCTATTACCCACCTTATTAACAGGTCTCTTGCCACTGCCACTGTTCCGCGTAATCTGAAAGTAGCAGCCATTACCCCAATCCTTAAGAAGCCTGGTCTCGACAACGCCACTCACAGTAATTATAGACCAATATCAAATCTTGCTTTCGTTGGCAAGCTACTTGAGAAGGTAGTTGTGGCGCAGCTGCAATCACACTTAGAGAGACATAATCTCTTTGAACCCCTTCAATCCGGTTTCCTTTGATTCGGGTGCACATAGTATCCTGGTTCTCCTTGACCTCAGTGCAGCATTTGACACTGTGTGCCACTCTACACTTATCTCACGACTGTCTGAAATAGGCATCACGGGTGCGGCACTTCAGTGGTTGACCTCATATCTATGCGATAGACAACAATTTGTTAAGATAGGCAACAATCGCTCACGGTCAGTTTGTGTTTCCCATGGTGTGCCCCAAGGCTCTGTACTTGGCCCGCTTCTATTTCTAATATACTTACTACCGTTAGGCCAGATAATCAGACAGCATGGTCTCAATTTTCATAGCTACGCTGATGATATTCAAATCTACTTCACGATTGACCAGAACTCATCTTTTCCACCCCCTTCAGTTATCTCCTGCCTTCACAACCTTAAAACATGCATGTCCTCATGCATGTCCTTAAGCTTTTTGCAGCTTAATGCTGGTAAAACAGAAATCCTGTTGATTAACCCTAGATCACAAAACTCACCCAGACATGACATTTTTATTGACATTGATGGTGTTGAGATTAGGCCTTCAAAAACTGTACGGAATCTGGGAGTTTTGTTCGACCCCACGCTCTGCTTTCACTCACACATTAGTCAGACTGTCAAATCATGCTTCTTCCACCTGCGGAATATTGCTCGTATTCGCCCCTCTCTTACCTTTACAGATGCGGAAACTGTTATTCATGCTTTTATGACTTCCAGATTGGACTTTTGTAATTCATTGTATAGCGGACTACCCACCAAAGCAATACACCGCCTACAAATGGTTAAAAACTCTGCTGCACGCACCCTCACGTATAATAAAAAATCTGCTCACATCACTCCTATCCTTCACCAACTGCACTGGCTTCCTGTCATACACCGCATCCTATTTAAACTGTTAATCCTAATATTTAAAGCCCTACATGGCCCGGCACCCAAATACCTTGTTGACTTGGTACAGCCATATGTTCCAACTCGGGCCCTCAGATCTAGCACGGAAAACCTTCTCGTGGTACCCCGGGTCAGACTCTCCACAGTGGGTGGAAGGGCTTTTAATGTTGCTGGCCCTACGCTCTGGAATAAGCTGCCCCCGAATCTTCGAGCGAACAACAACATCCGGTCCTTCAAAAAACATCTGAAAACTCATTTCTTCAAGCTTGCCCAATAAATCATCTTCCTTATCACTGTTTTCTCTGTTCTACACTTTTCCAACTCTATCTGCTACATACTTTATCATAATAGCATATTTTGATAAATAATGCAATATCTCCTTCTTTTCATGCAAACCAGTGTATGCTTATTTCCATCTGTTTAGTCTCTCGTAAGCAGATGGCCTTTGTATTTGTTCGCTTGTTGTTTGTTTGCTATTTGTTTTTTGTATTACATTGTGAAGCGACCTTGGGTTCTTGAAAGGCGCTATAGAAAATAAACTTATTATTATTATTAACTAAATTTAATAATTTGGGCACTGCTGTTAATTGTAACCTTTAATATTATAGTAATGTGTAATTATGGGCTCCCCATATATTTTTCAGCATTAGCTAAGATAGCTTAGTTAATTAATAAATTATATTACATTTAATTTTCTTAAGGATAAAGAAAACTATTTAAATTAAACGCATATACATTTGTTTAAAACAAAAAAAAACGTTTAATTAAAAAAAGAAGCAATTTTGTTCAGTTTTCTACCCCTGCTGTACCGAACCGTGACTTAAAAGGTTCCACATTTCGTTTAACTGTCACTTTGTTGAGAAAAAGCCAGATTTGCCTGTTTCTGAGATTTTGTACTTAGTTCACGCCTCATAGTTCACTGTCCAAACTATATTCTGATGGAGTGTATTGTGATTTTATAAAGATCTCAACAAATTAAATATCATACTCAGGCTGATTAGTCTTATTTCCTGTTATGCTTGTTTTTCTCAGCCCTTCCAAAGGAATATCAACGCATTGGCAAAGCTTTCCAAAACCTGTCCTCAGTGTTCATCAGCAGTGGATATGAAGGTATCAGAAACTATTCAGTTCCTCTTAATAAAGAAAGTCAATGAGGTAAAAAAAATGTTCTCTGGTATCTCTGATCTCACCATCTGGTATAGTTCTGAGAAACTTTATCAAACACCTTCTTGTTCCCTGTTAATGTTGTTTAGCTTCTTTTTTTCCCCTGTACCAAGAAACTTTGTACAAGTAGTATCCCTGAAAGCTAAGACAAGGGCACTATGGTGATGAAGCAGGATCGTCACCTCGCTTGAGATTCGAACGGCAGTCTTTGTGTTACAGTCCAGATGTTCAACTTTTAGTCTGTTTTTATCATCCTGAACGTGTGGTTGTGTTTGAACCGCAGGAGAGGCTGCGCTCACAGACGCACTGACGGCCGCAGGAAAGACCTACGAAGAGATCGCTCAGATGGTGGCGGAGCAGGTATTGGAAACCCTTGAATAAAACACTGTAGAACGTCTCAGTTCTCTCTTATATCAGGAAGTTATGTATCTTAACCTTTTACGTGATAGGGGAAACGTAGCTGTCTATGTATCAAAACATTCTTGGCAACCAAGAAATTACACTACCGTTCAGACGTTTGGGGTCAGTGAGATTTAAAAAAAAAAATTTCAAAAGTCGTCTCACCAAGGCTGCATTTATTTGAATGAAAATACAGTAAAACCTGTAATATTGAGAAATATTGTTACAATTTAATATAACTCTTTTCTATTTCAATATACTGTATATTAAAATGTGCTCGAGCCCCTGCCCTTTTTCAAAATGAATCAAAAGTGCCGTTCTCAAACTAATATCAATGATACTATTGTGGTCAATAAAACAAAATGCATTTGATTATAAATAACATGACAATGTGTACAAAACCAAAGTAGCCTAAATTCATGTTTATTTTTACGTTTCTGTCAGTTTGAGGTGTCGTTGCTTGCGTGTGACTAAAGAGGTCCGTCTCTGTTTTCGACAGTTGTAAAGTAGTGTGTGTGTGTGTGTGTGTGTGTGTGTGTGTGGACGGCAGGCAGGCGCAACCTTAGCGAAGGTTCATTTTAAACATTTTTAAATTTTAAACAAATTTTAAATTTATTTTTTCATTTTTAAAATGAAAAACCAATGCTCTCGAGCCAAATATGGTTCTTTCAGTGAGTTGGCCTATATGGCTCGACGGCAATTTTTATACTTATAACTTTACAATTATAAAAGGTAGTGTGTCGATTCAATTAAAAATCAACATATCACATATTTAAAATAATGCAGTAATGCTAGCATAGATAATTATACAGCAATAGTATAATAGTACAGTAAAATAGTAGTCCAAATATTTTTTTGACCAGTAGTTTTTTCTTTTAAGAAGTCTCTTATGTGCATCAAGCCTGCATTTATTTGATCAAAAATACAGAAAAAAATATTACAATTTAAAATAACAGTTCTCTATTTTAATGTACTTTAAAAAATATATATATCATTTATTTCTGTGATGCAAAGCTGTTTTTTCAACAGCCATAACTCCAGTCTTTAGTGTCACATGATTCTTCAGAAATCATTCTAATATGCTGATTTATTATCAATGTTGGGAACAGTTTTTTTTATTGAACCTGTGATACTTTTTTCAGGATTCATTGATGAATAAAAAGTTAAATATAAAATAATTTCTAAGTCTTTACTGTCACTTTTTTAATCAATTTGGCACATCCTTGCTGAATAAAAGTATTCATTTCTTTTTAAAAAAAGAAGGAAAGAAAATGACTTTTGAACGGTAGTGTATATTGGTACAAAATATTTATATTTTAAGATGCTGTTCTTTTTTTAACTAAGAATCCTGAAAAAAGTATCAAAGGTTATAAGTATATTATAATAGAAAACAATTATTTCAAATTGTAGTAATATTTCACAATATTGCTGTTTTTTGTATTTAATGCTCACCAAGGCTGCGTTTATTTGATCTAAAAGGCTTCTTTCAAAAACATTAAAAATAGTAGTGTCCAAACTTTTGGCTGGTAGGCTACTTATATACTATTATACTTATACACTTATAATACTATATATATACAGGTCCTTCTCAAAAAATTTGCATATTGTGATAAAGTTCATTATTTTCCATAATGTAATGATAAAAATTAAACTTTCATATATTTTAGATTCATTGCACACCAACTGAAATATTTCAGGTCTTTTATTGTTTTAATACTGATGATTTTGGCATACAGCTCATGAAAACCCAAAATTCCTGTCTCAAAAAATTAGCATATTTCATCCGACCAATAAAAGTGTTTTTAATACAAAAAAAAAGTCAACCTTCAAATAATTATGTTCAGTTATGCACTCAATAGTCAATACTTGGTCGGGAATCCTTTTGCAGAAATGACTGCTTCAATGCGGCGTGGCATGGAGGCAATCAGCCTGTGGCACTGCTGAGGTGTTATGGAGGCCCAGGATGCTTAGATAGCGGCCTTAAGCTCATCCAGAGTGTTGGGTCTTGCGTCTCTCAACTTTCTCTTCACAATATCCCACAGATTCTCTATGGGGTTCAGGTCAGGAGAGTTGGCAGGCCAATTGAGCACAGTAATACCATGGTCAGTAAACCATTTACCAGTGGTTTTGGCACTGTGAGCAGGTGCCAGGTCGTGCTGAAAAATGAAATCTTCATCTCCATAAAGCTTTTCAGCAGATGGAAGCATGAAATGCTCCAAAATCTCCTGATAGCTAGCTGCATTGACCCTGCCCTTGATAAAACACAGTGGACCAACACCAGCAGCTGACATGGCACCCCAGACCATCACTGACTGTGGGTACTTGACACTGGACTTCAGGCATTTTGGCATTTCCTTCTCCCCAGTCTTCCTCCAGACTCTGGCACCTTGATCTCCGAATGAAATTTGCTTTCATCCGAAAAAAGTACTTTGGACCACTGAGCAACAGTCCAGTGCTGCTTCTCTGTAGCCCAGGTCAGGCGCTTCTGCCGCTGTTTCTGGTTCAAAAGTGTCTTGACCTGGGGAATGCGGCACCTGTAGCCCATTTCCTGCACACGCCTGTGCACGGTGGCTCTGGATGTTTCTACTCCAGACTCAGTCCACTGCTTCCGCAGGTCCCCCAAGGTCTGGAATCGGTCCTTCTCCACAATCTTCCTCAGGGTCCGGTCACCTCTTCTCGTTGTGCAGCGTTTTTTGCCACACTTTTTCCTTCCCACAGACTTCCCACTGAGGTGCCTTGATACAGCACTCTGGGAACAGCCTATTTGTTCAGAAATTTCTTTCTGTGTCTTACCCTCTTGCTTGAGGATGTCAATGATGGCCTTCTGGACAGCAGTCAGGTTGGCAGTCTTACCCATGATTGCGGTTTTGAGTAATGAAACAGGCTGGGAGTTTTTAAAAGCCTCAGGAATCTTTTGCAGGTGTTTAGAGTTAATTAGTTGATTCAGATGATTAGGTTAATAGCTCGTTTAGAGACCCTTTTCATGATATGCTCATTTTTTGAGACAGGAATTTTGGGTTTTCATGAGCTGTATGCCAAAATCATCAGTATTAAAACAATAAAAGACCTGAAATATTTCAGTTGGTGTGCAATGAATCTAAAATGTATGAAAGTTTAATTTTTATCATTACATTATGGAAAATAATGAACTTTATCACAATATGCTAATTTTTTTAGAAGGACCTGTATATATGAAGACTTCAGATGCAAAAGCCTCCAAGTCAGTCTAAAGTTTTTGTTTAATATTGACATTTTTATCAGACTCCTATGTATAGGTTTCTACCAAAGTACCAACATTTCTGAATAAACTGAGGCTGGGATTTAGTGAGTTTGAAGTGAAAGTATTTGATGAGCGTATTCTGTCCGGAGAGCATTTTTGACAGAGGTGGCTTTTAGAGGCTTTTGCATATATATATATATATATATATATTATATATATATATATATTATATATGCCCCTTTTTTACATTTGAGCCCCTGAGGAACTCTCTGCACGTCCCTGCTCCGATGTTATTAAAAATATCTTTGTGTTTTGAAGATGAATGAAAGTCTTACAGGTTTTTCACCGGCATGAAAGAGAGTAAATGATGACAGAACGTCTCAGGTTACGTATGTAACCCTGGTTCCCTGAGAGGGAACGAGACGCTGCGTTAAGACGCGGTGGGAACGCTCTGCGTGATTGCGTCGTGAAGCACGTGTATAATCAGTCCAATGGAAGAGCGAGACGTCATAGGCGGGTGACGTCATCGACCAGGAAACTATAAAGCAACCCTGAAATCAGACCGCGACAGCTTCTGAAAGGCCTGAAGCAAGTCGATCAGGGCATGGAGGAAGTATGGCAGATAAACGCAGCGTTTCGTTCCCTCTCAGGGAACCAGGGTTACATACGTAACCTGAGACGTTCCCTTTCAAGGGAACTCGAGCTGCGTTAAGACGCGGTGGGAACCCCATACCGACTACGCCATAAAGACAAATGCCCGTTCTGTGTGAAGTCCTTGCGCACACTAGAAGCAAGCAACCTAGCCCCAGGAGTGGAGAGGTGTAGGTCATAAAATCTGACAAATGTATGTGGTGAGGACCAGCCTGCCACATTACAAATGTCCTGAAGGGAAACACCCGAAATTAAAGCCTTAGAGGCAGCCATACTCCTCGTAGAATGGGCCCGAACAGCCATAGGTGAAGGCTGTCCGGCCGCTTCATAAGCAAGTGAGAATGCCTCAACTACCCACTTGCTCATTATCTGTTTAGATGCAGGGCAACCAATCTTAGGTTACCCGAAGCAGAAAAATAATTGTTCTGATATACGCCACTGAGCAGCTTTGTGCACATACGCATCCAAAGCCCAGAAAGGGCATAACAGATTAAGCTTTTCCTCATCTGGGGTATTAAAGGTGAAGGACAGAAGGCCTGCAGCACAAATGACCCACACATTTAGTAGGGACCTAGAAATACAACCCGACCTGGGGTGAAGAAATACTATCACCATATAAGGTGTAAATCCAAGTACGTGCAGGCCTCAGCCTCATGTACCACAGAGAAGACTAAATTAAGGATCTCTCCTCAGAGATAACCCAGCAAAGAAACATTCATTACAGAAATCAAGTACTGTACCAACAGGGCAGAAACAAGATTCAGAAGGCGTTCTCTGCACCAGGCAGAGAACAATTTCCATGTCAATAGATATTTAGTCTTCTCGTGGAGGGAGCTCTAGACTGGAGTATGGTCTCCACGACCTCGGTCGAGAGACCTGAATCTATGAGCTGGGCCCCCTCAGAGGCCGAGCCCACAGTATCCATAACTCCAGAGCTCCCAGGAGCAAAGAGATCGGGAAATGCGTACAGGTGTAGCGTCAACCACACCTAATACATCACATCCAGTCCGAGCGGAGCTGGATGCGTGAGGGAGACCCAAAAAGGGCAATGCATTGTACAAACGATGCGAAAGGTCGACTTGAGTTGACCGAAGTTCTCCCTAAGAAGCTCACCACCTCGGGGTGAAGTCTCAATTCCCCGGGCCACAGCCCCTGCCTCAACAGGATATCTGCTCTGATATACGAGACCATCAGTGTGTTGTCCGGACCCTTCGCCGAGCGACCACTCATGATTGCCCCCGACTTGTGAGGGAAGCATCCGTCGAAAGCATTATGCGTCGATAAGAAGCCCCCAACACTGGGCCTGGGCAAGGAACCAAGGTTCTTCCACATGACCGAGGCACGAAGGCATAGCCGCGTGACCTTGATCATGCGAAAACGGGTTTCCCCTCTGAGAAAACCCCTTGGTCCCGAGCCACTACTGCAGGGGTCTCATGTACAGAAGGCCAAAAGTAACTACGTTGGACGCAACTGCCATGAGCCCCAACCAAAGACCTTTCACCGAGCGGCCACTCATGACCGCCCCCCATCCTGTGAGGGAAGCATCCGTCGATAGCGTGACGCGTCGACAAGAAGCCCCCAGCACTGGGCCCTGGGCGAGGAACCAAGGTTTCTTCCACATGACCGAGGCACGAAGGCATAGCCCCGTGACCTTGATCATGCGAAAACGGATTTCCCCTCGGAGAAAACCCCTTGGTCCCGAGCCACCACTGCAGGGGTCTCACGTACAGAAGGCCAAAAGTAACTACGTTGGACGCAACTACCATGAGCCCCAACAGTCTCAGAGACTGTTTTGCAGTGAGTGACTGACCTAGTTTTACATTCTTTACGGCTGTGAGAATCGCAGAAATACGTGCAGGAAACAGACGTGCTTGCATTGTTGTCGAATCCCATATTACACCTAGAAAAGTGGTCCTCTGAGCTGGGAGGAGTACACTCTTCCTTTAAGTCTATTGTGACAAACCAGTCCTCGGATTGAGTCTGTGACACAATCATATTTAGTGTAAGCATACTTTGAACTTAAGATTCTGAAACCTGCTGTTTAAATGACGCAGGTCTAGAGTAGGACACAACCCCTCATCCTCTTCCGGAACAATGAAGTAATGGCTGTAAAACCCTGACTGTCTGCCGGGAGGAGGAACCCCTTCTACAGCTCCTTTTGCAGAAGTGTCAGTACTTCCTGCTCCATAACCAAAGCCTGCTCGGGGTCCACCACAGTGGGGAGGACCCCTAGAAATCTGGGCGGACAAGAACCGAATTCTGAACCCTTTCCTATAGTGTGCAGGACCCACTGAGAAATATGTGGCAGTAGTTTCCACGCTGCCCGAAATTCTACTAGGCGAACCAGTCTCTCAAGACTGGCCTCTGGATTTGGTTGAACAGTCACTACGGTGCCCTGAAGCGGCGAACCGGCAGGGAACAACCGCACTGACCGTTCTACGACCCTCCTCGGAGGATCCTATGGGGACGCTGACACCTCGGTGCCCTGAACGGCGAACCGGCAGGGAACAACCGAACTGGCAGCGCTGCGACCCTCCTCAGAGAGTCGCACCCCAGAGGGCGCCGAGGAGAAACGATTTCTCAAAACCGTCCCTGCCCCGGAGGAGCCCTCAGAAGCCTGATAGCCTCGTTTTTTTGTGACAGGACTTCCTGTCTAAGCTTTATTAGAGATGACGATAGTCCTCAGATCTTGCCTACCTCTTAATAGCTTAGTTCCTACGACCCTCCTCGGAGGATCATTGGAAAAAGCAGGCACCTCGGCACCCTGAAACGGCGAACCGGCAGGGAAACCGAACTGACTGCTCTACGACCCCCCTCGGAGGATCGTTTGGGGACACTGACACCTTGGCTTGGTGCCCTGAACGGCGAACCGGCAGGAAAACCGAACTGGCAGCACTGCGACCCTCCTCAGAGAGTCGCACCCCAGAGGGCGCCGAGGAGAAATGATTTCTCAAAACCATCCCTACTCCGGAGGGGACCACCCTTAGAAGCCTGATAGCCTCGGCGTCAGGGCTTCCTCTTTGTCCAAGCTATTATAGAGATAAAACAGTCCTCAGATCTTGCATATCTCTAACTGGCTAGACTGCTACCGCCACCCAGGTCCCCCTCGATTGTGGAGGAGCCCAAATGGCGATGCTCGTTTTGCACTCTGTGCTGCGAGGAGCTTAGTAGACCGAGACTGCTCCCGCCCAGCAGTCTCAGGAACATTAGATTGGTGAGGAAGAAACCTCTGGAACGCCGCTGAATGGTTTATTTCTTAGTTTTTTCGAAAGCGGAGCGTCCAGAAGAACAGACATAATTTATCTTATTTTTCTTTATTTTTAAAACAGAAAAACGTGTATATATATATATATATATATATATATATATATATATATATATATATTAGGGGTGGGAATTGTGAAAAATGTGACGATTCGATAGTATTGCGATATTTGGGCCACGATTCAATATTATTGCGATTCTCAATATATTGCGATACAGCAAGTATTGCGATTCAATTCTGCGATATTGCGATTCATGTCCCCCATATTATTCAAAGGCATTACAAAAAATTAGGAAAATAAGACCGCTCAACTCACTTTAAATGTCACATTTAATTCTGTAAACATTATCTACACAGTGCAAAAGTGCTAGTGCAAAAACTTAGGAGGGTAGAGCACAAACTTGAAAACTTGTTCTTGAACATTCAGGACACGGGACCTTATTACAGGACATAATTATTCTCTGAATAGGAGACCTCTCACATGAATGGTGAGCTCTAGGCTTGCTATAGTCGGTGTTACCGGTGTTACACGGTGTTCAGTCGCAACACTGGTTTCATCACTTGCCCACCGCGGCACCGCAACAAAAACAAAAAAAAGTTTACAGCGTTAAACATGTTTAACGCAATTACGCAGTATCCGGTAAATCCTGCCTGTATTACACACACACACACGACCCACAGAAAAGACGCGCGTCAGTATCAAGTTCTCTTTCGGGCTTGAACAAACCATAACACACACAAATTATGCCAAAATGTCCGTTTTGTCGAGTGTCCTCATAAGAGCAATCTTAAATTATTTAAATAAAGTCTTAAATGAACATAGAGATTTGTGAGAAAATGGGACGCGTGTCAGATCTCGTCTCTGGCCCACATTGCACTGCATTAACGAATGTAGGCTACAGCTTATGTAACGTTACGCTCAACGCCTGTCCGAATTCGCTCACTTTTCATTCACTCCTTCAAGTGAACAGTATTAGTGGACTAACTTAGGGAATAGGCCTAACTTAGTGAATGAGGGTTTAGGGGGGGATTTCAACCCATGTACTCAAGCAGTGAAAAATAGAGGACACTGACAACGCGCTGACAGACAGGACCGAGCAGGTAATATTTAATGATGTTTTATAAACAAAGTTCGGGAGGAGCACGTTCAAATAATCATTCCAATCAACTGGTCATCAAACAATTACCATGTCTACCCTATCAGCACGAGAAGGAGCATATAAATATTCACTCTGTCAACTCACCTAACATTCCTTGACAGTTTCAGCATCCCTCCACCACCCCGACTCCTCACTCTTGGCTTATCTTATTTATTTATTTCACAGCCAGGAATACGGGGGGAGTGCTCTGGGTTCGGGCCGAATACCTAACTCGGAGCCCTCTCCTCGGACAGCACGCCAAATACGCATTTATTCTATCTGACTTATTTGTAAGTGTGAACTCGTGAAATATGAATTATGAAACAAACAAAGCTCACTGCACATAACTTAAAATTATTTAAATACAATAGAGTAACATAAAGCAGACATAGAGTAACATAAACCTGAGAATAATCATAAAACCGAAATTTAACCACACTTTCGATTTGAAAGAAGACGGAGCGTCGTGTACAACCAATAGTGAAGCCATTTTCATTTGAATTTGCTGTTGAATGTAGACAACAAAGCACCGCAACAAGCGCCACCTTGTGGATGTAATCCGCAAATGTAAATGATCAGATTAAACTCTGAGAAAACCGGAAAGTAAAACAGATAATTTTATAATTAAATATCGCAATACTTTGCGCTACTGTATCGATATAATTGCGTGCGCAAAATATCGCGATACCGAACAGAATCGATTTTTTCCCCCACCACTAATATATATATATATATATATATATATATATATATATATATATATATATATATATATATATATATATATATATATATATATATCACTCCGTGGCCACCAGCAGGAAAACAACCAAACTGGCCGTGCTGCGACCGTCCTCAGAGAGTCGCCCCCCAGAGGACGCAGGGGAGAAACGATTTCTCGAAACCGTCCCTCCCCAGTATAGTTTATCTGTTTTTGCACGACGCAATTCTCGAATAGCGTCAGTGCTGACATCCTCACATTCATCCATGTCCTTATACTTTACCCACCAGCGCTGCCTAATAAAATTTATTTATTTATAGATGGCTGGTGGGTAACGTCGGTGTTAAAATTGATGACGCCGACTCGGGAGAGAGAAAGCTCGCAAGCGTCTCTTTAACCCGAGGCACTGTCATACCATGATACTTAATACCCATAGCATTACTATAGTTAGACGTTTGGGCATTAAACACATAAAATAGAAACCGGCTTATTCCACGATCTCGACACCTCAGTGTGGAGATAGGGAAAAAACAGCAATCCCCGACGAGGAGGCTGAGATACAGAGTTTTTCTGTTTTTTAGATATTTCATCTAATAAACTCTTTTTATTTTCACTCTCATAATGTTCAGCTGGCCAGTAAATATTTAACTAGCAACAATACTAGATAAAACTCCTTTTAAAGCTCCTCTTTATTCAACAGAGTTATGAGCTGACTTATTTATTTATTGAAAACTCAAACATCTGCCTTTTTCTTAATATCTTTATTTGTTTTGTTCTCTTTTTCTAAACAAAACACTAACGATACCAATTCCTCGGAACTGGAAATCGCCAGCACTGGATCTGGCAGGTGAAGCTGAGATAGGGCGGAGCCCGTCCCAAACCCCGCTGTCAAATCCGTTTGCGAACCCCGTCGCCGCCGTTCCTTGGCAACAGCGGGACCAGCGCGGGGAGCGCGAACCGAACCGTCCTCCTCGAAGAACGCCCGGCGGGAGCGTAGCGTCCTCACGGACAGCTTCTCGCAAAGCTCACAGTCAGCCCCATCGAGAACTGACTGTGGCATGCTCCACCCCCAAATAGTAACAAAAAGCTGATGTGTGTGTCCCCACCCGTGATATAACGTGGGCAGGGAACAACACAAAGCTGCTTGCTCTCTTTGCCATAATATATATATATTGCAACTTGACAGACAACAATAAATATGACAAGGACAGAATACACAGATCGCTTCCTGAAGGCACAGAAGCTGTCGCGGTCTGATTTCAGGGTTGCTTTATAGTTTCCTGGTCGATAACGTCACCCGCCTATGACGTCTCGCTCTTCCATTGGACTGATTATACACGTGCGTCACGACGCAATCACGCAGAGCGCTCCCACCGCGTCTTAACGCAGCTCGAGTTCCCTTGAAAGGGAATTAAAGTTTTTGGGTGAACTAACCCTTTAATGCTTGCTGAATAAATGTACACGTTTTATATATAAAAAAATTGTACCGACCCCAAACTTTTGAACAGTAGTATATGTACGGTAATTTCAAAATGAACCCAGACAGGATGACCAGGACCCTAAAAGCTGCTATATAGGTGAATAAAAGCGTAGTTGTGTGAGTGTTCTGCCTCATGCCCGTCCACAGTCATTCAGCCTTGTGCTGTTCATCTTCATCGGTATCAGTGAGTGAAAACTCGGTGGTTGTTTGGCCTCCAAACGGTGATTGTCGGGAGGAAACGTCTGGGAAGTGGTCCTGTGGCGCCAGTGGAACATTGAATATTTTCCGAGCTCCGTTAACCCTTCATGTGATTTAGTGTACATGTCTATAAAGATGTTAAGTTTAAAAATGCAACAAACGCAATGTTACTAACTACCTCTGAATGTGATCTTTTTTTTAACCTGCATTTAATGCTGATTTCTTACATGAATTGCTGGTTGCTTAAAGATCATTTGAGTCTAGTTGTAAGGGAATTAATTGTTTTAGTTAGCTATTTTTCCCACAGTTAATGGTTGTTTTTGTCCAGTTGAATTCCTGTCTGTGAGTAAGAGCTCCTCCGTGTGTGTGTGTGTGTGTGTGTGTGTGTGTGTGTGCACATGTGTTTGAATGACAACCCTTTCGTGAGCTGTTGAATGAAGTGACCCTGGGTGTGTTTGTGCGCTGTCTGCTTTAATAATTTAGTTTTGTCCGTCTCTTTCTAGCCTAGGAAAGACCTTCACTTCCTCATGGAAACCAACAATGAGTACAAAGGTCTTCTGGGATGCTTTCCTGACACTATCGGAGTTCACAAGGTAAATGAAAGAACTACTACCCTCACCATGTCTCTTTTCATTCTTATAGACACACTGTTTTAAAACCTAGTGAGCATCCTGACCTTCATATAACTGCGTAAGTGACCTTTTAGAAAGCTCACTAGGTGTTTGAACAGCCATTGAATCTATAAAAAAGACTCACTCAAGCACAGAAAATCGGAGTATTCATTTGGCTCACTGCATCTTGGGGTGTCTTTCTCTTGCACAGGCCGCCATAGAGAAGGTCAAGGAAGGCGATAAACTAGTGGCCGCCGGTAAAATCAGCACCTCGGATAAGACCGTCATGTCTAAACGTGCCAGCACCATGTCATACGCTCTGCAAGGTACTGTGACCTACTTGCACTGACCCCAAAAATAATTTAGACACTGTAACCACCTTTTTATATATATATATATATATCTCTATATATATATATATATATATATATATATATATATATATATATATATATATATATATATATATATATAGCAGTTAATCACGTAAATAATAAGTTTGATGTGAATGGTTTTCACAAGTTGGAGATTGCTCTAATTGTGACATGATGTTAACACGATATTAGAACGCTGGAAACAAAATTAGTTTATCTCTATTGAGACTGTTGAAAATTATTGAGTTAATAGTTAATTACAGGGTTCCCACGGGCCTGGAAAACCTGGAAATATTATGGAATTTCTGCAGTGTGATTTTCAGACCAGGACATTTTTCTTTATTCAATATACATTTTTCTGTATATGCACAGTTCAAATGTGTGGACAAAGAAAAAAGAAAAAAATGAGTATATTGTGTTTTATTATACTACCTGCAATTGTGGAAAATGGGTGGATGGATTGTTATACTGTATTTTAATGTATGTATGCATTACATATTTTATACTATATAGACAGTTAAATGCAGTACAAAATCCTATATTTGTATAAATCCTGTAACTCTCTTAAGCTCACCAAGGCTGCATTTATCTGATCAAAAATACAGTAAAAACAGAAATGTACTCTTTTTCTATTTGTATATGTAGTAAAATATAATTTATTCCTGTGATGCAAAGCTGAATTTTCAGCATCATTACTCCAGTCTTCAGTCACATGATCCTTCAGAAATCATTATAATATGCTGATTTACTGCTCAAGAAACATTTATTATTATCAATGTTGAAAAACTTTTAATATTTTTGGAAGAATCGTAATACATCTTTGACGAATAGAAAGTTCAAAAGAACATAATTTATTTGAAATAGAAATATTTTGTAATATTATAAATGTTTTACTGTCACACTTTTAATTTAATTTTCTTTCTAAAAAATGTTACTGAAAAATATTTGAACAGTATTGTGTTTATTATTATTATTATTATTTCTCTCTTTACTTCTCTAATGTTATTTTGTAGCTCTATTGTAATTTGGAGTGTGTGTGAATCTCAGTCTGGATTGATTTATTAGTATTTTTCTACAAATAATAGTTTATTTAAAAAGAAAGAAAATCCTGTGAATTCATTGGACAGAAAGAGTGTTAACCCAACACAACACACAATCTGGTGTTTGTAGTGTCAGTGATCAAGCCTTTATACACACAGCTGGAAACTTTTACATGATGACTTTAACACTTCTGTCCTCTTTACAGCGGAGATGAACCACTTCCATAGCAACCGTATCTATGACTACAACAGGGTGATGCAGCAGTACCTGGAGGAGCAAGTCAAATTCTACGAGATGGTAAAGTGACATCCAAACATTATGGACGTTCTGTAACTTTTACTATGTTAAAGTCATTAAAATGGTGTGTGTTTTGGCAGATTGCAGAGAAACTACGACACGCTCACAGTCGGTTCACTACTATGTAACAGTGGAGCGGCCGTCCGGAAGCTGCCTCGTTTTCTCTTCGTTTTCTGTTCCTCTTACATGATTATTCTTGCTCTGTTTTTTCTATTCCTGTTATTTGTGTCATGATGTCAGTGCCATAAAAATATCCTGTCGATCTCAGGCCAAAGATAGCGTCTCAGAAACCATGCTCCTGCGTGAAAACTGGCCAAGCTCAAGTATTTTTAAACAGCAGCTACAGATTGTCGAAAGAATCATATTATATGGGGGCTTTAATTATTATAATTGTCTGGTTGTTAATTTGGATGTTCCACATTTTGTTATGACCCTTGTAGTTTTGATATAAGATAAATATAAACATGCATTGAAAGAGACAATGTAATGTACTACTTTTATACAAGTGATCTGAACATATCTTTTGAACTCTGAGGCTTAGCCTTGTTTCATTGTGCCTTCTTTTGTATAGACCCTTCAAAACAACATGCTTTTTATCCACTGCACTTTACTATGGCCTTTGAGGTGCATCATCCTGTGTGTATTTGGCCAAAAACAACCCAATCGTTTTCACTAGATGGTCCTGGAGCTGATTTCAGGAGGGCTGGTCCTTTTTCCCCATAAGAGACATTGCCATTAGATCTTTTTCTCTCTCCCCAAAGCCAAATTACAAACAGAGATGCTGCTCCGTTTGATGCTTCCACCTCAGTGCAATTATCACCCATTTCTTATCCTGTAAAAGGGAAATTATACTCCATCAGGTGCATGTTTTCCAGTTGTTCGTATATTTTATATGTATAGCAGTGTTTGCAAGTCTTTTGCACACAGAATGACAAAACAATTGAGATTTGATTTAATAAATACTGATTTGTATGCTATGCAATGCAGTTGTTTTGACTTTGTATGAGTGAGTGTCTGTCTAAAAATGAATGCTGTGTACGTAACAGAGTCTGGAATTGCCAACTATACCTTAAATGGGGCATTATTTGAGGGGACAGGCATTTGTAGTTGTCCGAAAACATAGTGGACATTATCGAGTGCACTCATGCAATCTCATAATGCACTGCAATAACGAGTGTACGCTCAACTGCTAGAGAATACCCGAAATGCACTTTTTTTCACCAACATGTCCATTAGGTGCTCTGTAATTAATAACCCTCTTTCGATCTGACGTCTGTGGGCGCAGATACAAGGTTTGGAGACTGAGACTCGTGAGTCAGATGTGTTTAGGCCGTCTCTTGCTGTTTGTCTGAATGTGCTTTACACACCAATAAGACCTTTTTTGAGTGATTTTGTGGTTTATTAATCTCACGTTAGAACAGAAATCATTATGCAATGTAAATATATAATACAAAAAAAAAAAGTCCTACATATTCAAAATAATCACTTCAACAAAGGTTATAATTTCCCGTTTATTGCAATCGCTTTTGGCATTTCATAAACTCTCAGGTATTTTATTACTATATAATTTCTTGCTTTTAGTACGTTAGAGTGTACATCAGGAACTTACATTATTATTGCAGGTAGGCTATATTTCACAAAAGAAATGTGTTTGTGCTACAGTGATTTTGGCTTCGGTCTTTGGCTTTTTTTTTACCTGACAGCCCCTTCAATTCGGAGGCTGCTTGTTTTTTTACCCAAATACTATCCTTTTATGAAGTGTTTTTTTCCCCAATCAAAGTAAATGTGATAATGAAGGGGAGTCTAAATAATTATGCAATATTTTAAACATATTTTTATATTTCAAAACAAAAGGACTAAAAAGTTTGGGTTCATTAAGGTGATCCCAGTTGTTGAAGAAACTGCAGTGGGGTGTTTGTTGCCATTTAGTGTTTTGAGAGAAAAAGGGGCCTTTTGTCCCATTGTACTCTATAGAAATGAAATCTACTTTAATACACGTTTATAAAATAAGTCAAAAGATTTAAAACCATAGGTATATAAAATATAGGCATGTAACACATAGGCTCACTGAATGGCAAACACTGACTTTACTGTTTCAGCAGCAGTCCTTCACTAGTCTTTACTCTTTGGTATAAACCTGCTGGAAAAAATGGCCTCCTTTGAGTACATTCAGAGAAATGAACCAGTCCATACACACATTTTTCACTGTATAACCATGAAAGAATCCATGCATCCCTACATCGCTGTGGCTCTGAGAACTGTGATTGGCTGGTTGACGTCATGAGCCCGAGCTCATTGGTCGGGCCTGATTCAGGGTGACAGATGCTGTCGGAAGGTTCTGGGTCGGATCATCATGCTGACCTTCCTCAGAGAGTAATAATCAGAATCTTTCCAGGTGTACCAAACGATACCGTCCGGCCCAAGAGGGTTCTTCCCCTTCGGAGAGTAGCGGCCGCCCTGTCGATCAGGATGACAGAACACTTAGACATCATCAACGATCCTTTAGCTTCAAATGTGAGGATATCTATATACTTTGTCACTTTTTAAACAGGTCTAAAATGTCTAGTTGGTTTAATTGTCCTGAGTTTGTATGCCAATATATTTAGCATAATTATCTTGTATTATCTCTTTAGAATTTTTGTTTGTTTGCAAAAAGCGATCTTGTAGTTCATGTGACAAGAATTCCATAAAACAGGAAATTATATCACAGAACAGACTTTTGTGGACTATCATGACTTTATGTTAGCATGTTAAAATATATATATATATATATATATATATATATAGAGAGAGAGAGAGAGAGAGAGAGAGAGAGAGAGAGAGATAGAGAGAGAGAGAGAGAGAGAGAGAGAGAGAGAGAGAGAGAGAGAGAGAGAGAGAGAGAGAGAGAGAGAGAAAATTAGCAAAAAAAAGAAAAAAGTTTGGTCTGGTTGAGGAACTCTTGAGAAGACAAAGGACCTTCCTGGAAATTAACATTTGACTTGAGAAACTAGCATCCCGAGTCAATCACCTCCCCCATGTCGTCTCTCTCTCACGCTCAGTGCTTGAAGTGGGGGAAAAAAGGTCCCGGTACTCTCTTGCACTGGCAAATCATGTGAAAATTCTACTGTGAAAAACAAAACTTGGAGATATTGCTGGTACAACAACAATTTATTGTTATTTATTAACAACATAAATGTATTTAAACAAGTTGTGTGTGTGTGTGTGTGTGTGTGTGTGTGTGTGTGTGTGTGTGTGTGTGTGCGTGCGCGCGCGTGTGTGTGTGTCTATGTGTGTGTGTGTGTGTGTGTGTGTGTGTGTGTGTGTGTGTGTGTGTGTGTGTGTTTGTGAGAAAACGGAACTCCTCCAAGTCTGCAAGTCCACAAATACATTTATGGTGAGATTCTATACATTTTATTTAATTAAATGCATTTATGGTAAGATTACTATATTTTCATGTCAATCTGTGTTCATTTTGACCACGAACCATGCGCTGTAACTTTAATTCAGCACGTGCAGCACAGCAGAAATAGACTCGGTGTGGAAACGATCTCTGCACTGCTGTATAGGCTACACACCGCTCCTGGAACGGATCGCCGGAGCGCATCCGCGTGCAGTGTGAACGCTCTAACCTGTTAATACGGGTGCGGAAAAAATATGCACCACATACGCACTGCAAACGGAGTATATGTGAAACGGGCTTGACACTGACGCTTTTTCTGTCAGTGGTAGAGTACCGGCTACATGTGAGAAGTAGCGGTAGGCAAGAAAAAGTGCAGGTACGCTTAAGAGTAAAATGTAGAAGTGCCGGTACTGCGTACCGGTGAGTAGCTACCGCCCCACTTCGAGCACTGCTCACGCTGAGATCACCAGATATCAGATTTTCACCCAAAAATCTATGGTTTAGTGTGAATAATTATCATACAGTATTATACATGTTTGGTCTCATTTGAAATGTCTCAGTGCGACTGGTACAAGTGTCTCATTCCCAAAGAAGTAAACCAAAAGGTAAAAAAAAGTTCTTAAGAGTTTAGAGATAACTGGCACATAGAGGAGGGGTGGGTCCTCCAGGCAAATGGCATTCTGCTCCCAAAAAGGTGTAAACTCTGAATGCAAATTCCCATTGTTAGCAAATGTTTCCATGTGAAAGAAGTTTCTGTCTATATAAAGAAATGCAACCGGAGGCTCAGGGCGATTTGTAACTCAGATCAGCCCGTGACGCGGAGTGTATGTAGGCACTTCGCATCATGTATTTTATAATGTCAGGTTCGCATCTTCTCTCTTTATTCCAGAGTATTTGATGTTTTGTATTTATTATCTTTGAACTGATTATAAAATTGGCATGATACATTTACCTGACATAATAAATTGTTACATTTGATTTTATTCCGACTTACTTTGAAATTGTTTTCCCAGGTAGATTAAACGGATTCGTATGTTACCGCAAGTTTTGCGTCAGATTAGTGACGATTAATATGTGGCACTAATTCAAGTGTACGTGTTTTGCAAGGACAAGAAGTGAATTTCCATTTAGGGCAGCAAAAGTGCTGCTTGACCAACCTAAATCTGGTGTGTCTTACCTCTGTTTTAATTTAATGTTACTTTAGACGTGTACGTGGGAAACCACGGCATGTAAAGTTATAAGACAAGTAAAGTTGGTTGATGTATATCTGTGGTAGTGGCCATACCTCTACTGAAGTAAAGTAAACGTTACTTTAATTTCAAGTGTATGCAATCACAGGGGCTATACCAGGGACGTGCACAGGAATTTTGAGGGGCAGTTGCTCTGACCTGAAAAAAGCCCCCCCCCCCCTCCAAAAAACAAAACAAAAAAAACCTCAAAGGCTATATGAAGGACTGAGAATAGCAGGGTCTTTATTAAAATATATATTCACAAAGTAAAAAACTGAAATACAGCACTCAATCACCTTAACTACTACTAATAATAACACAGAAAAACATGACTTGAGTCATGAAAATCCCTACATCAATATCCTATCACTGATAGGTTTCACCAAATTTACAACTAAAGCATTGGCGCAACATCTAATTGTCTTGCTACACTGCAGCATAATAAAATGGTTCTCACACTCCAGTAATATTTCTGTGAATTTAATTAATCTTGCACTTGTTCATAGTTTTTGTATTATGTCTGAATATATTCAGTTGAATTTTGCCCATACAAATTGCCTTATCTGACCGTGTTTATGTCCAAACTCAATGCCTCATATTATGGTTTTATTATTATTTATAAAGATTGCAAAACGTCAGAGATGACAGGTTTATGATATACAACTTTGTAAACAGTATACAAAATGTATTAACAATATGTTAAATGTCACCAAAATACACATGAGAAAAAGAGTTCCTCATATTATTGTTTATTGTTTTTTTAATTATTATTATTTTTTTCTGGATTGAATTGACAGATGGAGAAAAACTTGCTTCTAATGAAAAAATAAAATAATAATAATAATAAACGCTTAGATTTCTGTACTTTTTTAACCTTTTGGCTTCCCTTACATTCAGTTGTGCTTCTTGCTCGTATTCAGTTCTGATGGTACGTATGGTAACTGGGCAACTACGCATGATTTGTAGTATGATTGCGTAAAGGGAACAGGAACAGAATCAACTGATACACTGGTCGCGTGCAGCGCTGCAGTCACGTAAACACAGTTTGCCCTTCCCCTACTGACTTTCACTCTCGGTGCTGGAATGGAAGTGAATGAGGCTTTGCGATTTTTTTTATTTATTTTTTTATCTAGGCTTACGTGAAATTCTGCATCCATTGTACAATTTATTTATTTATTTATTTATTTCCCCCCTCGGAAGGGCAACGTGAGTCGAGAAGGGCATATGGGCAGTTGCCCGGGCAACCTGAGCAACCCCCCTGTGCACGTCCCTGGGCTATACCAAAGTATCTTTGATTGTGTAGTGTGAATGCGACCGATCTCAGGTATATAGCAACTACCTCTGTTTGGTGACCGAAGCTGGCGAGCTTGTGATCGTGAGACCCGCGTTAAACAAGGCGTGAGGACCTCTGAGCAAGCTTCCCAATATGAACGGGTAAAATATAAGTAAAGAGTTAAATAGAACAATCAAATTTATTGCTAAATTATTATATAATTGACCAATAACCAATAATTGACCAATAACCAATTGGCAATCTAACTTAAATTCAAGGTCGTGATAAAATAGAATCAGATATAAAATAGAATCAGATAAAAGCTTAAATAGAATTAAATTATTTTGCCACGCGGAAAGACAGTAACACGCAGAGACCTTCACCCGTTCTATCGGATGCCGCCTTTGGACCGATCAAGACGGACTAACAAAAATAATGATCTGGATATGTACTGTATGTTCTAGCAAAATAATATATTTATTATATATCTGAAAAGTTTTTCCTTTCCTACCGTTTTTCGCGTACAGAAGACAAAGTTGTCACAGATCTGTGAAAAGGATTAAAAGCACTGTATTCTAAAAAACTATGCACCTAAAGATTGAACATGTAATACACATCCGCATGACGTCACAGTTTTCACAAATTCACAAATTTTGCATTTTCAGGCCTCCAAAATGCTGTTGTCCTGTAAATGAATGACCAAAACACATAAAAAAGTGTTCCACAATTTCATAACAGAGCCATAAAATATGTTAATCATAATCAAAACAAGGTCTTAAATGCAATGGCATTTCGATTGTCTTGCTCAAAAGCAACAGCAGCAGCTCATGATTTAACACTTCTGGGGCTTAAACCTACAACCTTTGGGTTAACAGCTGTGATAGATTTTTTAATTACTGAACTAACATTTGTTTTTTCTGCAGGAACAACATTCATATGCTTTTGAATTTGAAATGTATGTTTCCCTTTTAGTTGAAAACTCATGACTTTGGTTGTGTGAGTGTAAAAATAACAAATATGGGAAATTAAACTAGACAGGTGTCTAAACTTGTTGAAACCTTGTTATTAGTAATCAACAAAAACAAAATTTTCTCCTACCTTAGTAACAGGAGAGTTTGAAGAACCAATCAAATTGTGGGGAAATTATGTAATGTATCATGTAATTTTGCCATTCCCTTATTCTATAAAAACTGTTGTATTCGTGTTTACAGGTGGGATTTTCAATGGAATTTGTCTGAGATCCTTCTTTAAGGGAGAGATGCTCTGAGAACTGCTCGAGTACTCTCCCGGGCGTGATTAAATCATTTAAAGGACATTTGATGAAGTCTGTTTGTCGATTATTCCTGCGCAGGAAGCAAGTCAGCTAGGGAAGCAAATAATTTAGTTAGGGGAACAAGTGATAGAATTAAGCGTCGATTGGAGACGTTAGGGGACGTCGATTGGAGACGAGACCCAGGAAGAATTAAGCGTTGATTGGAGACGTTAGGGGACGTCGATTGGAGACGTTGGGGGACGTCGATTGGAGACGAGACCCAGGAAGAATTAAGCGTCGATTGGAGACATTAGGGGACGTCGATTGGAGACAAGACCCAGGAAGAATTAAGCGTCGATTGGAGACGTTAGGGGACGTCTATTGGAGACGAGACCCAGGTAGAATTAAGCGTCGATTGGAGACGTTAGGGGACGTCGATTGGAGTCGAGACCCAGGTAGAATTAAGCGTCGATTGGAGACGTTGGGGGACGTCGATTGGAGACGAGACCCAGGTAGAATTAAGCGTCGATTGGAGACGTTAGGGGACACCGATTGGAGACGAGACCCAGGTAGAATTAAACGTCGATTGGAGACGTTGGGGGACGTCGATTGGAGACGAGACCCAGGTAGAATTAAGCGTCGATTGGAGACGTTAGGGGACACCGATTGGAGACGAGACCCAGGTAGAATTAAGCGTCGATTGGAGACGTTAGGGGACACCGATTGGAGACGAGACCCAGGTAGAATTAAGCGTCGATTGGAGACGTTGGGGGACGTCGATTGGAGACAAGACCCAGGTAGAATTAAGCATTGATTGGAGACGTTAGGGGACGTCGATTGGAGACGAGACTAGGGATGGGCGATATGGACTTAAAAATATATCACGATTTTTTTTGGCATTTATTGCGATAACGACATCAATGACGATATAAATATAATACCATATTCACCACTGTTTTTGACTACAAGTGATAGCTGCATGCAAAGTAAAATGTACCCTTCATCAAATAGGCTCCTATAAAATGCCAATTACCGTACATAAAATAATAAAAAAAACAGTAAAAATCCAAACACCACCCCTTGCAGAAATGGAAAGTTGCATATATACGTTTCTTCTGAAAAAGTGCAGATAATGTTTAAATAGTGCAACTATACTAAAAAACATCACAGTTCAAATCATTTACAAGTTTGAAATGTAAAAAAACTAACAACGAATAGTTATAGCAACTAACACTACTACAAATTCTGATACTAATAACAATATAAACCGCACTAAGGATTGATGAGCTGCTGGTTTCATGAATATTATCACGGCTGCGTTTGCGCATTAGTTTCTGCTTGCTCATAAAAGCTGAATAATTCCAAATGAACTCCATTATTTTTACAGGAAAATACAACAAATAATATAATTTACATGTAGACGTCATGTACACTTCAATTCTGTGTGGTATGTAAGACTCTCTCTCTCATTGAGTGTGTGAAACACTGAGCGCTCTCAGCAAAGTGACAGCAAGTCGTGCGCCTCACACTAGTGTTTATTGCGCGTCAAATACACTGTGTATTCATTGAGATGAACTGATATAGTGGGCTTTACGGATCACTTCACGGAGAGCGAAACTCTCAAGTGCTCAGTCAGTGTTCGGCGAGATGGGCGGGTGAAAATCTATCTGTGTGTACCAGTTCCAGATTGTAGAGGTAGTAGGCTAATGGTGTGTTCACACCGAACGCGAATAGAGCGTCAAATACGTGTCTATCGCGTCTAGTTAGTTGCTTGAACATTCACTCGAGTTCAAATTTTTCAACTTGTGCGGAAGAGATTCGCGGCAAACGCGTCGCCCAATTCGCGTCATTCACGACGCCCGGCGCAAATGATGCTTCTATTCACGTCTTTGCATTGACTTTGTATGTAATGTACTCGCGCAACTAATTAAATTTGCGTTCGGTGCGAACACACCATTACTTGTTTAGCGATAAACTTCACCTCAGCTTCACGTCTGCCTTCCGCCATGGGCGTGAGCTGCGAATGGGTCCCGTCATCAACTAGGCTTTATCGTTATTATCGCGGGAAGACTAATTCTTATCGTGAGGAAAAATTTTAACGGTATATCGCCCATACCTAGACAAGACCCAGGTAGAATTAAGCGGCGATTGGAGACGCTAGGGGACATCGATTGGAGTCGACACCCAGGTAGAATTAAACGGTGATTGGAGACGAGACCCAGGTAGAATTAAACGTCGATTGGAGACGTTAGGGGACGTCGATTGGAGACGAGACCCAGGTAGAATTAAGCGTCGATTGGAGACGTTAGGGGAAGTCGATTGGAGACGAGACCCAGGTAGAATTAAGCGTCGATTGGAGACGTTAGGGGACGTCGATTGGAGACGAGACCAAGGTAGAATTAAGCGTCGATTGGAGACGTTAGGGGACATCGATTGGAGACGAGACCCAGGTAGAATTAAGCGTCGATTGGAGACGTTAGGGGACACCGATTGGAGACGAGACCCAGGTAGAATTAAACGTCGATTGGAGATGTTAGGGGACGCCGATTGGAGACAAGGCCCAGGTAGAATTAAACGTCGATTGGAGACGTTAGGGGACGTCGATTGGAGACGAGACCCAGGTAGAATTAAGCGTCGATTGGAGACATTGGGGGACGTCGATTGGAGTCGAGACCCAGGTAGAATTAAACGTCGATTGGAGACTTTAGGGGACGTCGATTGGAGACGAGACCCAGGTAGAATTAAACGTCGATTGGAGATGTTAGGGGACGCCGATTGGAGACGAGACCCAGGTAGAATTAAACGTCGATTGGAGACGTTAGGGGACGTCGATTGGAGGCGAGACCCAGGTAGAATTAAGCGTCGATTGGAGACATTGGGGGACGTCGATTGGAGTCGAGACCCAGGTAGAATTAAACGTCGATTGGAGACTTTAGGGGACGTCGATTGGAGACGAGACCCAGGTAGAATTAAGCGTCGATTGGAGACATTGGGGGACGTCGATTGGAGTCGAGACCCAGGTAGAATTAAACGTCGATTGGAGACTTTAGGGGACGTCGATTGGAGACGAGACCCAGGTAGAATTAAGCGTAGATTGGAGACGTTAGGGGACGTCGATTGGAGACGAGACCCAGGCAGAATTAAGCGTCGATTGGAGACATTGGGGGACGTCGATTGGAGTCGAGACCCAGGTAGAATTAAACGTCGATTGGAGACTTTAGGGGACGTCGATTGGAGACGAGACCCAGGTACAATTAAACGTCGATTGGAGACGAGACCCAGGTAGAATTAAGCGTCGATTGGAGACGTTGGGGGACGTCGATTGGAGACGAGACCCAGGTAGAATTAAACGTAGATTGGAGACGTTGGGGGACGTCGATTGGAGACGAGACCCAGGTAGAATTAAACGTCGATTGCAGACGTTAGGGGACGTTGATTGGAGACGAGACCCAGGTAGAATTAAGCGTCGATTGGAGACGTTAGGGGACGTCGATTGGAGACGGGACCCAGGTAGAATTAAGCGTCGATTGGAGACGTTAGGGGACGTCGATTGGAGACGAGACCCAGGTAGAATTAAGCGTCGATTGGAGACGTTAGGGGACGTCGATTGGAGACGAGACCCAGGTAGAATTAAACGTCGATTGGAGACGTTAGGGGACGTCGATTGGAGACGAGACCCAGGTATAATTAAGCGTCGATTGGAGACGTTAGGGGAAGTCGATTGGAGACGAGACCCAGGTAGAATTAAGCGTCGATTGGAGACGTTAGGGGACGTCGATTGGAGACAAGACCAAGGTAGAATTAAGCGTCGATTGGAGACGTTAGGGGACGTCGATTGGAGACGAGACCCAGGTAGAATTAAGCGTCGATTGGAGACGTTAGGGGACACCGATTGGAGACGAGACCCAGGTAGAATTAAACGTCGATTGGAGATGTTAGGGGACGCCGATTGGAGACGAGGCCCAGGTAGAATTAAACGTCGATTGGAGACGTTAGGGGACGTCGATTGGAGATGAGACCCAGGTAGAATTAAGCGTCGATTGGAGACATTGGAGGACATCGATTGGAGTCGAGACCCAGGTAGAATTAAACGTCGATTGGAGACTTTAGGGGACGTCGATTGGAGACGAGACCCAGGTAGAATTAAACGTCGATTGGAGACGTTAGGGGACGTCGATTGGAGATGAGACCCAGGTAGAATTAAGCGTCGATTGGAGACATTAGGGGACGTCGATTGGAGACGGGACCCAGGTAGAATTAAGCGTCGATTGGAGACGTTAGGGGACGTCGATTGGAGACGAGACCCAGGTAGAATTAAGCGTCGATTGGAGACGTTAGGGGACGTCGATTGGAGACGAGACCCAGGTAGAATTAAACGTCGATTGGAGACGTTAGGGGACGTCGATTGGAGACGAGACCCAGGTATAATTAAGCGTCGATTGGAGACGTTAGGGGAAGTCGATTGGAGACGAGACCCAGGTAGAATTAAGCGTCGATTGGAGACGTTAGGGGACGTCGATTGGAGACAAGACCAAGGTAGAATTAAGCGTCGATTGGAGACGTTAGGGGACGTCGATTGGAGACGAGACCCAGGTAGAATTAAGCGTCGATTGGAGACGTTAGGGGACACCGATTGGAGACGAGACCCAGGTAGAATTAAACGTCGATTGGAGATGTTAGGGGACGCCGATTGGAGACGAGGCCCAGGTAGAATTAAACGTTGATTGGAGACGTTAGGGGACACCGATTGGAGACGAGACCCAGGTAGAATTAAGCGTCGATTGGAGACGTTAGGGGACGCCGATTGGAGACGAGGCCCAGGTAGAATTAAACGTCGATTGGAGACGTTAGGGGACGTCGATTGGAGACGAGACCCAGGTAGAATTAAGCGTCGATTGGAGACATTGGGGGACGTCGATTGGAGTCGAGACCCAGGTAGAATTAAACGTCGATTGGAGACTTTAGGGGACGTCGATTGGAGACGAGACCCAGGTAGAATTAAACGTCGATTGGAGATGTTAGGGGACGCCGATTGGAGACAAGGCCCAGGTAGAATTAAACGTCGATTGGAGACGTTAGGGGACGTCGATTGGAGACGAGACCCAGGTAGAATTAAGCGTCGATTGGAGACATTGGGGGACGTCGATTGGAGTCGAGACCCAGGTAGAATTAAACGTCGATTGGAGACTTTAGGGGACGTCGATTGGAGACGAGACCCAGGTAGAATTAAGCGTAGATTGGAGACGTTAGGGGACGTCGATTGGAGACGAGACCCAGGCAGAATTAAGCGTCGATTGGAGACATTGGGGGACGTCGATTGGAGTCGAGACCCAGGTAGAATTAAACGTCGATTGGAGACTTTAGGGGACGTCGATTGGAGACGAGACCCAGGTACAATTAAACGTCGATTGGAGACGAGACCCAGGTAGAATTAAGCGTCGATTGGAGACGTTGGGGGACGTCGATTGGAGACGAGACCCAGGTAGAATTAAACGTAGATTGGAGACGTTGGGGGACGTCGATTGGAGACGAGACCCAGGTAGAATTAAACGTCGATTGCAGACGTTAGGGGACGTTGATTGGAGACGAGACCCAGGTAGAATTAAGCGTCGATTGGAGACGTTAGGGGACGTCGATTGGAGACGGGACCCAGGTAGAATTAAGCGTCGATTGGAGACGTTAGGGGACGTCGATTGGAGACGAGACCCAGGTAGAATTAAGCGTCGATTGGAGACGTTAGGGGACGTCGATTGGAGACGAGACCCAGGTAGAATTAAACGTCGATTGGAGACGTTAGGGGACGTCGATTGGAGACGAGACCCAGGTATAATTAAGCGTCGATTGGAGACGTTAGGGGAAGTCGATTGGAGACGAGACCCAGGTAGAATTAAGCGTCGATTGGAGACGTTAGGGGACGTCGATTGGAGACAAGACCAAGGTAGAATTAAGCGTCGATTGGAGACGTTAGGGGACGTCGATTGGAGACGAGACCCAGGTAGAATTAAGCGTCGATTGGAGACGTTAGGGGACACCGATTGGAGACGAGACCCAGGTAGAATTAAACGTCGATTGGAGATGTTAGGGGACGCCGATTGGAGACGAGGCCCAGGTAGAATTAAACGTCGATTGGAGACGTTAGGGGACGTCGATTGGAGATGAGACCCAGGTAGAATTAAGCGTCGATTGGAGACATTGGAGGACATCGATTGGAGTCGAGACCCAGGTAGAATTAAACGTCGATTGGAGACTTTAGGGGACGTCGATTGGAGACGAGACCCAGGTAGAATTAAACGTCGATTGGAGACGTTAGGGGACGTCGATTGGAGATGAGACCCAGGTAGAATTAAGCGTCGATTGGAGACATTAGGGGACGTCGATTGGAGACGGGACCCAGGTAGAATTAAGCGTCGATTGGAGACGTTAGGGGACGTCGATTGGAGACGAGACCCAGGTAGAATTAAGCGTCGATTGGAGACGTTAGGGGACGTCGATTGGAGACGAGACCCAGGTAGAATTAAACGTCGATTGGAGACGTTAGGGGACGTCGATTGGAGACGAGACCCAGGTATAATTAAGCGTCGATTGGAGACGTTAGGGGAAGTCGATTGGAGACGAGACCCAGGTAGAATTAAGCGTCGATTGGAGACGTTAGGGGACGTCGATTGGAGACAAGACCAAGGTAGAATTAAGCGTCGATTGGAGACGTTAGGGGACGTCGATTGGAGACGAGACCCAGGTAGAATTAAGCGTCGATTGGAGACGTTAGGGGACACCGATTGGAGACGAGACCCAGGTAGAATTAAACGTCGATTGGAGATGTTAGGGGACGCCGATTGGAGACGAGGCCCAGGTAGAATTAAACGTTGATTGGAGACGTTAGGGGACACCGATTGGAGACGAGACCCAGGTAGAATTAAGCGTCGATTGGAGACGTTAGGGGACGCCGATTGGAGACGAGGCCCAGGTAGAATTAAACGTCGATTGGAGACGTTAGGGGACGTCGATTGGAGACGAGACCCAGGTAGAATTAAGCGTCGATTGGAGACATTGGGGGACGTCGATTGGAGTCGAGACCCAGGTAGAATTAAACGTCGATTGGAGACTTTAGGGGACGTCGATTGGAGACGAGACCCAGGTAGAATTAAACGTCGATTGGAGACGTTAGGGGACGTCGATTGGAGACGAGACCCAGGTAGAATTAAGCGTCGATTGGAGACGTTGGGGGACGTCGATTGGAGACGAGACCAAGGTACAATTAAACGTCGATTGGAGACGAGACCCAGGTAGAATTAAGCGTCGATTGAAGACGTTGGGGGACGTCGATTGGAGACGAGACCCAGGTAGAATTAAACGTAGATTGGAGACGTTGGGGGACGTCGATTGGAGACGAGACCCAGGTAGAATTAAACGTCGATTGGAGACGTTGGGGGACGTCGATTGGAGACGAGACCCAGATAGAATTAAACGTCGATTGGAGACGTTAGGGGATGTCGATTGGAGATGAGACCCAGGTAGAATTAAGCGTCGATTGGAGACGTTAGGGGACGTCGATTGGAGACGGGACCCAGGTAGAATTAAGCGTCGATTGGAGACATTGGGGGACATCGATTGGAGTCGAGACCCAGGTAGAATTAAACGTCGATTGGAGACTTTAGGGGACGTCGATTGGAGACGAGACCCAGGTAGAATTAAACGTCGATTGGAGACGTTAGGGGAAGTCGATTGGAGATGAGACCCAGGTAGAATTAAGCGTCGATTGGAGACGTTAGGGGACGTCGATTGGATACGGGACCCAGGTAGAATTAAGCGTCGATTGGAGACGTTAGGGGACGTCGATTGGAGACGAGTCCCAGGTAGAATTAAACGTCGATTGGAGACGTTAGGGGACGTCGATTGGAGACGAGACCCAGGTAGAATTAAACGTTGATTGGAGACGTTAGGGGACGTCGATTGGAGACGAGACCCAGGTATAATTAAGCGTCGATTGGAGACGTTAGGGGAAGTCGATTGGAGACGAGACCCAGGTAGAATTAAGCGTCGATTGGAGACGTTAGGGGACGTCGATTGGAGACAAGACCAAGGTAGAATTAAGCGTCGATTGGAGACGTTAGGGGACGTCGATTGGAGACGAGACCCAGGTAGAATTAAGCGTCGATTGGAGACGTTAGGGGACACCGATTGGAGACGAGACCCAGGTAGAATTAAACGTCGATTGGAGATGTTAGGGGACGCCGATTGGAGACGAGGCCCAGGTAGAATTAAACGTTGATTGGAGACGTTAGGGGACACCGATTGGAGACGAGACCCAGGTAGAATTAAACGTCGATTGGAGACGTTAGGGGACGTCGATTGGAGACGAGACCCAGGTAGAATTAAGCGTCGATTGGAGACATTGGGGGACGTCGATTGGAGTCGAGACCCAGGTAGAATTAAACGTCGATTGGAGACTTTAGGGGACGTCGATTGGAGACGAGACCCAGGTAGAATTAAATGTCGATTGGAGACGTTAGGGGACGTCGATTGGAGACGAGACCCAGGTAGAATTAAGCGTCGATTGGAGACGTTGGGGGACGTCAATTGGAGACGAGACCAAGGTACAATTTAACGTCGATTGGAGACGAGACCCAGGTAGAATTAAGCGTCGATTGAAGACGTTGGGGGACGTCGATTGGAGACGAGACCCAGGTAGAATTAAACGTCGATTGGAGACGTTGGGGGACGTCGATTGGAGACGAGACCCAGATAGAATTAAACGTCGATTGGAGACGTTAGGGGACGTCGATTGGAGATGAGACCCAGGTAGAATTAAGCGTCGATTGGAGACGTTAGGGGACGTCGATTGGAGACGGGACCCAGGTAGAATTAAGCGTCGATTGGAGACGTTAGGGGACGTCGATTGGAGACGAGACCCAGGTAGAATTAAATGTCGATTGGAGACATTGGGGGACGTCGATTGGAGTCGAGACCCAGGTTAAATTAAGCATCGATTGGAGACGTTAGGGGACGTCGATTGGAGTCGAGACCCAGGTAGCGGGTACGTAGTTAGGTTTAGGGAAACATCTACCACACAGCCTACAACAGGTCTATAACCAATAGGCCACATCATACCTTGTAGTAGATGCCATTGAGGTTTGCGTAGAAACACTGGTTATACCACCAGCCGGAGTGGGAGATCTCGGCACAGATGTTGCCTGTGTCGGGTGTGCTGAAGCCCTGCTTGTCATGGTACCAGCTGAAGGAGTCCTCCACTGTCCCGCTGAAGCCCGTCACATGCACACGGTACTGAGTGGCCTCATCCTCCACACTGCAAACACACACAAAGTATGGATTCCTCGCAAGCATAATGCTGATATTCATCGAGGGTTTGAAGGGTTTTTAGTTATTACACTGTAAAAATTATATGATCAATAAGTTATGATAACATATGTTTTTACATTGCTTTAACTCATCAAAATAAGTTAAGCAATTTTCAAGTTATACAAGATTATTTTTTTTTTTCAGTTTAATGTAATTTAAGTTGAAATTACTTAAACATCCAAGTTGATTGTACTTAAAAATTTAAGGCAGCAACTTTTCTTTTTTACCGTGTAGGCCAGATGTGTAGTCACTATTGAACTGATTGAACATCCCTTTGAAGTCCTTCCAGTCAGTCAGTGATTGATGTGACTCACCTGAATTTCTGATAAACAGCGTGCTTGTGTTTCCCGCTCCAGTCCTCCAGGTCAATACGGAGCATATAGTCTCCCTGGCTGGTCAGGTCATGTATGTGCTCATTTCCCAGCCAGTATTCAGTGTGCAGGTCTCCAAAGCCTTCCTTATACTCCTTCCAGCTGCGGTCAAAGTTCACGGAGCCATCTTGCCTGCGCTGGATCACAGTCCAACCGCCACCTGAGACATACATTATGCACGTGCTTAAATTATCAAATGAATGCTTTTATTGGGGAGAAAATGTAAAATGAGTATACGTTCAAGCATTCAACAATCAAATCTTTTTTTATGAGTTTAATGGACACGCCAGGTCATTTAGGTTTCATCTTATGACCACAGAAATTATACTACAGTGTTTTGCAGGTCATCAAAAAAAGATTGCACATGCTATTTTAAACCTCTGAGAGGTTCCTCATATGCCCCACTGGTGCAATTTCAGCACAAAACTCAAGTCTCATTAGACATAAAAAGGGAAATCATTTAGATTTTCATTACCAGAATTTCATGTGCTATGGTAAGTCACAAAATTTTCCAATAAACAATGTAAAAATAAAACAATGATTCATCCACAGTAGATTTCCAGCAAAACAAAAAATAGTCTAATAGTCTAGTGGGTGTGAACTGCAAAAGTTCAGATTTGAACTTTTTCACTGGTCCAAGCACCAAAAACAAATGTATCTGTCAGGGTGGTTATCGTTAACTAAAACTCCTAATAACTGTTATTTGAAATAAAGTAAAATATAAATATTATTTGAAAACTTAAACTAAATGGATATTAGAAAAACTGTCTTGGAAGTAATGACTTGAAATAAGTTTAGGTTGAAGCAATAATTTATTTTTACTGGAAATAAATAAAAACAAATACTGAAAGCTGAAATAAAAATAAACCCAAATATCAATATTTTTTAAAAAAGCTAATAAAATGACAAAAGCACATCATTTTAGTTTAATTTGTAGTAATTTTGTTAAAATAAATATATATATATATATATATATATATAATATTGCTATATTATATATATATATATATATATATATATATATATATATATATATATATATATATATATATATATATATATATATATAATATTGCTATACGTAAAGTTATGCCTAATTATTAAAAATGCATTAACTTTATAGTTTTTTTGCAGAACTGTCAATGTGCCACAGAAATTCAAATAGGTTTGCATTAAGGCATAAAAACTGGCCCAACGTGACCATCAACTGGCACAAAGCACTGAGCTCATGCTTATTGTTGAGTCCTGGACAGTCATGATTGCCTGTGTCGTGTGGTTTCGTACTGTCTGTGTCCATATCACAGTAGACTTCCACAGGCATGGCCCCCAGTGAGGGCACAACAGTGTAGATCCCAGACCGACGCACTCCATTATAGTAGATGGAAGCGCAGTCGATGGGGCAGTTCCTGACATGCTGCACCTCTGGAGTGAAAAACACATACAACACTTTAATATAGGCAAAAACATTGATATATGTGAGCGATTTCAGTTCTCATTAAACTTTGGATTCTGTCTGATAAACTGCTATGATTTGTCACCATCTGTTGGTTCATGCCAGTAACTCACCATGATTCTATACTAGCCAAAAACTTGATAGTTCACCCAAAAAATGACAAAAATATCATAATTTACTCACTCTCATGTCGATCCAAACTCATTAGACATTGGTTAATCTCCAAACACAAAGAGAGAGTTATTAGTCGATGACACCAAACTTTGGAAGATCCAAAAATGCCATAAAGGCGTGAGATGAATCAGGTCCAGTTTCCAAGGCTTATGAAAAGACTGTCACACATGCACATTTCTTGGTTTACCATAAATGATGTGCTCTATATATGTGTCGATCATTGTTTAGATGTAAATACAAGCCTAAAATCTGTTCATCATATAATGCCATCATATTTCTTCACAAGACATATAGTTCACCCAAAAGTGAAAATTTTGTCATCATTTACTCACCCTCAAGTTTCTCTAAACCTGTATAATATCTTTATTCTGCGGAACACAAAAGAAGATATTTTGAAGAATGTTGGTAGCCAAACAGTTTACGGTAGTCAATGACTACAGTCAAAATATCTTCTTTCATGTTCAAGAGAAGAAAGATATTCATACAGATTTGGAACAACTTGAGGGCGAGTAAATGATGACAGAATTTTCATTTTTGGGTACATTAGGGTACATACTACATTTAATTAGAGTGTGGAAGTACCAGTGAGTGGTGCGATATTTTACTAATAAAATAATCGTGCCAGAAAAATAACGTGAGAACTTTATGTCTGTTTTCTTGCATCATCACAATGAGCTTTTATTACATTTTATGTATACACATTAAGATGATTTAAGCATGTTCAGACATTTCAGTGTAGACAAGAAACTTCTGACAAACACTTAAGTGTGGACAGAGAGTGTCTTGAAACAAAAAAGCATTTTTTATTATTAATGTGGACGTAACCTTAGTTGATATATTACTATATAATAATACTATTCACCTGATTTTAAATTTCCCCTTTGATAGAAACCCCTTGTACCCAGTCCCACCTTTCCCCCCACAAGCAACTCTCCTGCTTACAGGTCTAGCTTTAGTTCATGAAATGGATCAAATGTCAAAGACAATGTGCTGTGTGGAGCAATATGGCTAAGGAAAATAGGCATGACTACATAAAGTATGAATTTAGCCAATTTCTACTTATCAGGTCACAGAGGTCAATGTAACAGAGTAATAGTACATTGTCACAACTATTCCAATGTCATTTATTGTGATGGACGTGTTTTAGGGTCATAATCAAGGTTGTCCACGAGTGATTGAGACACATGTATGAGAAGAACATGTAGAGAACCCACAACGCAGGAGACTGAAACACATGTCCACCCTGTATTTTTGCTTTGTTACAAATGAGGATGTCCCCAAATGGAGGGTTTAGGAAATTTTGTCAGGTTTAGCTCATTTCTGAGTACAAATTTGTCCCCAAAATTTTGTTAAGTAGGTACAAACTCACACTGCAAAACACATGAAACACACGTGTTTCACTATATTAGTGAGGGCATCTCGTAGACTTCTACTGTTTTTCTATAAGATTAATGGTATTTTCTCATTATTTTTATTCCTTGTTACTGATATATTATCTCATAACCCTACCCTAAACATAACCCTCACAGAAACATGTGCAAAACACTACATTTAGATAAAAACATGATTTGGCCTGATTTATAAGACTTTTTATCAGTGAGGTGTGGCTCACTAATCAGTGTTCAACAGGTTTCACGATATAAGTGAGGACATTGACAGCTCACAAATGTAGTCAAACCTGTATACAGGTTGTAGATACACAATCCTGTTAACCAATGTTTATTCCTGTTCCTCAATTGTTTTTTTTTTTCTAAAAACAACAACAACAACACTATAAACACTAAACAAAAAATAGTTAAAACACAATTTTTTTAAATTATGTTTGGTTCATCATTTATCCCATTGTTTAATACACTGTTATAAAAAAATATATAAACTTGAAGTTTGAGTCACCTTTAAAAGTAAAAAAAAAAAAGCTTTTTTTAATAGAAAAATACATCTTGTATGCACATATAGTGATTTTTTAAAATATCAATTACTTGAACATGACCCCAAGAATTTCTTAAATAAAATAAAATAAAATAAACTTCTCCTTAAGGGGAAAACAAAGGAATTAGTTGACGTGTTTTTAAACATGCTTTTTGGTAATTTTATTTTCCACTAATTCTTTTTCTTGAATTGGAATGTGTGCAAAGGATTGTGGGTGACTGGAGGACGCAAGGGATACACTTGATGAATCATTCAAAATCAGGCAAATGAAGGACGCGAAACGAAGGCTGCCTCTAAAGTTTCCTTTGAGACGTCCTTTGAGGGAGCTTGATGACGTGATATGCAGCCTTACTAGGACGCAGCCTTCATATTGAGAAGCACTGCTCTCTCTGTGTGTTCGCTGATCAATGTTTATTTGTGATAAATTATCCATAAAGGATCTCTTTATGAATGTTTTGAACCGCCAGAGTTGGGTCAATAGACTTTCAATGGAGGGACAGAAATCTCTCAGATTTCATTCAAAAATATTTTTGTGTTTTGAAGATTAATTAAAGTCTTATGGGTTTGAAACGATATTATTGACAGAATTTTCATTTTTGGGTTAACTATGGGTCAACTTTATAAGAAAAACTGGCTAGTCCTGGTTGGTTTGGTTAGGATATAACCATACAGCTTAAAAATTAAGCTTTCCAAATTCCCAGATGTGGCCTACCGGGATGCAGGGCTTCCTGAGCGCTGAGCAGAGGGCTGGTGCGGACGATGTTGATCATGCAGCCAGGATTACGTCTGACTTTTTCCACCAGCAGGGAAAGATTTTGGATCTGGGCCTGGAGGTCGTAGATCAAGGAGCCCTGGATGTGCAACAGGGTCGTGGCCTCGGCGTAATGATCTTCCAGCTCGTGCAAGCGCTGCTCAATAGATGAACTATTGCGGTTCTTCTCTTCACTCTGTGAGAGGCCAAACAGACAAACATCACGACTCACAATCAAAAAAAGTGATGTGAAGAACAATTCCCATTAGCTTTGCAGAATGAGACCTTCTCAAGTGGCTGCAGCGTATTGTGTGTGTTTGCATGAAAGGCCAGGAGTGGAAAGCAGAGAGGGAGAGGCAGACAGGATCAGGCGTGTGTGTGTGTGTGTGTGTGTGTGAGCTATGAATCATCCCCTCATTTAAACAGCATGAAGAGCTTAAGGGTGAATCCTAATGAAGGCACGTGTAGAGAGGTAAGGTCTCCTGTGTTAATCTCATTAGTCTTCGGGTCAAGGAGACTTTAGGCTGAAAACGTCAAGCCGAGTTGGCATCAGATGGTATCAAGGTATCAGATGGTAATTCTTTTTCTTGAATTGGAATGTGTGCAAAGGATTGTGGGTGACTGGGTGTGGGTGAGATCGTAATACCATGGTACTTTAAAGTATACTATGGTACTGAGCAGTTATGATATACCCTATGTAAATATGGTATTTACATAGTAGTCCAAGGAACTTCAAAGAATTACAAAAAGTACCGTAGTGGTACCACGGTACAGTATCAAATGATACTACTATGACACTTTGAAATATACTGAAATTCATGTACATGTATTTACAGTCATGGTCAGAATTATAAAAATAAATCTGCATTGTTTATCCTTTTGATCTTTCATTAAAAAAAAATGCAAAAATCTAACCTTTCATTGAAGTAAAATAGTGAAGTAGACTATTGAAGTAGAAAGTGGGAGGGAAATCACTTTACGAAATAAATGTTTTTCTACAAAACACGTTGGCCACAATTATTGGCACCCCTAGAATTTTTTACATGTAAAATATCTCTGAAGTATATTCCTATTAATCTTTACCTTTTTTTAGCACACCAGGGTGACTAGGAACATTAAATTGTCTTGCTATGACTTCTTGTTTCACAGGAGTTTAAATATGAGGAAACACAAAGGCCAAATTCCCTTAATCATCCATCACAATCTGTAAAACCAAAGAATATAGTTCTGATGTGCATTAAAGGATTGTTGAGCATTACAAAATAGAAAATGGCTGTAAGAAAATAGCTAAATAATTTAAAATCCCCAACTTGACCATCAGGGCAATGATTAAGAAGTTCCAATTAACTAAAGATGTTACGAATTTGCCAGGAAGAGGACGTGTGTCTATATTGCCTTAATGCACGGTGAAGAGGAAAGTTTGAGTGGCCAAAGACTCTTCAAGGATCACAGATGGAGAATTGCAGAGATTACTTGGTCTTGGGGGTCAGAAAGCCTAAACAAAATATATCAAACAACCCCTACACATCAACACATGTTGTTTGGAAGGGTTTCAAGAAAAATCCTCCTTGCTCCTCCAAAAACAAACTTATTATATATTCAGCATATTCAGTTGTCAGACATGACTGGATCTACAAAAGGGACTGGATTCTATGGTCAGATGAAACGAAAAAAGGGCTTTTTGGCAGCAAACCCACCAGATGTGTTTGGTGCAAACAGGGATAAAAAGTACCCCATGCCTACGGTTAAATATACTGTTGGATCTTATATGTTGTGGGCCTATTTTTTTGCTGGAGGTCCTGGACATCTTGTTCAGATACATGGTATTATGGATTCTAGCAAATATCAACAGATAAAAAATCAAAACCTGACTGCCTCTGCTAGAAATCTTATAATGGGCCGTGGTTGGATCTTCCATCAGGACAACGGTCCAAAAGAAACATCAAAATCAATACAAAAATGGGTAACTGAGCACAAAATGAAGCTTCTGCCATGACCGTCCCAATCCCCTACACTGAACCCTATAGAAAATGAGTGGGGTGAACTGAAGAGAAGAAGCACCAACATGAACTTGTGAATCTGAAGGATCTGGAGAGATTCTGTATGAAGGAATGGTCTCTGATCTCTGGTCAGGTGTTCTCCAAACTCATCAGGCATTATATAAGAAAACTCAGAGCTGTTATCTTGGCAAAAGGAGGTTACAAAAAGTATTTAATAACAGGGAGCCAATAATTTTGGTCAGCGTGTTTTAGAGAAACACATTTATTTTATTATGTGATTTACCCCCCACTTTCAATTATTTTACTTCACTGAAAGGTTAGATTTTCGCATTTTTTTTTTAAATTAAAGATCAAAAGGATAAACAATGAAGATTTATTTTTTACAGCCATTTTTGATCATATTTACCAGGGGTGCCATTAATTCTGACCATGACTGTACATGGCACTCCATGGTCCTCCGTTTCAATAGAATGCATCGGATGTTCCAGTGCAACACATGAGAGAGACGAAAGTTCAGTTTGTTTGATTACCGCAGCTCGCTAGGCAGTAAAGATGCATCCGCAGTACAACAGGACATTCAAAAATGTGTGAATCTTCGGGGAAATTACTGCAAAAGCGGGGCCACGTGATGCAGACGGTGAGGAAAGACGTGCTTTAGTGAGCTCCTCTGACTAGCTATATTATTCATCGAAAATCCTTCATTAATCTTACTAACTGGTAGAAATTTGAGTCTATTAAGTATCTGGAAATCCATTATTGTTTATGGCTGAACACAATCCACGCCGAAAAGGACGTAAAACACGAGCAATTAGCAAAACTGCCGAAACTAACGACCTCGACACGCTAACAATGGCCGAAGATGTGGAAGGTGAAATATCACTACAGACTCTGTGGAAGGAGATCAAAGCCAGCAAAGAGGACATAAGCAAAAAAATTTATAGGATGACCACTGACATTCAGGCCAAATTGACCCGTATCGAAACATCTATGACAACATTATCTGAACAGATGGGCGAGGTCGAAGCTAGAGTAAGCGCCACAGAGGACGACTTGAGAGACACTCGTTCGACAGTCAGTTGCTTGGAGAAAGATGTCTCCTACCTTAAAGAAAAAGTGCAAGATCTGGAGAACAGAAGCAGGAGATCTAACATTCATATTGTTAACTTGCCGGAAAAATCCGAGGGAGGCAATATGGTTTCGTTTCTGGAACGCATTATTCCAGAGATCCTTGGAGCCGAAAACTTTCCATCGCCTCCGACAATTGAGAGGGCGCACAGAACGGGGAATATTTCGTCGAACAGAACGACTCCAAGGATAATCGTGGCGAAACTCCTGAACTTCAGAGAGAAGCAGAGAATCCTTCAATTGGCGAGAGAACATAAAGAAGTATACCTTGAAAACCGGCGCATTCATTTCTTCCCTGATTTTAGCGCGGAGCTGCAAAACGGTCGGAAAGCTTATACGGAGGTGCACTCGCGTAGCTACGGGTGGGCCTGGATGGGCCTGGGCCCACCCACTTGTCAGTCAGGCCCATCCAGTCAGTGACCACACAAGGTAGCCTAAGAAGGGAATTCTGTTGCCATTATTACAATACTTGACCTATAAAAATAAATGTTAACAGGGTTCCAGACTGCGACCATTTTTTAAAAATGTGCAAGTTAAAATTTATGTGGTCGCATTTGTGCGAGTGCATGGTCATGTAGGCTACTACTCAGTTAAATTCACGCATGTGCAACAGAACGCCGTTGTATCAGCAGCTGCTGCAGTCCGTAACTTATGTTCAAAATGAATGAGTACATCATGAATCCATTTTCCAAACCGTGTTTTTGACTTATCCTGAATCACTACGGTACGCCTATTATAAGTGTTTATATTCTGACTATTTTATCCCGGGGTCGGCTCGGCTGCGGAGTTGCCCAGTGACTCGCCATAGACATTAACGGAGAGAAGTAGCTCCGGCTACAATGTTCTTCCGCAAGACACTTGCAGTTTATTTATTAACGAACGTACACATCAAGCGCATTGCACACTGATGGTGAAACGCGCCAATTAGGAATTCAGGAATTAAGGCATATACAAATGAAAAGAACATACATGTTTTTTTAATAGTTTTTTTTATTTATTTTTTTAGTTTTTTTATTTGATAGTTAAAAGATTAAAACATTTAGCTAACATGAGGTCTTGTCACTGTCAGTCAAGGTATGCAGATTAAGACCACTATTCATCAGCATGCATTGATTAATCCCATGGCATGTAGCAAAAAAAAATAAAACAAATAAAATTATTGGTGCGACCAAATCCTATGCTGGTTCTCAACTGAGAAAGTTGGTCAGTGCAACCAGTGGAAAAGTTAGTCTGGAGCCCTGACACTACATTAAAGGTAATTTTCAAAAATCCATAATAGGGGCCCTTTAAACTGTGGTGTATTCAAGCAGGTGTAGTTGTCTTGGCCTATTTTGATCACAGATGCATTTTAGGCTGTGCCCACCCGATTTTCTCTGGGCCCACCTACATTGTGATTCCTGGCTACGCTAGTGCGGAGGTGAAGCGAATGTTGAGAGATCGGGAAATCGAGTATTCCTTCGTATACCCTTCCAAACTTCGGATTCTGCACAAGGGTAAAGCTAAGATCTTCTCCACGCCATCTGAGGTTAAGAACTTTATTGATTCACAAAGCAAGGACACAGAATCTTTTACTCCTGAATGAGAATTGAGTTGCTATTCTCTAATGTCCTTCATATGAAGATCCCATGCCATGTGAGTTGAGTATAGACTTCAATTTTCTTCTTTAATATCGTTGACAGAAGGTCATTACAAATAACATCACTCAAAGTTGATAGATTACAATGTTACCTCTGTTGTGTTGACTGTTCAGTTAGTCTAGTATAATAAGTCCTTTGAATTTAAGTTTGTTAATTGATTCAATAAGTATAATGATAATAGAAGATACTGACAGATATACAATTTTATTTTATTTTTGGTGGTGAAGTGTTGATACGTCATATAGGTGAATATATGGCTCGTCAGTGTCAGCTACAAGTTCGGTAGCAAAGGGTTTTAATAAGGCTATCTAGTTTGCCTTTGTCTTTTTCTTCTTCTTTTTCTTTTTTGAGTTAAAATTTTTAGCTCGGGTACCTTGTTTATTTTTTATTTCTCACGCAACAAGATATACTATATTTCACACTATGTTAATGGAGACCTACACGGTTACTTTAAAGTTCATGTCGAATGGATAGTACTTTAAATTGTGTATCATGGAATGTCAGGGGTTTAAATAATCCAGTTAAAAGAAAGAAGGTGCTTTCATATTTGAAAAGGGTAAACACTGATATAGCTTTTATTCAGGAGACTCATCTTACAGATCAGGAACATAAAAAACTTAGGAGAGAATGGGTTGGTCAGGTCTATTACTCATCATTCTCATCTAGTGGTCAAGGTGTAGCATTATTAATTCATAAAAAAATACAATTTACTTGATTAATACACAATCTGATAATACTGGAAGATATGTAATTGTTGAATGTGAGTTAAACAGGGAACATATAACCTTGGTAAATGTCTATGGTCCAAACCATGATGATCCAATCTTTTTTAGTAAATTACTATTAAGATTAGCTATTGTTAAGGGCAACTGTATTTTTGGAGGTGACTTTAATCTAGTTCTAGATCCTCTTAAGGATAGATCCTCAAAAAAATCTCCTAAATCAAAAGCAGCAGCTATTTTGAGTCAAGGAATGACTGACTTGGGGCTGTGTGATGTATGGCGCAATCTCTATCCAGACCAAACTGATTACTCATTTTATTCAAATGTACATAATGTTTACTCAAGAATAGATTTCTTCTTAGCATCACAATCAATAGCTTACCAAGTGAAGGATTGCGTTTTCCTTCCTGCATCCATCTCTGACCCCAACCCTGTTAAGCTTACGTGGGAACCAACAATGGCTTTACCCTACTCTAAAAACTGGAGATTTAGAACTTATACGCTCAAAGACCCAGACTTTATTCAGTTTATTAGGCTAATGCTAATTCAGCTTCACATTCAATTATATGGGAGGCACTTAAAGCATTTATGAGAGGACATATTCTCTCATACTGGGCATTTAAACAAAAAGAAAAGAGAGCTGTTTTAACAGAGTTAGAAAAAGAAATAAGATCATTGGAATTAGAACATTCATTGACTAATAATGAAGATTGTTTGACACAACTTACTCAAAAACGGGTATTATACAATAACATGTGCACCCAGAAGGTTGAGTCTATTATGGCAAGAACAAAATATCACTACTACGAATTTGGAGATAAGACTAGCAGATTATTGTCATGGCAAATTAAAAAAGAAGAATCAGATCGATATATTCACATGATACAATCAAATGACGGAAGATATATAAAGGACCCTAAAGAAATTAATATTTTATTTAAGGACTTTTATGAAACTTTGTACAAAACTGATCACGGTCAGGGAAATGTTGATGCTAAATCTTTTTTAAATAAAATACAGGTACCTAAGATTGGTGATGAGGATAATAAACTATTGAACTCAGACATAACGGAGAATGAGGTACTTAAAGCCATTAATGCTTTGGAAAATAACAAGGCCCCTGGACCAGACGGCTTCCCGATTGAGTATTTTAAGTCGTTTTCAAATATATTAACAACTCCTTTCACAAACATGATTAAAGAATCACTTAAGAGAGGCTCACTTCCACACTCCCTGGAATTGGCAACAATAACACTACTTCCTAAACCAGGGAAAGATAGGCAAAAATGTGGGTCTTATAGGCCATTAAGTCTTCTTAATGCTGATTATAAAGTTTTGACCAAATTGCTTGCCCTAAGACTAGAAACTGTTATAACAAAAGTAATACATCCAGACCAGACAGGATTCGTTAAGAATAGACAAGGATCAGATAACATTAGAAGGCTATTACATATAATTGATATTGCTCAAAAGCAGAAATTATCAATGTTTATTCTGTCTATGGATGCCGAAAAGGCTTTTGACAGAATTGAGCCTACTTTTCTTTTTGCAACCATAGAAACTATGGGCTTTGGTTCTAAGTTCATTGGGTATTTAAAAGCTATTTTTGATTCCCCTAAAGCACAAATATACACCAATGGTATTATGTCAAGCACCTTTGCATTATCTAGAGGTTGTAGGCAAGGCTGTCCTATATCTCCCTTATTATTTGCCCTGGCTGTTGAACCTCTCGCTATCGCAATAAGGTCCCATAGTGTAATAAAGGGAATTCAAATTGGTTCTAATGAACACAAATTATCCCTTTATGCTGATGACCTGTTGATATACCTGACCAATCCACAATTCTCTATTCCCCCCTTGCTACGTGTTTTTGAGGAATACAGTGATATATCTGGCTATAAATTGAATTATGACATGAGTGAAGCATTTCCTATCAATATACCAGATGAGCACTGTGCACTAATGGGTTTAAATATTTAGGTATTCAGATTGATTTAACACATGTCAACATGTTCAAAAAAAATTACTCCATACTTCTGGAAAGAGTGAAAGATGATATGCTAAAATGGAAAGAATTACCCTTATCATTAATTGGCAGAGTCAATGTTATAAAAATGGTAATTTTACCTAAATATATGTATGCATTTCAGTGTCTCCCCTTGAATATCCCTAAGTCTTATTTTAAGGAACTAGATAAAGCGCTTTCTGGCTTTCTGTGGAAAGGCAAAAACCCTAGAGTCAAACTTCTTAAACTTCAAGCACTGTATGAGAAAGGTGAGCTAAACCTTCCCAATTTTAGACACTACTACCTAACTTCGCAGTTTCGGCCTATATGGGTCTGGTTACATCCCGATAAGGTTGATACTAACTGGACAGTGATAGAACAGTGGGAGATGGGTTCCATCCCACTAAAGGTAATTCCTTTTTTGGGGTCAAAAAGATGTTTGTTTAAATTCACTAAAAACCCGTTAATACTTCATACTTTTTCTGCATGGATGGAATCGCATAATCTATGCAGCCTTAGTATTGCTCCACTTAGACATTCACCCCTTTGTGAAAACCCTATTATAGCTCTTGGTATTGCTGATAGTACCCTAAAAACATGGGCGAGTAAAGGTTTAAAGACACTGGACGACTTGTATGCCAATAACTCTTTAATGAGCTTTGAATTGCTATCCCAGAAATATAAAATCCCCAAACATAATTTCTTCAAATATTTGCAAGTTAGGCATTGGGTCAAAGAGATCACCCCCCAGACATTTCCTAAAATTCCAACACTGTCGCCATTTGAAAATGTTATGTTTAACAAGATTGTGTCCTCCCCAAAAGGTATTGCTTCTGTAGGATACAGCACATTAACAAATAACTTTAAACCATTTGACAACATAATCTTGAAGCAGAGGTGGGAAAGAGATCTTGACTGTGCATATGATCTGGTGGAGTGGGAATGTGTTATGGAAAGAATGCAGACTATTTTAATATCTACCAAACATAGACAAATCCAATTTAATATTCTGCATCGAACATATTATACTCCTCAGAAACTTCACATGTTTAATACGGATATACCTGCAAAATGTCAAAGGTGTAAGAGGGCTGAAGGCGATTTACTCCACATGCTTTGGAATCGTCCTATTTTGATTGACTTTTGGGAATATATAATTGATATTTCTTCAAAGGTTATAGGTATCCCAATTAGTAATGATCCTAGGATTTGGATATTAGGGGATACTGATTTATTAAATTCCTCTCATCATAAAAAGTATTTCACACTATTGGCAGGAACTGCGGGGAAAAAATGTATATTAGTGAACTGGAAATCGACTCATTCTCCATCAAGAAAACAATGGGTCAATGAACTCATTTCATATTGCACCCCTGAGAAAATCCTTTTCAATGTTAGGAAATCACCGAAAACTTTTGGAAAAATTTGGGGATCTTTTTTGGAGCATTTACCTTCTCTTATTGCAAATTAATTGCAATCACATTCCTTACATTTTAGATTTTATGTGATTAGTGCAGCGAAATAAGTGAGGTCTGAATTGCGTGTTTTTTTGTTTTTTGTTTTTTTTTGAGTGGGAGGGGGGGTTGTTATGTAGTCTGATTTTGTAAAAGAAAAATGTCAATTGTTATGTTATGTATATATGTTTTGTTTCATGTATCATAACTGAAAATAAAACTATATAAAAAAAAATTACTGCAAAAGCAACGTTTTGAAATCAGTTGACTGTCATAGTAATGAAAAAGTTAAGTTGTATGACCGCTTCATTTTGTTAGTGTAACTCCTCAACACAGTTACTAACTTTTTCACACAGAGTTTTATCAGTAAAATAATCTGTACTAATTTTGGACTACACTACATTTTTGACAGATTTCTTTTGTTGTCATTATTTGTATACTCTACCATTTGTTGCATGTAGTTCGATAGTTGATAATTCCTTTCAGCTCTCAATACAACCTAAGGCACATGGACCAACTGTTTCTAGTTACACCTAGAATCAGTAAAGAAATTGGTCGTCGAGCATTTAAATTCAAAGCTCCATCTGATTGGAATAACCTTCCTTCCTCACTAAGATCGATCACTTCTTTTTATATCTTTAAATCATCTATAATTACGCATTTTCAAACACTCTGCTCGTGTTTCTGAACTGTTTTAGGTCTCATACTACTCACTGACCAGTGTACCGTATATATGTGTGTATTTGTTTACAATTACGGATTGTATACTCTACTTGTGTATGCAAGCAGATGTATTTATAAGGGGGTGTATTGTATGTTTATATGTACAAATGTCTATCTTTATTTTTTGCAGAGGGATTTATTTACTTATTTATTTATTTATTATTTTATTGTATTTTTTATATATATATATATATATATATATATATATATATATATATATATATATATATGATTTTTATATTATTTATTGTATTATTGTAAAACAATTATTTTTTTTTATTTTTTTTTAAATCACACCTTGTCCGTGTATAATTTGTGCATTATTGGCTGGTGAGGGGGTGGGGGGCTAGTTTCGGGGAGCATTGTTGGAGTGCGCGTGGGTGTGTGAGTGTGTATGTGTGTCTTTGTACTTATGTGTTTGGAATTATCTTTAATATTTTACTCTGTATCATCTTGTTTTGTTTGTCATTACTGTAAGGACCCCCTCGAAAAGGGGCTATCCTTGAAATAAAGTAAAGTAAATTAAAGTTGTGGGATGATTTATTTCTGTAGTCAGTCAGAAAGTACCTTACTGCAGTGGTGTAAAGTATTTAAGTAAATGTTATTAGTTACTGTACTTAAGGATACACTGTAACTTTTTTTGTTCAAAATTTAAATGAGTCATCAATCCGTCTTCCAAAACGTGTTTTTGTCTTACCCTGATTCACTATGGTAAGCCTATTATAAGTGTTCATATTTTAGACCTGTTAGGGTGGTTCTCGTGGGAAATTGCGTACATGTGTCACTCGCCCGTGTGTGTCTCGTGGAGAACTTATGCATATTTGAGCCTACATTTAGTACAAGTAAAATAAGTATTGTTATAATAAGATACTATATGACTTTTACTCAAGTGATGTTGGAATTGGTGACTTGTAATGGAGTCATTTTCACTGTAAGGTCTCTCTGCTTTTACTCAAATATGTTTTTTAGATATACTCTTTACACCTCTGCCTTACTGTCTAGATGGGAACTCCTTTAAATAGAATAAGCGAGAACAGGTCAGGTCACATGTAACCAAATGCTTCCGAATTTAATCAGGGAATCAGAAAAAGCTTGACCCACAGGTTATTAAGGGCATTGAGTCAGGGACAGGTCATACTGATTTTTGCATTCCTTTGCTGTACCCATGAATTCTGATGAAGAACAGTCAGAAGGACAAAAAAACTGACACTGATGCACAAAATTATAATTATTTATAATTAAGGATAATTAAATAATTATTTTATAATTTAGAAGTAAATTATATTGTAATTTATAATTGTTCTTATTAAAAATATTATTTGTTTATAATTCTAAACATCTTATTCTTCTAATTATAATATTTCTCCAACAGCTTATGATGAATCAGTCAGTCCCAATGATAGTTAGATGATTTTAAACATAACATATATATATATAAAGTTCCTTGAACTCACTTGTAGTTCTAACACTTTGACTCGATGACGGTGGTTGCGAAGCTCCTCCTGAAGTTCGGACACCGTCTCCCGCAGCGCCAGAATCTGCTGTTTGCGTTCCTCGTTCTCACGAAGCCAGTATGAAACCTCATCCGTACAGCGGAACATGTCCGGGCAGCGCTGGTCATCCATCTGGGGCAACGTGGCCATGAGTCGGCACATGCCGTCCTCCAGGACCTGGTTGCTGTATTCGCCACACTGAGCGGTGCTGACCTGGTGTGTGTGCAGTGAGTGGTCATCATCGCTCGCACATGTTGCCAAAAACAATATGGCCAGCAAGAGTGGCGAGAGAAGCCTCTCCTCCATGTGATCGCTTCGGCTGATCCCCCTTCCCACCTTGCTGGAAGGACCCTGGGGGAACAGGCCAAGGGACAAGCTCTCTGACCTCCAGTCTCAGGACTGGGGAAGAGCTGGTCACACAGGAACACGATCTAGGACTCAGTTGTCAACTTTTCCAGTGCAATTCACCTGAAAACAAAACCAGAAACATTAAACTACACTCACCAGCCACTTTATTACACCTGTTCAACTGCTTGTTAATGCAAATATCTAATCAGCCAATCATATGGCAGCAACCCAATTCATTTAGGCATGTAGACATGGTCAAGACGATCTGCTGAAGTTTAAGCATCAGAATGGGGACGAAATTTGATTTAAGTGACTTTAAACGTGGCATGAATGTGCCAGATAGACTGGTCTGAGTACTTCATAAACTGCTCACCTACAGGGATTTTCACGCACAACCATCTCTAGGGTAAAAAACTGAGGTTATAATTCACAACTGCTCAATTTTGGAAAATAGAAGACTAGAAAAATGTTCCTTGGTCTGATGGGTCTCAATTTCTGCTGCAACATTCAGATGGGAGGGTCAGAATTTGGTGTAAACAACATGAAAGCATGGATCCTTCCTGCCCTATATCAGTGGTTAAGGCTTCTGGTGGTGTAATGGTAAACTTTGGGCCCCTTAGTACCAATTGAGCATCATTTAAACGCCACAGCTGACCTGATTATTGTTGCTGTGCTGACCATGTCCATCTCTTTATGACCACAGTGTTCACATCTTCTTCTGATGGATATTTCCAGCAGGATAATGCGCCGTGTCACAAAGTTCAAATCTTCTTAAACTGGTTTCTTGAACATGACAATGAGTTCACTAAACTCTTCACAGTCGGCAGATCTCAATCCATTAGAGCACCTTTAGGATTTTCTGGAACGGGAGATTCACATTATTGATGTGCAGCCGACAAATCTACAGCAACTGTGTGATGCTGTCATCTCAATATGGACCAAAATCTCTGAGAAGAGTTTCCAGCACCTTGTATGTTGTCATGAAGAATTAAGGCATCTAGGAACCTAATTATTATTAGCAGCCACTTTCTCATTCAAACTTTTTTATTAACTTTTTTATATTGCATAAAGATACAGGGATTCACCACTTCTGGGGTTCAAAGAAATATAAGTTTGGGTTATAAGCTCCTATAAGTATTAAGTTATACAACCCACACACTGTTTTAACGTCACTCGAAAAAGTTGGGGAAAAAAAGTCTGGCCAGATATGTAGTACTGTATATGGTCTATGATAACATCAGTAGGTCATTTTTTTAAGCACTTGACGGTGTGACATCTCAATGCAGAGAACTAGAGGTCGGCTGTCAAAAATCACACTGTATCCAAGATGCCGTCTTGGATTTGGGCTTAAGGGGGAAAAAAGTACATGATCTGTCAAAAAATCTCAATGTGGTATTTGAAATAAATCCCACAAACACATCTTTAAACATGTCCTTGCGCTAATTAGACCTGGTTGTCCTGAATAAAGCACAGGTTAGGGTGTTTTCATGTCACTTTTGTGTGCTTATGTGGGTTCAAGAACACAGCAGCAGTGAAAGTATGTAACCTTGAAGAGGATGGGCATCTGGTGCAAACTATAACACCCTTATCGGTTACGGTTAGAGAAATATGCCAAACTCTCAATAAAAACAGCTTAAATATGTACAATGGCTCTGAAAAAAGCCTAAGCCTGTCTGCATGTTATTGCATTAGACAACTAAATATCAAACCAAATGCAGTTTATTTAAAAGATGTTGAAACTGATGCTGTGCACACGGTCCATAAAAATGATTTTGTCTGGTGTGGAATAAGTTGGCTGCACACTGATGATACTCTTGTCTGAATGAGAGCAAATCCCCACAGACGTGTTCAACATCTAAACCTTTCCTCGAAGAGTGGAAATTAATATGAAATGCTCAACAAGCATCTGTTGTGGTGTGCAGGTACTTTTTCCTTCTACTTTCCTGTTCCTTATTTTGTTTTATCGGTTGAATTTTCAGCATCATTGCTCCAGTCTTCAGTCACATGACTTTAGAGATCATACAAATATTCTGATTTGCTGCTCAAGAAACATTTCTTATTTCTGAAGGATCATGTGACGCTGAAGACCGGAGTAATGATGCTGAAAATTCAGCTATGAATCCCAGGAAAAATATATTCACAATATTCCTGTTTTTACTCTATTTTTAATAAAATAACTGCAGCCTTGGTGAGCGCAAGGGACTTCTTTTAAAAACATAAAAAACTTTTGAACAGTAGTGTATATATAGGCTATATTTTATGTTTTGTTATATATGCCAAAAAAACTCCCCCATTTTTTACTGTGGCATTAAGTATACAAATACATTATGGGGCTACTGTATATGCTAAATGTATACATTGTAGAAAACAAACTTTAGTTTCACTAAGGAACTTGTTGCAATTAGTCATATAATCTATAAACAAAAACAAAATGAATGCACATGTATTCTATCTTTCATGTCATACCAGCACAGGAGGAAAAACGTCCAGGAAATGCCTTGAGCTGACCCATACTTTAACAACACCTTAAGCAGAGACCTTATAATGCCTTTTAAAGTATCACGTCCACCAAAGCCCCCTGTGGCTCTGATCCAAGCCTATAGTGCACGAGATCCAACAGAGAAATGCTGAATATGCCAATCCATATTTCAGAGCAATGCCTGAGAGCCACTAAACTCATGTCCTGCAGTATAAATAAAAGAATAACTCTGAGAATGAATCATATTGATAAACCATCCTACTTCTCTGAACTGACATTTTGATTACAAGTGTAAATGCAGAGTAAATGTTTGTTTGGAGGGCATTTGATTTATCATGACACCAAGACTCATGATTCACACCATCTCACATGAGAGATTTCTCAAACTATTTAGAGAGCTGGTAAAGCTCTGCTGACACAGTTACGATCAGCCGCAACATTTTACAAAAGATGTCATCGGCAGAGATTACGCAACCAAGCTCTACAGGGAAACAGTTACAAGGCTTCATCTTTACCTGATCAATAGTTGGAGATGTTTTGTTTGTCTTCTGAGGAAATATAGACGTATGCTGCCATCCTCTCTCTCTCTCTCTCTCTCTCTCTCGCTTTCTCTCTCTCTCTCTCTCTCTCGCTCTCTACACCCTATGTGTTACAGAGTGGGCATCTTATCCTTGTAATCCGGTGTAATTGGATTCCTGATTAGAATAAAGGGAGCCAGAGACAATCCAGGCACTGAACAACAGCAACTCAGACTATCCTTACTCATTATGCTGATCCCTGTAGGTCTGAACAATCACATCACACGGACAAAAAATTAATACACTCAATGCACACCATCAGTATACTTAACGTTATAAAAGCTACTGTATCAGATTTAATAACATTTATAAGGCATCTGAATGATCAACATGATCTTTTGTCCTTTTGTACACGACCATTTAATATATAATTCTAAAAATTTGTCGGGCTAATTTAAATATGCATACTTTAGTGGATTTTGATATTTTACAACGCAATGCACATTTTACAACAATGAACATAATAAATGCAATAATACATAATAATATTTTACATGTATTGTCTGACTGTGTTTCAATATTTTATAAATGCACCTAAAGTGCGAGTTTAATGAATTTCTGAATTCAATGAATATTTTTATTTTTGGCTTTCGTCTCTTTTAAACTACACGCACACGCACACACACAAAATATTAACTATGTAACTTATATATAAATATAAATATATATATGTTTTTGACTATTAAGTTTTTATAATTAAATTTCAAATTCAAAACATTCTCTACATGTCAGTGTAATTTCAGAATCATATGTACTATTATAGTTTGAATTACATTTTATTTTTATATTTTACTTTATATGATACATTTTCAGTAATTTTATTGTGCTTTTGTTATTTGTAGTTTTAAATATGTTTAAATATTAAACATAGTTTTTTTTAAATATGTCTGTATGTTTTTATAATTGTTTATTATTAACAATTAAATGTAGTTTTTTTTTGTTGCTATTTTAGTACTTTAAATTAAACTGAACCAAAATTTGAAATGTTGCCTTGACAGCTAGCTGAAATAAAAGTTTAAGGATTTTTTTTTTGTAGTTTAATTTTAGTTAACATTTATTTTGTTTCAAGTAACAAAAAAGGTTAGTGTTTACATTTGTACTTAAAAGCTTTTTATAATCATTCATTTATTAAATGTAGAGTATTTCCAGACCTTGAAAAACTATGCTAAGATGCTGTTCTCTTACGAGAGTTTCTCTCGTACTGCGAAATATCTTACGCTATGGGGGAAAACCTCTTTTCCACGAGATATTGAAGCAAAAAATTATCCTTAATTTTGAATTAATCTAAAACGCGTTGCGGCAGCATGCAGACATAGGCAAGGCGGCTTGCGTGCCTATTGGCTGACCTGCGGCAACAGCAGCAGCCTATCGAGAGAGGCCCTGCGTGACGCCATATCCAATGGGGGCGCTTCGCGCCACTACGTCACTTCCCGCCGAAATAGGCGTGGCCTTGACCTATAAATATAGCTCGACAGGCTGATACAAACTGATTTTCATCTCTTCAGCGAAGCTCACGCATCGCTGGATCCAGAGTGTGAAGCCGCGCCGTGGAGAACAAGCCTTCTGCAAGACGATCCCTGAACCTGAAGTCGCTGGGCTTCAACTCGCCGCCTTCAGCCGCCGTACCTGCTACGCTTTCCGGCGTCTATATCCTTTTACTCTACTGAGAGTGTGTGTTCGCCGTTGCGACTCACATTCTCCCTCTCTAAAAGAGCTAGCGTCTTTTTCAAGATGTCCAACAGTTCCTGTGGCTCGTGCCGAGCCACACTCAGCGACGGGGACCGCCATGTCATCTGCGTTTCCTGCCTGGGTGAGGAACACGCGGCTCTCGCGCTCGCTCACGGCGGATGCCCTCATTGCGAGCTGATGCCCATGGTGACTCTGAGGACTCGCCTGGCATCTTTCTCAGAGCCTGCACTTCTGCCCGCTGTAGTGCCGCGCCGCAAGAAGCGGCGTGCTCAGCGCGCTCCCGAGCCTTCTCCTGCCGGCCAAAGCTCGCCGGTTCGCCCGCCTCACCGACGGACAACGGCCGCCGTCCGCCGCCGCTTCCGCCATTGAGATCGACGAGACAGCTGAGGCCTGCTGCTCTATCCTGGCATCGGACAGTGAGGATTGGGCAAGCTCTGTGGACCTCCCCCCGCTGCACGCGAGCCTTCAGGGAAACGGGCTGGCATCGACAACCTCGGCCTCAACCGGCTGGACGGATGCTTCCTGCTAAAAGACCGCGCCCCGTCACAGTCTAAGCCGGTGCCCTTTCTTCCTGAGCTTCACGAAGAAGTCGCGAAGTCCTGGAACGCCCCCTTCTTGGCCAGATTGCGTACCTCTGTCTCTGCAGCATTCTCCGTGGTGGACGGTGCTAAAGACAGAGCATACCTGTCTCTTCCTCCAGTGGAAGCAGCTGTAGCAGCCCATCTTCGCCCGCCCTCTGCTGGACGGCGCGCTCAGACGGTGCTACCCTCTAAAGCCTGTCGTGCGACTTCCGCTATGCACAGTCGCGCTTACACTGCCGCTGGGCAGGCCGTATCAGCACTGCACACTATGGCTATTCTGCAGATCTTCCAGGCTGACCTTCTCTGCAAAATGGATGAGGAAGGACCGGAAGCTATCAGCGTGCCTGATTTAAGGAGCGCTACAGACCTGGCTCTTCGCGCCGCGAAATCCGCTGCACAAGCCATTGGGCGAAACATGGCTTCTCTCACCGTGGCTGAGAGACATCTTTGGCTGACATTGTCGGAGATGACGGACCCGGAGCGCACTGTGTTCCTTGACGCGCCCATCTCCTCAGCTGGCCTCTTCGGATTTGCCGTCAAGGATTTCGCGGACAGATTCGTCGAGGTGCAAAAGACGTCACAGGCTATGAAGCACTTCTTACCGAAGCGCTCTAGTTCCGCAGCAGGTCGCTGAAAACCGCCGTCTGCTCGGAGCTCCCAGCCGCAGCCCACCGCCGCCGCTCCTCAGCGCCGCCAGGCCCGAGACCAGAGACCGCACTCTCGCTCTGCTGGCCGCCGCCCCCCTCCACGCGGGCCCCGGCCAAGGATTGAGATAAAGCCCGAGGTCTCAAAAACTTCCTAGCCCCCCTAGGAAAACGACGGTGTTCAAATCCCGCTGCGGCCGGATTTTCACCAAAACTACTCGCTCGTTCAGTTCCAAACAATGTGACTGTCCCAGTGTATTTTGCAGTAAACAAGCCGGTACCACAACCCGCTTGCCTGCACACAAACGCTGTTTTTACAGCGACCCAGATAAATCTCAAAAAGAGTGTATTTTCTGGTATTCCGGCCACGGCTGACGGTGTTATGAGTGTTATAAAAATGCCCACTGTTCAGTGCTCATTCCAACACACAAACACAGCCCGCTACAGTACAGGGCTCACACAAATGAAATCGACTCATGTCGATTGTGCATTAAACACAAAATGAATGTGCCCACGACACAGTGCCCACAAACACTACACGATACATGTCCCACGGTTTCTGTAAAAACGAAACCAACACGTATTCAGTCAGCTCAGGCCGACGGTGTTCTCAGTGCAGTGAGTGTGCCCGCTGTCCCGCGCCCACATTCCCTCACAGACATGTTAAACCCCACGGGGGTCGCCCCGCTCGCTCTCTCCCCACAAACGGTCATAGAGAAGTTGAGCACGGCCAGGCTGCCCGCTGTGATCAGTGCGCCCCCCGCCTCGAACACTGCAAACACAGGCCTTATGGCCTCAGCATCTTCGGTACTCCAGCTGGGTCTGCTTCGCATGCAATCGCATTCGCATCCGGTCTGTTCCGGTCTGGGCTCAGCACAACCTGCTTTCGTTGAAAGCAGCACATGTGCCTGGTCACCTGAATCTGGGACCAGACAGACTGTCCAGAAACAATGTTCCAGCAGGAGAATGGTCGCTGCACCCGCAGACGATCCGACTGCTGTGGGAGACATTCGGCAGAGCGCAGGTGGACCTGTTCGCGTCCCAGGAAAATGCTCACTGTCCGAAGTTTTTCTCCAAAAGCAGGGATGTGCTGGCCCACGTCTGGCCCTGCTGCCCTCTCTATGCCTTTCTCTCCGTCTCGCTCCTGCCTCAGGTGTTGGAACGAATCAGGGAAAACAGATGCTCAGTGCTGCTTGTGGCTCCGCTCTGGACGAACCAGGCTTGGTTCCCAGTCCTGATGCAGCTGACCAGCACTGCACCGTGGCCAATACCGACGAGGAAAGACCTCCTCTCTCAGGCCAAGGGCTCGATCTGGCATCCTCGCCCAGAGCTATGGTCCCTACATGCATGGGCCATCAACGGGTACCCGCTAGCCTCCCGGAGGGAGTGCTAAACACGATCACGCAGGCTAGAGCCCCGTCTACTAGACGGCTCTATTCCTCAAAATGGTCTGTGTTCTCTGGCTGGTGTCAAGCTCAGGGCTTTTAACCCCTAGACTGCGGGGTTACGGAAGTTCTCTCCTTCCTTCAAGAGCTACTGGATAAGGGCAGAACCCCATCCACGCTCAAAGTTTATGTGCCGGCCATAGCAGCGTTTACTGAACCGGCGTCTGGCCAGTCACTGGGGAGAAACGATCTGGTCGTACGATTCCTCAAAGGAGCTAGGGCCCTTAGGTGGTTGGCCGGATGTTGGCCCATTCAAATAAGTTGCCAGATGACGCATAGGCTGTACAAGGGACCGTAGGCTAAATTTGGATCCAAAATGGCACTTAATTAGTTACCGATATGGATGTTTTCGCCTAACTGCGTTTATTACACAGGATTGCGCAATAGGCACTTGGTGGACACCTCTGGGGGCACTGTTGAGCTGTGCTGAGTGGCCCGTCCCACGAACATCCTAAACATCCACCTAAGTGACTATTCTTCAAAATGCTCTTCCTCACGTCCAACGAACAGCCTAAACATCCACCTAGGTGCCTATTTTCACCGATTTGTCCACGGAGTGCCTAAACGTCCACCCAACTGACTACTACTCTTCACCGTGGTCTTCCTCGCGTCCCACGAGCAGCCTAAACATCCACCTAGGTGCCTATTTTCACCGATTTGTCCACGGAGTGCCTAAACGTCCACCCAACTGACTACTACTCTTCACCGTGGTCTTCCTCACGTCCCACGAACAGCCTAAACATCCACCTAGGTGCCTATTTTCACCGATTTGTCCACGGAGTGCCTAAACGTCCACCCAACTGACTACTACTCTTCACCGTGGTCTTCCTCACGTCCCACGAACAGCCTAAACATCCACCTAGGTGCCTATTTTCACCAATTTGTCCACGGAGTGCCTAAACTGACTACTCTTCATCGGGGTCTTCCTCACGTCCCACGAACAGCCTAAACATCCACCTAGGTGCCTATTTTCACCAATTTGTCCACGGAGTGCCTAAACTGACTACTCTTCATCGTGGTCTTCCTCACGTCCCACGAACAGCCTAAACATCCACCTAGGTGCCTATTTTCACCAATTTGTCCACGGAGTGCCTAAACTGACTACTCTTCATCGTGGTCTTCCTCACGTCCCACGAACAGCCTAAACATCCACCTAGGTGCCTATTTTCACCAATTTGTCCACAGAGTGCCTAAACTGACTACTCTTCATCGTGGTCTTCCTCACGTCCCACGAACAGCCTAAACATCCACCTAGGTGCCTATTTTCACCAATTTGTCCACGGAGTGCCTAAACTGACTACTCTTCATCGTGGTCTTCCTCACGTCCCACGAACAGCCTAAACATCCACCTAGGTGCCTATTTTCACCAATTTGTCCACGGAGTGCCTAAACTGACTACTCTTCATCGTGGTCTTCCTCGCGTCCCACGAACAGCCTATTCGTCCACCTAAGTGCCTATTTTCACAAATTCGTCCGCAGAGTGCCTAAGCGTCTCCCTAACTGACTACTCTTCACCGTACTCTTCCTCACGTCCCACGAATAGCCTAAACATCCACCTAAGTGCCTACTGTCCACTTACCACCTATGAAAAGCATTGCAATAAGTTGCACGTGTCCTCGGCTACTGCTCGGCCCCTGGGGGCCCGAGGGGCCCCAGACTTGGCATCCTGGTAGCCTGGGGGCCCCTTTGCCACACACTAGAAGGACGAGTCCCTAGAGCGCAGGGAAATTTTTTACGACAACCTAGGCCCACGAAACCCAGGATCCTGAACCGGGAGCACCTGGACTACCACCGTGTCAAATTTGGAGCCCCTGCGACCTTTCGACCCCTGCTTTCCAGACGTCCGTCCTGCAGCCTATTTAACGTAGGCTGTTCCTGGACAAGTGGGCCAATTAAGCACGAAAAAGGGTCGATGGGACACGAGGCTCTAGGCACGGCCCCGGGGGCCCCTGACGAGTCGTGGATGACAGTTTCGGGCCAAACGGACCTTGCGGTCCGCTGTCCACCAACCACCTATGAAAACGCATGCAATAAGTTGCACGTGTCCTCGGCTACTGCTCGGCCCCGGGGGGTCCGAGGGGCCCCAAACTTCGCATCCTGGTAGCCTGGGGGCCCCTTTGCCACATCCTAGGAGGACGAGTCCCTAGAGTGCAGGGAAATTTTTAACACCAACCTAGGACCCTGAAACCCAGGATCCTGAGCCGGGGGCCCCTGGACTACCACTGAGTCAAATTTGGAGCCCCTGCGACCTTTTGACCCCTGCCAAACAGACATTTTGGTCCGCTGTCCACGAACCACCTATGAAAACGCATGCAATAAGTTGCACGTGTCCTCGGCTACTGCTCGGCCCCGGGGGGTCCGAGGGGCCCCAAACTTCGCATCCTGGTAGCCTGGGGGCCCCACTGCCACATACTAGGAGGACGAGTCCCTAGAGCGCAGGGAAATTTTTTGGACTGCCTTTGTCAAAATCTCTCACAAAGGCCTCTTGCTGTCATAGACAGAAAGGCCTTCTCCAAAGGGCCCATTGAAAAGATAGGTTAGGGTTAAGAAACCGACTCAGGGTCCACCTAGGACCCTGATGACAAGGATCCTGACCAAGGGGCCCCTGGACTACCACCGTGTCGAATTTGGAGCCCCTGCGACCTTTTGACCCCTGCTTTCCAGACGTCCGTCCTGCAACCTATTTAACGTAGGCTGTTCCTGGACAAGTGGGCCAATTAAGCACGAAAAAGGGTCGATGGGACACGAGGCTCTAGGCACGGCCCCGGGGGCCCCTGACGAGTCGTGGATGACAATTTCGGGCCAAACGGACCTTTCGGTCCGCTGTCCACCAACCACCTATGAAAACGCATGCAATAAGTTGCACGTGTCCTCGGCTACTGCTCGGCCCCGGGGGGTCCGAGGGGCCCCAAACTTTGCATCCTGGTAGCCTGGGGGCCCCTTTGCCACATCCTAGGAGGACGAGTCCCTAGAGTGCAGGGAAATTTTTAACACCAACCTAGGACCCTGAAACCCAGGATCCTGAGCCGGGGGCCCCTGGACTACCACTGAGTCAAATTTGGAGCCCCTGCGACCTTTTGACCCCTGCCAAACAGACATTTTGGTCCGCTGTCCACGAACCACCTATGAAAACGCATGCAATAAGTTGCACGTGTCCTCGGCTACTGCTCGGCCCCGGGGGGTCCGAGGGGCCCCAAACTTCGCATCCTGGTAGCCTGGGGGCCCCACTGCCACATACTAGGAGGACGAGTCCCTAGAGCGCAGGGAAATTTTTTGGACTGCCTTTGTCAAAATCTCTCACAAAGGCCTCTTGCTCTCATAGACAGAAAGGCCTTCTCCAAAGGGCCCATTGAAAAGATAGGTTAGGGTTAAGAAACCGACTCAGGGTCCACCTAGGACCCTGATGACAAGGATCCTGACCAAGGGGCCCCTGGACTACCACCGTGTCGAATTTGGAGCCCCTGCGACCTTTTGACCCCTGCTTTCCAGACGTCCGTCCTGCAACCTATTTAACGTAGGCTGTTCCTGGACAAGTGGGCCAATTACGCACGAAAAAGGGTCGATGGGACACGAGGCTCTAGGCACGGCCCCGGGGGCCCCTGACGAGTCGTGGATGACAATTTCGGGCCAAACGGACCTTTCGGTCCGCTGTCCACCAACCACCTATGAAAACGCATGCAATAAGTTGCACGTGTCCTCGGCTACTGCTCGGCCCCGGGGGGTCCGAGGGGCCCCAAACTTTGCATCCTGGTAGCCTGGGGGCCCCTTTGCCACATCCTAGGAGGACGAGTCCCTAGAGTGCAGGGAAATTTTTAACACCAACCTAGGACCCTGAAACCCAGGATCCTGAGCCGGGGGCCCCTGGACTACCACTGAGTCAAATTTGGAGCCCCTGCAACCTTTTGACCCCTGCCAAACAGACATTGTGGTCCGCTGTCCACGAACCACCTATGAAAACGCATGCAATAAGTTGCACGTGTCCTCGGCTACTGCTCGGCCCCGGGGGGTCCGAGGGGCCCCAAACTTTGCATCCTGGTAGCCTGGGGGCCCCACTGCCACATACTAGGAGGACGAGTCCCTAGAGCGCAGGGAAATTTTTTGGACTGCCTTTGTCAAAATCTCTCACAAAGGCCTCTTGCTGTCATAGACAGAAAGGCCTTCTCCAAAGGGCCCATTGAAAAGATAGGTTAGGGTTAAGAAACCGACTCAGGGTCCACCTAGGACCCTGATGACAAGGATCCTGACCAAGGGGCCCCTGGACTACCACCGTGTCGAATTTGGAGCCCCTGCGACCTTTTGACCCCTGCTTTCCAGACGTCCGTCCTGCAACCTATTTAACGTAGGCTGTTCCTGGACAAGTGGGCCAATTAAGCACGAAAAAGGGTCGATGGGACACGAGGCTCTAGGCACGGCCCCGGGGGCCCCTGACGAGTCGTGGATGACAATTTCGGGCCAAACGGACCTTTCGGTCCGCTGTCCACCAACCACCTATGAAAACGCATGCAATAAGTTGCACGTGTCCTCGGCTACTGCTCGGCCCCGGGGGGTCCGAGGGGCCCCAAACTTCGCATCCTGGTAGCCTGGGGGCCCCTTTGCCACATCCTAGGAGGACGAGTCCCTAGAGTGCAGGGAAATTTTTAACACCAACCTAGGACCCTGAAACCCAGGATCCTGAGCCGGGGGCCCCTGGACTACCACTGAGTCAAATTTGGAGCCCCTGCGACCTTTTGACCCCTGCCAAACAGACATTTTGGTCCGCTGTCCACGAACCACCTATGAAAACGCATGCAATAAGTTGCACGTGTCCTCGGCTACTGCTCGGCCCCGGGGGGTCCGAGGGGCCCCAAACTTCGCATCCTGGTAGCCTGGGGGCCCCACTGCCACATACTAGGAGGACGAGTCCCTAGAGCGCAGGGAAATTTTTTGGACTGCCTTTGTCAAAATCTCTCACAAAGGCCTCTTGCTCTCATAGACAGAAAGGCCTTCTCCAAAGGGCCCATTGAAAAGATAGGTTAGGGTTAAGAAACCGACTCAGGGTCCACCTAGGACCCTGATGACAAGGATCCTGACCAAGGGGCCCCTGGACTACCACCGTGTCGAATTTGGAGCCCCTGCGACCTTTTGACCCCTGCTTTCCAGACGTCCGTCCTGCAACCTATTTAACGTAGGCTGTTCCTGGACAAGTGGGCCAATTAAGCACGAAAAAGGGTCGATGGGACACGAGGCTCTAGACACGGCCCCGGGGGCCCCTGACGAGTCGTGGATGACAATTTCGGGCCAAACGGACCTTTCGGTCCGCTGTCCACCAACCACCTATGAAAACGCATGCAATAAGTTGCACGTGTCCTCGGCTACTGCTCGGCCCCGGGGGGTCCGAGGGGCCCCAAACTTCGCATCCTGGTAGCCTGGGGGCCCCACTGCCACATACTAGGAGGACGAGTCCCTAGAGCGCAGGGAAATTTTTAACACCAACCTAGGACCCTGAAACCCAGGATCCTGAGCCGGGGGCCCCTGGACTACCACTGAGTCAAATTTGGAGCCCCTGCGACCTTTTGACCCCTGCCAAACAGACATTTTGGTCCGCTGTCCACGAACCACCTATGAAAATGCATGCAATAAGTTGCACGTGTCCTCGGCTACTGCTCGGCCCCGGGGGGTCCGAGGGGCCCCAAACTTCACATCCTGGTAGCCTGGGGGCCCCACTGCCACATACTAGGAGGACGAGTCCCTAGAGCGCAGGGAAATTTTTTGGACTGCCTTTGTCAAAATCTCTCACAAAGGCCTCTTGCTCTCATAGACAGAAAGGCCTTCTCCAAAGGGCCCATTGAAAAGATAGGTTAGGGTTAAGAAACCGACTCAGGGTCCACCTAGGACCCTGATGACAAGGATCCTAACCAAGGGGCCCCTGGACTACCACCGTGTCGAATTTGGAGCCCCTGCGACCTTTTGACCCCTGCTTTCCAGACGTCCGTCCTGCAACCTATTTAACGTAGGCTGTTCCTGGACAAGTGGGCCAATTAAGCACGAAAAAGGGTCGATGGGACACGAGGCTCTAGGCACGGCCCCGGGGGCCCCTGACGAGTCGTGGATGACAATTTCGGGCCAAACGGACCTTTCGGTCCGCTGTCCACCAACCACCTATGAAAACGCATGCAATAAGTTGCACGTGTCCTCGGCTACTGCTCGGCCCCGGGGGGTCCGAGGGGCCCCAAACTTCGCATCCTGGTAGCCTGGGGGTCCCACTGCCACATACTAGGAGGACGAGTCCCTAGAGTGCAGGGAAATTTTTAACACAAACCTAGGACCCTGAAACCCAGGATCCTGAACCGGGGGCCCCTGGACTACCAATGAGTCAAATTTGGAGCGCCTGCGACCTTTTGACCCCTACTTTCAACCTAAATTTGACCGGATGTATCTCGGAAGCCACGCCCAGTTGGATCTCCAAACTCCGGGTGTGGAGAGGCACCCATGGGTCCCTCATGACCCCAGAGTATGGAGCCTAAATTCGGCTTGGCTCTCGAGATACACCCGGTCAAAGTCAGCATCCAACCTGCAGCTTAATAAGTTACTCACTGGCCTACAACACATGTGTTGAAATCCCCGATTCCTGACCAGAATCCAACGGCTGAAAATGTCTAAGTCAGTTAACAGCATCCGTCCTGTAACTTATTCGACAGAGCCCCAATAGGCTGTCTGTGGACGGGCGTATCTCGGAAACCACGCCCACTTGGAGCTCCAAAGTCCGGGTGTGGAGGGGCACCCATGGGCCCCCAATGACCCCAGAGTATGGAGCCCAAAGTCGGCTTGGCTCTCGAGATACACCCGGTCAAAGTCAGCATCCAACCTGCAGCTTAATAAGTTACTCACTGGCCTACAACACATGTGTTGAAATCCCCGATTCCTGACCAGAATCCAACGGCTGAAAATTTCTAAGTCAGTTAACAGCATCCGTCCTGTAACCTATTCGACAGAGCCCCTGTAGGCTCTCTGTGGACAGCGTGATTTTATGCAAATGATGCATAATTAATGGTTGTAATGTACAGCAGTGTGTTGTGCTGTGTCCCCTGAGTCGTGTACAGTAGGTTTGACCACAAATAAGCACTTTATATACGAAATATGACCTTTTAATGCACTGTCCACAGAGAGCCTACTTGGGCCACGTCAAATAAGTTGCAGCTGGGATGCTGTTTTACATTTTGAAGTCTTGACTAGCAAAAATGCATAAAAATGATTAAATATCAATTTTACGTCAATCCCAACCAAAGTTTCCGAGAATCCAACCCAAGGTTTCCGAGAATCCACACGCTCCAAAAGACTAAGTCAAAAACAGCATCCCACCTGCAACTTATTTGACGGAGCCCCTGTAGGCTGTTTGTGGACAGTATGATTTTATGCTAATTTTGCATAATTAATGTATGTAATGTACACCAGTGTGTTGTGTTGTGTCCCCTGAGTGGTGTACAGTAGGCTTGACCACAAATAGCCACTTTATTTATGAAATATGACCTTTTAATGCAATGTCCACGGGGAGCCTAAAGGGGCTCTGTCAAATAAGTTGCAGGTGGGCTTCAAAGTTTGAACGGCTATAACTCGGGGACCAATCGGCCTAGCGACACCAAACTCGGGTCAAAGTAAGGTCCCCAGGGGCCCTTTCCAACGGGCCCTAGTCCGAGCTTCTAGCGCCCCCAGAGGCGGAGATACGGGGGCCAACAGGAAAGGGTGCACTTCAGAAGGAAGGGTCCTAGAGGCTCGGGACTCTGGGGTCTGAGAGGGGCCCTAGGGCCCCCTCACTGCCCCGAAGGACGATCCGCTGGGGCCCGTCATTTCCGAGATATAGACCGTTTTGTCCAAAAGTCCCTTGTGTATAAGCGGGTGTATCTCGGGGGCTGAGCCGAGTTGGCGCTCCAAACTCCGGGCAGTATGAGGGCCCTTGGGGCCCCTTCTACCCCCACCGTCGCCAGCTCCTGGGACCTTCCGTTTCCGAGATACGGCCACTTCCGGTCCAGCTTTGAGCGGGTGTATCTCGGAAACCACGCCCACTTGGAGCTCCAAAGTCCGGGTGTGGAGGGGCACCCATGGGCCCCCCATGACCCCAGAGTATGGAGCCCAAAGTCGGCTTGGCTCTCGAGATACACCCGGTCAAAGTCAGCATCCAACCTGCAGCTTAATAAGTTACTCACTGGCCTACAACACATGTGTTGAAATCCCCGATTCCTGACCAGAATCCAACGGCTGAAAATTTCTAAGTCAGTTAACAGCATCCGTCCTGTAACCTATTCGACAGAGCCCCTGTAGGCTCTCTGTGGACAGTGTGATTTATATGCAAATGATGCATAATTAATGGTTATAATGTACAGCAGTGTGTTGTGCTGTGTCCCCTGAGTCGTGTACAGTAGATTTGACCACAAATAAGCACTTTATATATGAAATATGATCTTTTAATGCACTGTCCACAGAGAGCCTACTTGGGCCACGTCAAATAAGTTGCAGGTGGGCTTCAAAGTTTGAACGGCTATAACTCGGGGACCAAGCGGCCTAGCGACACCAAACTCGGGTCAAAGTAAGGTCCCCAGGAGCCCTTTCCAACGGGCCCTAGCCCGAGCTTCTAGCGCCCCCAGAGGCGGAGATACGGGGGCAAACAGGAAAGGGTGCACTTCAGAAGGAAGGGTCCTAGAGGCTCGGGACTCTGGGGTCTGAGAGGGGCCCTAGGGCCCCCTCACTGCCCCGAAGGACGATCCGCTGGGGCCCGTCATTTCCAAGATATAGACCGTTTTGTCCAAAAGTCCCTTGTGTATAAGCGGGTGTATCTCGGGGGCTGAGCCGAGTTGGCGCTCCAAACTCCGGGCAGTATGAGGGCCCTTGGGGCCCCTTCTACCCCCACCGTCGCCAGCTCCTGGGACCTTCCGTTTTCGAGATACGGCCACTTCCGGTCCATCTTTGAGCGGGTGTATCTCGGAAACCACGCCCACTTGTAGCTCCAAAGTCCGGGTGTGGAGGGGCACCCATGGGTCCCCCATGACCCCAGAGTATGGAGCCCAAAGTCGGCTTGGTTCCTGAGTTATGCCCGGTCAAAAAAAGCATCCCACCTGCAACTTATTTGACGGAGCCCCTGTAGGCTCCCCGTGGACAGTTGGATTTTATGCTAATTTAGCATAATTAATATCTGTAATGTACATCAGTGTGTTGTGTTGTGTCCCCTGAGTGGTGTACAGTAGGTTTGACCACAAATAGCTACTTTATTTATGAAATATGACCTTTTAATGCAATGTCCACGGGGAGCCTAAAGGGGCTCTGTCAAATAAGTTGCAGGTGGGCTTCAAAGTTTGAACGGCTATAACTCGGGGACCAAGCGGCCTAGCGACACCAAACTCGGGTCAAAGTAAGGTCCCCAGGGGCCCTTTCCAACGGGCCCCAGCCCGAGCTTCTAGCGCCCCCAGAGGCGGAGATACGGGGGCCAACAGGAAACGGTGCACTTCAGAAGGAAGGGTCCTAGAGGCTCGGGACTCTGGGGTCTGAGAGGGGCCCTAGGGCCCCCTCACTGCCCCGAAGGACGATCCGCTGGGGCCCGTCATTTCCGAGATATAGACCGTTTTGTCCAAAAGTCCCTTGTGTATAAGCGGGTGTATCTCGGGGGCTGAGCCGAGTTGGTGCTCCAAACTCCGGGCAGTATGAGGGCCCTTGGGGCCCCTTCTACCCCCACCGTCGCCAGCTCCTGGGACCTTCCGTTTCCGAGATATGGCCACTTCCGGTCCAGCTTTGAGCGGGTGTATCTCGGAAACCACGCCCACTTGGAGCTCCAAAGTCCGGGTGTGGAGGGGCACCCATGGGCCCCCAATGACCCCAGAGTATGGAGCCCAAAGTCGGCTTGGTTCCTGAGTTATGCCCGGTCAAAAAAAGCATCCCACCTGCAACTTATTTGACGGAGCCCCTGTAGGCTCCCCGTGGACAGTTGGATTTTATGCTAATTTTGCATAATTAATATCTGTAATGTACATCAGTGTGTTGTGTTGTGTCCCCTGAGTGGTGTACAGTAGGCTTGACCAAAAAATAGCAACTTTATTTATGAAATATGACCTTTTAATGCAATGTCCACGGGGAGCCTAAAGGGGCTCTGTCAAATAAGTTGCAGGTGGGCTTCAAAGTTTGAACGGCTATAACTCGGGGACCAATCGGCCTAGCGACACCAAACTCGGGTCAAAGTAAGGTCCCCAGGGGCCCTTTCCAACGGGCCCTAACCCGAGCTTCTAGCGCCCCCAGAGGCGGAGATACGGGGGCCAACAGGAAAGGGTGCACTTCAGAAGGAAGGGTCCTAGAGGCTCGGGACTCTGGGGTCTGAGAGGGGCCCTAGGGCCCCCTCACTGCCCCAAAGGACGATCCGCTGGGGCCCGTCATTTCCGAGATATAGACCGTTTTGTCCAAAAGTCCCTTGTGTATAAGCGGGTGTATCTCGGGGGCTAAGCCGATTTGGCGCTCCAAACTCCGGGCAGTATGAGGGCCCTTGGGGCCCCTTCTACCCCCACCGTCGCCAGCTCCTGGGACCTTCCGTTTCCGAGATACGGCCACTTCCGGTCCAGCTTTGAGCGGGTGTATCTCGGAAACCACGCCCACTTGGAGCTCCAAAGTCCGGGTGTGGAGGGGCACCCATGGGCCCCCCATGACCCCAGAGTATGGAGCCCAAAGTCGGCTTGGCTCTCGAGATACACCCGGTCAAAGTCAGCATCCAACCTGCAGCTTAATAAGTTACTCACTGGCCTACAACACATGTGTTGAAATCCCCGATTCCTGACCAGAATCCAACGGCTGAAAATTTCTAAGTCAGTTAACAGCATCCGTCCTGTAACCTATTCGACAGAGCCCCTGTAGGCTCTCTGTGGACAGTGTGATTTTATGCAAATGATGCATAATTAATGGTTATAATGTACAGCAGTGTGTTGTGCTGTGTCCCCTGAGTCGTGTACAGTAGGTTTGACCACAAATAAGCACTTTATATATGAAATATGATCTTTTAATGCACTGTCCACAGAGAGCCTACTTGGGCCACGTCAAATAAGTTGCAGGTGGGCTTCAAAGTTTGAACGGCTATAACTCGGGGACCAAGCGGCCTAGCAACACCAAACTCAGGTCAAAGTAAGGTCCCCAGGAGCCCTTTCCAACGGGCCCTAGCCCGAGCTTCTAGCGCCCCCAGAGGCGGAGATACGGGGGCCAACAGGAAAGGGTGCACTTCAGAAGGAAGGGTCCTAGAGGCTCGGGACTCTGGGGTCTGAGAGGGGCCCTAGGGCCCCCTCACTGCCCCGAAGGACGATCCGCTGGGGCCCGTCATTTCCAAGATATAGACCGTTTTGTCCAAAAGTCCCTTGTGTATAAGCGGGTGTATCTCGGGGGCTGAGCCGAGTTGGCACTCCAAACTCCGGGCAGTATGAGGGCCCTTGGGGCCCCTTCTACCCCCACCATTGCCAGCTCCTGGGACCTTCCGTTTCCGAGATACGGCCACTTCCGGTCCAGCTTTGAGCGGGTGTATCTCGGAAACCACGCCCACTTGGAGCTCCAAAGTCCGGGTGTGGAGGGGCACCCATGGGCCCCCAATGACCCCAGAGTATGGAGCCCAAAGTCGGCTTGGTTCCTGAGTTATGCCCGGTCAAAAAAAGCATCCCACCTGCAACTTATTTGACGGAGCCCCTGTAGGCTGCCCGTGGACAGTTGGATTTTATGCTAATTTAGCATAATTATTATCTGTAATGTACATCAGTGTGTTGTGCTATGTCCCCTGAGTGGTGTACAGTAGGCTTGACCAAAAATATCCACTTTATTTATGAAATATGACCTTTTAATGCAATGTCCACGGGGAGCCTACAGGGGCTCTGTCAAATAAGTTGCATGTGGGACTTCAACCAAAAACATCCCACCTGCAACTTATTTGACGGAGCCCCTGTAGGCTCCCCGTGGACAGTTGGATTTTATGCTAATTTTGCATAATTAATATCTGTAATGTACATCAGTGTGTTGTGTTGTGTCCCCTGAGTGGTGTACAGTAGGTTTGACCACAAATAGCTACTTTGTTTATGAAATATGACCTTTTAATGCAATGTCCACGTGGAGCCTAAAGGGGCTCTGTCAAATAAGTTGCAGGTGGGCTTCAAAGTTTGAACGGCTATAACTCAGGGACCAAGCGGCCTAGCGACACCAAACTCGGGTCAAAGTAAGGTCCCCAGGGGCCCTTTCCAACGGGCCCTAGCCCGAGCTTCTAGCGCCCCCAGAGGCGGAGATACGGGGGCCAACAGGAAAGGGTGCACTTCAGAAGGAAGGGTCCTAGAGGCTCGGGACTCTGGGGTCTGAGAGGGGCCCTAGGGCCCCCTCACTGCCCCGAAGGACGATCCGCTGGGGCCCGTCATTTCCGAGATATAGACCGTTTTGTCCAAAAGTCCCTTGTGTATAAGCGGGTGTATCTCGGGGGCTGAGCCGAGTTGGCGCTCCAAACTCCGGGCAGTATGAGGGCCCTTGGGGCCCCTTCTACCCCCACCGTCGCCAGCTCCTGGGACCTTCCGTTTCCGAGATATGGCCACTTCCGGTCCAGCTTTGAACGGGTGTATCTCGGAAACCACGCCCACTTGGAGCTCCAAAGTCCGGGTGTGGAGGGGCACCCATAAGCCCCCAATGACCCCAGAGTATGGAGCCCAAAGTCGGCTTGGTTCCTGAGTTATGCCCGGTCAAAAAAAGCATCCCACCTGCAACTTATTTGACGGAGCCCCTGTAGGCTGCCCGTGGACAGTTGGATTTTATGCTAATTTAGCATAATTATTATCTGTAATGTACATCAGTGTGTTGTGCTATGTCCCCTGAGTGGTGTACAGTAGGCTTGACCAAAAATATCCACTTTATTTATGAAATATGACCTTTTAATGCAATGTCCACGGGGAGCCTACAGGGGCTCTGTCAAATAAGTTGCATGTGGGACTTCAACCAAAAACATCCCACCTGCAACTTATTTGACGGAGCCCCTGTAGGCTCCCCGTGGACAGTTGGATTTTATGCTAATTTTGCATAATTAATGTATGTAATGTACACCAGTGTGTTGGGTTGTGTCCCTTGAGTGGTGTACAGTAGGTTTGACCACAAATAACTACTTTATTTTTGAAATATGACCTTTTAATGCAATGTCTACGGGGAGCCTAAAGGGGCTCTGTCAAATAAGTTGCAGGTGGGCTTCAAAGTTTGAACGGCTATAACTCGGAAACCACGCCGACTTAGAGCTCCATACTCCGGGCATGAGGAGGCACCCTTGGGCCCCCCATGACCCCAGAGTATGGAGCCCAAAGTCGGCTTGGCTCTCGAGATACACCCGGTCAGAGTCAGCATCCAACCTGCAGCTTAATAAGTTACTCACTGGCCTACAACACATGTGTTGAAATCCCCGATTCCTGACCAGAATCCAACGGCTGAAAATTTCAGAGTCAGTTAACAGCATCCCACCTGTAACCTATTCGACAGAGCCCCTGTAGGCTCTCAGTGGACAGTGTGATTTTATGCAAATGATGCATAATTAATGGTTGTAATGTACAACAGTGTGTTGGGCTGTGTCCCCTGAGTCGTGTACAGTAGGTTTGACCACAAATAACCACTTTATATATGAAATATGACCTTTTAATGCACTGTCCACAGAGAGCCTACTTGGGCCACGTCAAATAAGTTGCAGCTGGGATGCTGTTTTACATTTTGAAGTCTTGACTAGCAAAAATGCATAAAAATGATTAAATATCAATTTTACGTCAATCCCTGGGCCCCCCCGAGCGATTTGCAGCCTTCGGAACCCCGAAATTCCACTGTCCACGAACAGCCTAAATTTTTGCATGGGATAAGTTGCAGGTGGGACGTCCAGATCTCAGCCTCTGGGCAGAATTCGGAGACGAGACCTGCGCTCCTGCACTCCTCTGGACGTGCCCTACCCACGGTGTGAATTTGGAAGAGATTGAAGAAACTTGAAAATTCGACCCAAAAAAACTCAAAGGGGTACCCCTTTGAGTTTTTTTGTGTCGAATTTTCAAGTTTCTCCAAACTCCCTGAAATTCACAGCACTGCCTGGGCACATCCAGACGAGCGCAGGAGCACAGGTTTCAGCTCCGAATTGTGTCCAGAGGCTGAGATCTGGACGTCCCACCTGCAACTTATCCCATGCAAAAATTTAGGCTGTTCGTGGACAGTGGAATTTCGGGGTTCCGAAGGCTGCAAATCGCTCGGGGGGGCCCAGGGATTGACGTAAAATGGATATTTAATCATTTTTTCTCACTTTTGTCAGTCATGACTCCAAAACATAAAACAGCATCCCAGCTGCAACTTATTCGACAGAGCCCCTGTAGGCTCTCTGTGGACAGTGTGATTTTATGCAAATGATGCATAATTAATGGTTGTAATGTACCTGAGTCGTGTACAGTAGGTTTGACCACAAATAACCACTTTATATATGAAATATGACCTTTTAATGCACTGTCCACAGAGAGCCTACTTGGGCCACGTCAAATAAGTTGCAGCTGGGATGCTGTTTTACATTTTGAAGTCTTGACTAGCAAAAATGCATAAAAATGATTAAATATCAATTTTACGTCAATCCCTGGGCCCCCCCGAGCGATTTGCAGCCTTCGGAACCCCGAAATTCCACTGTCCACGAACAGCCTAAATTTTTGCATGGGATAAGTTGCAGGTGGGACGTCCAGATCTCAGCCTCTGGGCAGAATTCGGAGGCGAGACCTGCGCTCCTGCACTCCTCTGGACGTGCCCTACCCACGGTGTGAATTTGGAAGAGATTGAAGAAACTTGAAAATTCGACCCAAAAAAACTCAAAGGGGTACCCCTTTGAGTTTTTTTGTGTCGAATTTTCAAGTTTCTCCAAACTCCCTCAAATTCACAGCACTGCCTGGGCACGTCCAGACGAGCGCAGGAGCGCAGGTTTCAGCTCCGAATTGTGTCCAGAGGCTGAGATCTGGACGTCCCACCTGCAACTTATCCCATGCAAAAATTTAGGCTGTTCGTGGACAGTGGAATTTCGGGGTTCCGAAGGCTGCAAATCGCTCGGGGGGGCCCAGGGATTGACGTAAAATTGATATTTAATCATTTTTTCTCACTTTTGTCAGTCATGACTCCAAAACATAAAACAGCATCCCAGCTGCAACTTATTTGACATGGCCCAAGTAGGCTGTCTGTGGACAGTTGAATATTATGCAAATATTACATAATTAATGGCTGTACTGTACATCAGTGTGTTACATCGTGTCCTCTGTGTGACATACAACAGGTCTGACCACAAACAACAACTGTATTTATGAAATATGAGCCGTTAAATCAACGTCCAGGAGGAAGCCTAAAGGGGCTCTGTCAAATAAGTTGCAGGTGGGCTTCAAAGTTTGAACGGCTATAACTCGGGGACCAATCGGCCTAGCGACACCAAACTCGGGTCAAAGTAAGGTCCCCAGGGGCCCTTTCCAACGGGCCCTAGCCCGAGCTTCTAGCGCCCCCAGAGGCGGAGATACGGTGGCCAACAGGAAAGGGTGCACTTCAGAAGGAAGGGTCCTAGAGGCTCGGGACTCTGGGGTATGAGAGGGGCCCTAGGGCCCCCTCACAGCCCCAAAGGACGATCCGCTGGGGCCCGTCATTTCCGAGATATAGACCGTTTTGTCCAAAAGTCCCTTGTGTATAAGCGGGTGTATCTCGGGGGCTGAGCCGAGTTGGCGCTCCAAACTCCGGGCAGTATGAGGGCCCTTGGGGCCCCTTCTACCCCCACCGTCGCCAGCTCCTGGGACCTTCCGTTTCCGAGATACGGCCACTTCCGGTCCAGCTTTGAGCGGGTGTATCTCGGAAACCACGCCCACTTGGAGCTCCAAAGTCCGGGTGTGGAGGGGCACCCATGGGACCCCCATGACCCCAGAGTATGGAGCCCAAAGTCGGCTTGGCTCTCGAGATACACCCGGTCAAAGTCAGCATCCAACCTGCAGCTTAATAAGTTACTCACTGGCCTACAACACATGTGTTGAAATCCCCGATTCCTGACCAGAATCCAACGGCTGAAAATTTCTAAGTCAGTTAACAGCATCCGTCCTGTAACCTATTCGACAGAGCCCCTGTAGGCTCTCTGTGGACAGCGTGATTTTATGCAAATGATGCATAATTAATGGTTGTAATGTACAGCAGTGTGTTGTGCTGTGTCCCCTGAGTCGTGTACAGTAGGTTTGACCACAAATAACCACTTTATATACGAAATATGACCTTTTAATGCACTGTCCAGAGAGAGCCTACTTGGGCCACGTCAAATAAGTTGCAGCTGGGATGCTGTTTTATGTTTTGGAGTCATGACTGACAAAAGTGAGAAAAAATGATTAAATATCAATTTTACGTCAATCCCTGGGCCCCCCCGAGCGATTTGCAGCCTTCGGAACCCCGAAATTCCACTGTCCACGAACAGCCTAAATTTTTGCATGGGATAAGTTGCAGGTGGGACGTCCAGATCTCAGCCTCTGGGCAGAATTCGGAGACGAGACCTGCGCTCCTGCACTCCTCTGGACGTGCCCTACCCACGGTGTGAATTTGGAAGAGATTGAAGAAACTTGAAAATTCGACCCAAAAAAACTCAAAGGGGTACCCCTTTGAGTTTTTTTGTGTCGAATTTTCAAGTTTCTCCAAACTCCCTGAAATTCACAGCACTGCCTGGGCACATCCAGAGGAGCGCAGGAGCACAGGTTTCAGCTCCGAATTCTGTCCAGAGGCTGAGATCTGGACGTCCCACCTGCAACTTATCCCATGCAAAAATTTAGGCTGTTCGTGGACAGTGGAATTTCGGGGTTCCGAAGGCTGCAAATCGCTCGGGGGGGCCCAGGGATTGACGTAAAATTGATATTTAATCATTTTTTCTCACTTTTGTCAGTCATGACTCCAAAACATAAAACAGCATCCCAGCTGCAACTTATTTGACATGGCCCAAGTAGGCTGTCTGTGGACAGTTGAATATTATGCAAATATTACATAATTAATGGCTGTACTGTACATCAGTGTGTTACATCGTGTCCTCTGTGTGACATACAACAGGTCTGACCACAAACAACAACTGTATTTATGAAATATGAGCCGTTAAATCAACGTCCAGGAGGAAGCCTAAAGGGGCTCTGTCAAATAAGTTGCAGGTGGGCTTCAAAGTTTGAACGGCTATAACTCGGGGACCAATCGGCCTAGCGACACCAAACTCGGGTCAAAGTAAGGTCCCCAGGGGCCCTTTCCAACGGGCCCTAGCCCGAGCTTCTAGCGCCCCCAGAGGCGGAGATACGGTGGCCAACAGGAAAGGGTGCACTTCAGAAGGAAGGGTCCTAGAGGCTCGGGACTCTGGGGTATGAGAGGGGCCCTAGGGCCCCCTCACAGCCCCAAAGGACGATCCGCTGGGGCCCGTCATTTCCGAGATATAGACCGTTTTGTCCAAAAGTCCCTTGTGTATAAGCGGGTGTATCTCGGGGGCTGAGCCGAGTTGGCGCTCCAAACTCCGGGCAGTATGAGGGCCCTTGGGGCCCCTTCTACCCCCACCGTCGCCAGCTCCTGGGACCTTCCGTTTCCGAGATACGGCCACTTCCGGTCCAGCTTTGAGCGGGTGTATCTCGGAAACCACGCCCACTTGGAGCTCCAAAGTCCGGGTGTGGAGGGGCACCCATGGGACCCCCATGACCCCAGAGTATGGAGCCCAAAGTCGGCTTGGCTCTCGAGATACACCCGGTCAAAGTCAGCATCCAACCTGCAGCTTAATAAGTTACTCACTGGCCTACAACACATGTGTTGAAATCCCCGATTCCTGACCAGAATCCAACGGCTGAAAATTTCTAAGTCAGTTAACAGCATCCGTCCTGTAACCTATTCGACAGAGCCCCTGTAGGCTCTCTGTGGACAGCGTGATTTTATGCAAATGATGCATAATTAATGGTTGTAATGTACAGCAGTGTGTTGTGCTGTGTCCCCTGAGTCGTGTACAGTAGGTTTGACCACAAATAACCACTTTATATACGAAATATGACCTTTTAATGCACTGTCCAGAGAGAGCCTACTTGGGCCACGTCAAATAAGTTGCAGCTGGGATGCTGTTTTATGTTTTGGAGTCATGACTGACAAAAGTGAGAAAAAATGATTAAATATCAATTTTACGTCAATCCCTGGGCCCCCCCGAGCGATTTGCAGCCTTCGGAACCCCGAAATTCCACTGTCCACGAACAGCCTAAATTTTTGCATGGGATAAGTTGCAGGTGGGACGTCCAGATCTCAGCCTCTGGGCAGAATTCGGAGACGAGACCTGCGCTCCTGCACTCCTCTGGACGTGCCCTACCCACGGTGTGAATTTGGAAGAGATTGAAGAAACTTGAAAATTCGACCCAAAAAAACTCAAAGGGGTACCCCTTTGAGTTTTTTTGTGTCGAATTTTCAAGTTTCTCCAAACTCCCTGAAATTCACAGCACTGCCTGGGCACATCCAGACGAGCGCAGGAGCACAGGTTTCAGCTCCGAATTGTGTCCAGAGGCTGAGATCTGGACGTCCCACCTGCAACTTATCCCATGCAAAAATTTAGGCTGTTCGTGGACAGTGGAATTTCGGGGTTCCGAAGGCTGCAAATCGCTCGGGGGGGCCCAGGGATTGACGTAAAATGGATATTTAATCATTTTTTCTCACTTTTGTCAGTCATGACTCCAAAACATAAAACAGCATCCCAGCTGCAACTTATTCGACAGAGCCCCTGTAGGCTCTCTGTGGACAGTGTGATTTTATGCAAATGATGCATAATTAATGGTTGTAATGTACCTGAGTCGTGTACAGTAGGTTTGACCACAAATAACCACTTTATATATGAAATATGACCTTTTAATGCACTGTCCACAGAGAGCCTACTTGGGCCACGTCAAATAAGTTGCAGCTGGGATGCTGTTTTACATTTTGAAGTCTTGACTAGCAAAAATGCATAAAAATGATTAAATATCAATTTTACGTCAATCCCTGGGCCCCCCCGAGCGATTTGCAGCCTTCGGAACCCCGAAATTCCACTGTCCACGAACAGCCTAAATTTTTGCATGGGATAAGTTGCAGGTGGGACGTCCAGATCTCAGCCTCTGGGCAGAATTCGGAGACGAGACCTGCGCTCCTGCACTCCTCTGGACGTGCCCTACCCACGGTGTGAATTTGGAAGAGATTGAAGAAACTTGAAAATTCGACCCAAAAAAACTCAAAGGGGTACCCCTTTGAGTTTTTTTGTGTCGAATTTTCAAGTTTCTCCAAACTCCCTCAAATTCACAGCACTGCCTGGGCATGTCCAGACGAGCGCAGGAGCGCAGGTTTCAGCTCCGAATTGTGTCCAGAGGCTGAGATCTGGACGTCCCACCTGCAACTTATCCCATGCAAAAATTTAGGCTGTTCGTGGACAGTGGAATTTCGGGGTTCCGAAGGCTGCAAATCGCTCGGGGGGGCCCAGGGATTGACGTAAAATTGATATTTAATCATTTTTTCTCACTTTTGTCAGTCATGACTCCAAAACATAAAACAGCATCCCAGCTGCAACTTATTTGACATGGCCCAAGTAGGCTGTCTGTGGACAGTTGAATATTATGCAAATATTACATAATTAATGGCTGTACTGTACATCAGTGTGTTACATCGTGTCCTCTGTGTGACATACAACAGGTCTGACCACAAACAACAACTGTATTTATGAAATATGAGCCGTTAAATCAACGTCCAGGAGGAAGCCTAAAGGGGCTCTGTCAAATAAGTTGCAGGTGGGCTTCAAAGTTTGAACGGCTATAACTCGGGGACCAATCGGCCTAGCGACACCAAACTCGGGTCAAAGTAAGGTCCCCAGGGGCCCTTTCCAACGGGCCCTAGCCCGAGCTTCTAGCGCCCCCAGAGGCGGAGATACGGTGGCCAACAGGAAAGGGTGCACTTCAGAAGGAAGGGTCCTAGAGGCTCGGGACTCTGGGGTCTGAGAGGGGCCCTAGGGCCCCCTCACAGCCCCAAAGGACGATCCGCTGGGGCCCGTCATTTCCGAGATATAGACCGTTTTGTCCAAAAGTCCCTTGTGTATAAGCGGGTGTATCTCGGGGGCTGAGCCGAGTTGGCGCTCCAAACTCCGGGCAGTATGAGGGCCCTTGGGGCCCCTTCTACCCCCACCGTCGCCAGCTCCTGGGACCTTCCGTTTCCGAGATACGGCCACTTCCGGTCCAGCTTTGAGCGGGTGTATCTCGGAAACCACGCCCACTTGGAGCTCCAAAGTCCGGGTGTGGAGGGGCACCCATGGGCCCCCCATGACCCCAGAGTATGGAGCCCAAAGTCGGCTTGGCTCTCGAGATACACCCGTTCAAAATCAGCATCCAACCTGCAGCTTAATAAGTTACTCACTGGCCTACAACGCATGTGTTGAAATCCCCGATTCCTGACCAGAATCCAACGGCTGAAAATTTCAGAGTCAGTTAACAGCATCCGTCCTGTAACTTATTCGACAGAGCCCCTGTAGGCTCTCTGTGGACAGTGTGATTTTATGCAAATGATGCATAATTAATGGTTGTAATGTACAACAGTGTGTTGTGCTGTGTCCCCTGAGTCGTGTACAGTAGGTTTGACCACAAATAACCACTTTATATATGAAATATGACCTTTTAATGCACTGTCCACAGAGAGCCTACTTGGGCCACGTCAAATAAGTTGCAGCTGGGATGCTGTTTTACATGTTGAAGTCTTGACTAGCAAAAATGCATAAAAATGATTAAATATCAATTTTACGTCAATCCCAACCAAAGTTTCCGAGAATCCAACCCAAGGTTTCCGAGAATCCACACGCTCCAAAAGACTAAGTCAAAAACAGCATCCCACTTGCAACTTATTTGAAGGAGCCCCTGTAGGCTGTTTGTGGACAGTATGATTTTATGCTAATTTTGCATAATTAATGTATGTAATGTACACCAGTGTGTTGTGTTGTGTCCCCTGTGTGATGCACAGTAGGCTTGACCACAAATGGCCCCTTTATTTATGAAATATGACCTTTTAATGCAATGTCCACGGGGAGCCTAAAGGGGCTCTGTCAAATAAGTTGCAGGTGGGCTTCAAAGTTTGAACGGCTATAACTCTGGGACCAATCGGCCTAGCGACACCAAACTCGGGTCAAAGTAAGGTCCCCAGGGGCCCTTTCCAACGGGCCCTAGCCCGAGCTTCTAGCGCCCCCAGAGGCGGAGATACGGTGGCCAACAGGAAAGGGTGCACTTCAGAAGGAAGGGTCCTAGAGGCTCGGGACTCTGGGGTCTGAGAGGGGCCCTAGGGCCCCCTCACAGCCCCGAAGGACGATCCGCTGGGGCCCGTCATTTCCGAGATATAGACCGTTTTGTCCAAAAGTCCCTTGTGTATAAGCGGGTGTATCTCGGGGGCTGAGCCGAGTTGGCGCTCCAAATTCCGGGCAGTATGAGGGCCCTTGGGGCCCCTTCTACCCCCACCGTCGCCAGCTCCTGGGACCTTCCGTTTCCGAGATACGGCCACTTCCGGTCTAGCTTTGAGCGGGTGTATCTCGGAAACCACGCCCACTTGGAGCTCCAAAGTCCGGGTGTGGAGGGGCACCCATGGGCCCCCCATGACCCCAGAGTATGGAGCCCCAATTCGGCTTGGTTCCTGAGTTATGCCCGGTCAAAAAAAGCATCCCACCTGCAACTTATTTGACGGAGCCCCTTTAGGCTCCCCGTGGACAGTTGGATTTTATGCTAATTTAGCATAATTAATATCTGTAATGTACATCAGTGTGTTGTGCTATGTCCCCTGAGTGGTGTACAGTAGGCTTGACCACAAATATCCACTTTATTTATGAAATATGACCTTTTAATGCAATGTCCACGGGGAGCCTACAGGGGCTCTGTCAAATAAGTTGCAGGTAGGACTTCAACCAAAACATCCCACCTGCAACTTATTTGACGGAGCCCCTTTAGGCTCCCCGTGGACAGTTGGATTTTATGCAAATTTTGCATAATTAATATCTGTAATGTACATCAGTGTGTTGTGCTATGTCCCCTGAGTGGTGTACAGTAGGCTTGACCACAAATAACCACTTTATTTATGAAATATGATGTATTGGCATCCCACCTATAGCTTAATAAGTTACACACGGGCTGCAACCAATCTGTGAATGTCTCTCCAATCTCTTTTGGTTTTTGGCTAATATCTCAGTGAAAACACCACCGAAAATCGTAAAAATGGTACCGTTCTTTTCAGAGTGACGAGCCAGTTCCAGCGTGCTGACTTTTGCAGAGTTTTCGGCCGTTTTAAAAATTTCGCAGTGGGTTACCGTCCTTCAAACTGCATGCGCTCATGGTTGGGTCTGGCCAAGCAAGGCCGCCCAGCTACATACCCGGCTCGGATCCCCTTGCGCCGCGTTTCTCCCTGGGGCCTGTTGGTGCACAGAGGGTACCCTGCAATGGGTGTCTTAGGTTTTGGGTCCCCCTGGGAGCCAGGTGCATTTCGGCTGGGTATAAACTCCTGGTGGGAGAGGGCCTCCTGGAGAAATGCAAGCCCAGCTTTGTGCACTCTGGCTGGGGAGGAACTCCTGGAGGGAGAGGGCCTCCAGGAGTGACCCAAAACCTAAGTCTAAAACATTGTGGTACTTGTGGGGATCCAGGCACTCGGGCTCCTTGGCCAGCCCCAGGGAAGGTGACCCTTCCTGGGTCAAAGGCAGATTTAAACACCTTCCCTGGAGCTCCACCTGGAGCTAAGGCGGTCCTAAAATGGACCTTCGGGCTTGTATGAGAGAAGGTGACTATGGGTGTCTCTGGCTGGGGATAAACTCCTGGAGGGAGAGGGCCTCCAGGAGAAATGCAAGCCCAGCCTGGAGCACTCTGGCTGGGGAGGAACTCCTGGAGGGAGAGGGCCTCCAGGAGAAATGCAAGCCCAGCCAGGAGCTCTCTGGCTGGGGAGGAACTCCTGGTGGGAGAGGGCCTCCTGGAGAAATGCAAGCCCAGCTTTGTGCACTCTGGCTGGGGTGGAACTCCTGGAGGGAGAGGGCCTCCAGGAGAAATGCAAGCCCAGCCAGGAGCTCTCTGGCTGGGGAGGAACTCCTGGTGGGAGAGGGCCTCCTGGAGAAATGCAAGCCCAGCTTTGTGCACTCTGGCTGGGGTGGAACTCCTGGAGGGAGAGGGCCTCCAGGAGTGACCCAAAACCTAAGTCTAAAACATTGTGGTGCTTGTGGGGATCCAGGCACTCGGGCTCCTTGGCCAGCCCCAGGGAAGGTGGCCCTTCCTGGGTCAAAGGCAGATTTAACCACCTTCCCTGGAGCTCCACCTGGAGCTAAGGCGGTCCTAAAATGGACCTTCGGGCTTGTATGAGAGACGGTGACTATGGGTGTCTCTGGCTGGGGATAAACTCCTGGAGGGAGAGGGCCTCCAGGAGAAATGCAAGCCCAGCCTGGAGCACTCTGGCTGGGGAGGAACTCCTGGAGGGAGAGGGCCTCCAGGAGAAATGCAAGCCCAGCCAGGAGCTCTCTGGCTGGGGAGGAACTCCAGGAGGGATAGGGCCTCCAGGAGAAATGCAAGCCCAGCCTGGGGCACTCTGGCTGGGAAGGAACTCCTGGAGGGAGAGGGCCTCCAGGAGCGATCCAAAACCTAAGTCCAAAACATTGTAATACTTGTGAGGATCCAGGCACTCGGGATTCCTTGGCCAGCCCCAGGGAAGGTGGCCCTTCCTGGGTCAAAGGCAGATTTAACCGCCACCCCTGGAGCTCCACTTGGAGCTAAGGCGGTCCTAAAATGGGCCTTCAGGTCTGTGTGAGAGAAGGTGACTATGGGTGTCTCTGGATGGGGATAAACTCCTGGAGGGAGAGGGCCTCCTGGAGAAATGCAAGCCCAGCCTGGAGCACTCTGGCTGGGGAGGAACTCCTGGAGGGAGAGGGCCTCCAGGAGAAATGCAAGCCCAGCCAGGAGCTCTCTGGCTGGGGAGGAACTCCTGGTGGGAGAGGGCCTCCTGGAGAAATGCAAACCCAGCTTTGTGCACTCTGGCTGGGGAGGAACTCCTGGAGGGAGAGGGCCTCCAGGAGTGACCCAAAACCTAAGTCTAAAACATTGTGGTACTTGTGGGGATCCAGGCACTCGGGCTCCTTGGCCAGCCCCAGGGAAGGTGACCCTTCCTGGGTCAAAGGCAGATTTAACCACCTTCCCTGGAGCTCCACCTGGAGCTAAGGCGGTCCTAAAATGGACCTTCGGGCTTGTATGAGAGAAGGTGACTATGGGTGTCTCTGGCTGGGGATAAACTCCTGGAGGGAGAGGGCCTCCAGGAGAAATGCAAGCCCAGCCTGGAGCACTCTGGCTGGGGAGGAACTCCTGGAGGGAGAGGGCCTCCAGGAGAAATGCAAGCCCAGCCAGGAGCTCTCTGGCTGGGGAGGAACTCCAGGAGGGATAGGGCCTCCAGGAGAAATGCAAGCCCAGCCTGGGGCACTCTGGCTGGGAAGGAACTCCTGGAGGGAGAGGGCCTCCAGGAGCGATCCAAAACCTAAGTCCAAAACATTGTAATACTTGTGAGGATCCAGGCACTCGGGATTCCTTGGCCAGCCCCAGGGAAGGTGGCCCTTCCTGGGTCAAAGGCAGATTTAACCGCCACCCCTGGAGCTCCACTTGGAGCTAAGGCGGTCCTAAAATGGACCTTCGGGCTTGTATGAGAGAAGGTGACTATGGGTGTCTCTGGCTGGGGATAAACTCCTGGAGGGAGAGGGCCTCCAGGAGAAATGCAAGCCCAGCCTGGAGCACTCTGGCTGGGGAGGAACTCCTGGAGGGAGAGGGCCTCCAGGAGAAATGCAAGCCCAGCCAGGAGCTCTCTGGCTGGGGAGGAACTCCAGGAGGGATAGGGCCTCCAGGAGAAATGCAAGCCCAGCCTGGGGCACTCTGGCTGGGAAGGAACTCCTGGAGGGAGAGGGCCTCCAGGAGCAATCCAAAACCTAAGTCCAAAACATTGTAATACTTGTGAGGATCCAGGCACTCGGGATTCCTTGGCCAGCCCCAGGGAAGGTGGCCCTTCCTGGGTCAAAGGCAGATTTAACCGCCACCCCTGGAGCTCCACTTGGAGCTAAGACGGTCCTAAAATGGGCCTTCAGGTCTGTGTGAGAGAAGGTGACTTTGGGTGTCTCTGGATGGGGATAAACTCCTGGAGGGAGAGGGCCTCCAGGAGAAATGCAAGCCCATCCTGGAGCACTCTGGCTGGGGAGGAACTCCTGGAGGGAGAGGGCCTCCAGGAGAAATGCAAGCCCAGCCAGGAGCTCTCTGGCTGGGGAGGAACTCCTGGTGGGAGAGGGCCTCCTGGAGAAATGCAAGCCCAGCTTTGTGCACTCTGGCAGGGGAGGAACTCCTGGAGGGAGAGGGCCTCCAGGAGTGACCCAAAACCTAAGTCTAAAACATTGTGGTGCTTGTGGGGATCCAGGCACTCGGGCTCCTTGGCCAGCCCCAGGGAAGGTGGCCCTTCCTGGGTCAAAGGCAGATTTAACCACCTTCCCTGGAGCTCCACCTGGAGCTAAGGCGGTCCTAAAATGGACCTTCGGGCTTGTATGAGAGACGGTGACTATGGGTGTCTCTGGCTGGGGATAAACTCCTGGAGGGAGAGGGCCTCCAGGAGAAATGCAAGCCCAGCCTGGAGCACTCTGGCTGGGGAGGAACTCCTGGAGGGAGAGGGCCTCCAGGAGAAATGCAAGCCCAGCCAGGAGCTCTCTGGCTGGGGAGGAACTCCAGGAGGGATAGGGCCTCCAGGAGAAATGCAAGCCCAGCCTGGGGCACTCTGGCTGGGAAGGAACTCCTGGAGGGAGAGGGCCTCCAGGAGCGATCCAAAACCTAAGTCCAAAACATTGTAATACTTGTGAGGATCCAGGCACTCGGGATTCCTTGGCCAGCCCCAGGGAAGGTGGCCCTTCCTGGGTCAAAGGCAGATTTAACCGCCACCCCTGGAGCTCCACTTGGAGCTAAGGCGGTCCTAAAATGGGCCTTCAGGTCTGTGTGAGAGAAGGTGACTATGGGTGTCTCTGGATGGGGATAAACTCCTGGAGGGAGAGGGCCTCCTGGAGAAATGCAAGCCCAGCCTGGAGCACTCTGGCTGGGGAGGAACTCCTGGAGGGAGAGGGCCTCCAGGAGAAATGCAAGCCCAGCCAGGAGCTCTCTGGCTGGGGAGGAACTCCTGGTGGGAGAGGGCCTCCTGGAGAAATGCAAACCCAGCTTTGTGCACTCTGGCTGGGGAGGAACTCCTGGAGGGAGAGGGCCTCCAGGAGTGACCCAAAACCTAAGTCTAAAACATTGTGGTACTTGTGGGGATCCAGGCACTCGGGCTCCTTGGCCAGCCCCAGGGAAGGTGACCCTTCCTGGGTCAAAGGCAGATTTAACCACCTTCCCTGGAGCTCCACCTGGAGCTAAGGCGGTCCTAAAATGGACCTTCGGGCTTGTATGAGAGAAGGTGACTATGGGTGTCTCTGGCTGGGGATAAACTCCTGGAGGGAGAGGGCCTCCAGGAGAAATGCAAGCCCAGCCTGGAGCACTCTGGCTGGGGAGGAACTCCTGGAGGGAGAGGGCCTCCAGGAGAAATGCAAGCCCAGCCAGGAGCTCTCTGGCTGGGGAGGAACTCCAGGAGGGATAGGGCCTCCAGGAGAAATGCAAGCCCAGCCTGGGGCACTCTGGCTGGGAAGGAACTCCTGGAGGGAGAGGGCCTCCAGGAGCGATCCAAAACCTAAGTCCAAAACATTGTAATACTTGTGAGGATCCAGGCACTCGGGATTCCTTGGCCAGCCCCAGGGAAGGTGGCCCTTCCTGGGTCAAAGGCAGATTTAACCGCCACCCCTGGAGCTCCACTTGGAGCTAAGGCGGTCCTAAAATGGACCTTCGGGCTTGTATGAGAGAAGGTGACTATGGGTGTCTCTGGCTGGGGATAAACTCCTGGAGGGAGAGGGCCTCCAGGAGAAATGCAAGCCCAGCCTGGAGCACTCTGGCTGGGGAGGAACTCCTGGAGGGAGAGGGCCTCCAGGAGAAATGCAAGCCCAGCCAGGAGCTCTCTGGCTGGGGAGGAACTCCAGGAGGGATAGGGCCTCCAGGAGAAATGCAAGCCCAGCCTGGGGCACTCTGGCTGGGAAGGAACTCCTGGAGGGAGAGGGCCTCCAGGAGCAATCCAAAACCTAAGTCCAAAACATTGTAATACTTGTGAGGATCCAGGCACTCGGGATTCCTTGGCCAGCCCCAGGGAAGGTGGCCCTTCCTGGGTCAAAGGCAGATTTAACCGCCACCCCTGGAGCTCCACTTGGAGCTAAGACGGTCCTAAAATGGGCCTTCAGGTCTGTGTGAGAGAAGGTGACTTTGGGTGTCTCTGGATGGGGATAAACTCCTGGAGGGAGAGGGCCTCCAGGAGAAATGCAAGCCCATCCTGGAGCACTCTGGCTGGGGAGGAACTCCTGGAGGGAGAGGGCCTCCAGGAGAAATGCAAGCCCAGCCAGGAGCTCTCTGGCTGGGGAGGAACTCCTGGTGGGAGAGGGCCTCCTGGAGAAATGCAAGCCCAGCTTTGTGCACTCTGGCAGGGGAGGAACTCCTGGAGGGAGAGGGCCTCCAGGAGTGACCCAAAACCTAAGTCTAAAACATTGTGGTACTTTTGGGGATCCAGGCACTCGGGCTCCTTGGCCAGCCCCAGGGAAGGTGACCCTTCCTGGGTCAAAGGCAGATTTAACCACCTTCCCTGGAGCTCCACCTGGAGCTAAGGCGGTCCTAAAATGGACCTTCGGGCTTGTATGAGAGAAGGTGACTATGGGTGTCTCTGGCTGGGGATAAACTCCTGGAGGGAGAGGGCCTCCAGGAGAAATGCAAGCCCAGCCTGGAGCATTCTGGCTGGGGAGGAACTCCTGGAGGGAGAGGGCCTCCAGGAGAAATGCAAGCCCAGCCAGGAGCTCTCTGGCTGGGGAGGAACTCCAGGAGGGATAGGGCCTCCAGGAGAAATGCAAGCCCAGCCTGGGGCACTCTGGCTGGGAAGGAACTCCTGGAGGGAGAGGGCCTCCAGGAGCGATCCAAAACCTAAGTCCAAAACATTGTAATACTTGTGAGGATCCAGGCACTCGGGATTCCTTGGCCAGCCCCAGGGAAGGTGGCCCTTCCTGGGTCAAAGGCAGATTTAACCGCCACCCCTGGAGCTCCACTTGGAGCTAAGACGGTCCTAAAATGGGCCTTCAGGTCTGTGTGAGAGAAGGTGACTTTGGGTGTCTCTGGATGGGGATAAACTCCTGGAGGGAGAGGGCCTCCTGGAGAAATGCAAGCCCAGCCTGGAGCACTCTGGCTGGGGAGGAACTCCTGGAGGGAGAGGGCCTCCAGGAGAAATGCAAGCCCAGCCAGGAGCTCTCTGGCTGGGGAGGAACTCCTGGTGGGAGAGGGCCTCCTGGAGAAATGCAAGCCCAGCTTTGTGCACTCTGGCTGGGGAGGAACTCCTGGAGGGAGAGGGCCTCCAGGAGTGACCCAAAACCTAAGTCTAAAACATTGTAATACTTGTGAGGATCCAGGCACTCGGGATTCCTTGGCCAGCCCTAGGGAAGGTGGCCCTTCCTGGGTCAAAGGCAGATTTAACCGCCACCCCTGGAGCTCCACTTGGAGCTAAGACGGTCCTAAAATGGGCCTTCAGGTCTGTGTGAGAGAAGGTGACTTTGGGTGTCTCTGGATGGGGATAAACTCCTGGAGGGAGAGGGCCTCCTGGAGAAATGCAAGCCCAGCCTGGGGCACTCTGGCTGGGGAGGAACTCCTGGTGGGAGAGGGCCTCCTGGAGAAATGCAAGCCCAGCTTTGTGCACTCTGGCTGGGGAGGAACTCCTGGAGGGAGAGGGCCTCCAGGAAGCTATCCAAGCCCAGCCAGGAGGAATGCTGGCTGGGGTAAAAATCCTGGAGGGAGAGGGCCTCCAGGAGCAATCCAAGCCCAGCCAGGGGATTTTCTGGTTGGGGATGAATCCTGGAGGGAGAGGGCCCCCAGGAGCAGTCCAATCCAATCCAATCCAAGCCCAGCAAGGAGTCACGCTGGCTGGGGAGGTTTGTCTAAAATTAATGATTTGGATCATTGGGAGTCTCAAGCACCAGGGGCCTTCGATGCAGTGACCCAAGCCAGAGAGGGTGCACTCTGGCTGGGGTTTGAGGTTAATCTCCGCCATGGTGGAGCTCTGAAAATCACGAGACCTCCAGGAAAAGAAATGCCCGAGCTGTGCAGGAGCTCTGGTTCTCTGAGTCGGGCAGATGGCGGGCCTTCACAAGGGTCCTTGCACGGAGCTCTGAAGGAGCTCTCGGCCACTGGTAACCCAAAATCAACTTAGTTTTTGGCCGCCGGAGGGAACCGGAGCGGCTGCCAAAACCTAAGTCGATTTTGGGTGACCAGTTGCCCGGTTCTCTGGTGGCGCGGGGTGGCTGGGACAGTAATGCCCGGGCTTAAGTTTGGGACCCCCGGGTTCGCCTGGTGCCCGGGTGAGGGTGGAGGCCAGGGCAGTGGGGTAGCTCTGGTTCTCTGAGTCGGGCAGAGGGTGGACCTTGGTGGGGGTCCCTGCCCGGAGCTCTGGTTCTCTGAGTCTGGGCAGAGGGTGGACCTAGGTGTGGGCCCCCGCCCAGAGCTCTGGTTCTCCGAGTCGGCTGAAGGCGGAGTACCTTGGCCGGAGGGAACCAGAGAACCAGAGCGGCTGCCAAAACCTAAGTCGATTTTGGGTTACCAGTGGCCCGGTTCTCTGGTGGCGCGGGGTTGCTGGGACAGTAATGCCCGGGCTTAAGTTTGGGACCCCCGGGTTCGCCTGGTGCCCGGGTGAGGGTGGAGGCCGGGGCAGTGGGGTAGCTCTGGTTCTCTGAGTCGGGCAGAGGGTGGACCTAGGTGTGGGTCCCTGCCCGGAGCTCTGGTTCTCCGAGTCGGGCAGAGGGTGGACCAAGGTTGGGGTCCCTGCCTGGAGCTCTGGTTCTCCGAGTCTGGGCTGAGGGTGGACCAAGGTGTGGGTACCTGCCCAGAGCTCTGGTTCTCCAAATCGGGCTAGAGCCGGAGAACCTCGCCCAGAGGGAACCAGAGAACCAGAGCGGCCACCAAAACCTAAGTCGATTTTGGGTTACCAGTGGCCCGGTTCTCTGGTGGCGCGGGGTGGCTGGGACAGTAATGCCCGGGCTTAAGTTTGGGACCCCCGGGTTCGCCTGGTGCCCGGGTGAGGGTGGAGGCCAGGGCAGTGGGGTAGCTCTGGTTCTCTGAGTCGGGCAGAGGGTGGACCAGGGTGGGGGTCCCTGCCCGGAGCTCTGGTTCTCTGAGTCGGGCAGATGGTGGACCAGGGTGGGGGTCCCTGCTCTGAGCTCTGGTTCTCTGAGTCGGGCAGAGGGTGGACCAGGGTGGGGGTCCCTGCCCGGAGCTCTGGTTCTCTGAGTCGGGCAGATGGTGGACCAGGGTGGGGGTCCCTGCTCTGAGCTCTGGTTCTCTGAGTCGGGCAGAGGGTGGACCTGGGTGGGGGTCCCTGCCCGGAGCTGTGGTTCTCCGAGTCTGGCAGATGGTGGACCAGGGTGGGGGTCCCTGCCCGGAGCTCTGGTTCTCTGAGTCGGGCAGAGGGTGGACCAGGGTGGGGGTCCCTGCCCAGAGGGGTTAGAGTTAGAAAATTTCTAAGTCGAAAACAGCATCCCATGTGTAACTTATCCGATGGGTGCCCTATAGGCTGTCTGTGGACATGCCATAACCAGACTTTGACCGGGTGTATCTCGGAAACCACGCCGACTTGGAGCTCCATACTCCGGGCATGGGGAGGCACCCTTGGGCCCCCCATGACCCCAGAGTATGGAGCCCCAAGTCGGCTTTGTTCCTGAGTTATGCCCGGTCATAGATGGGACTTTGACCGGGTGTATCTCGGAAACCACGCCGACTTGGAGGTCCATACTACGGGCATGGGGAGGAACCCATGGGCCCCCCATGACCCCAGAGTATGGAGCCCCAAGTCGGCTTGGTTCCTGAGTTATGCCCGGTCAAAAAAAGCATCCAACCTGCAACTTATTTGACGGAGCCCCTGTAGGCTCCCCGTGGACAGTTGGATTTTATGCTAATTTAGCATAATTAATATCTGTAACGTACATCAGTGTGTTGTGCTATGTCCCCTGAGTGGTGTACAGTAGGCTTGACCACAAATATCCACTTTATTTATGAAATATGACCTTTTAATGCAATGTCCACGGGGAGCCTACAGGGGCTCTGTCAAATAAGTTGCAGGTGGGACTTCAACCAAAACATCCCACCTGCAACTTATTTGACGGAGCCCCTGTAGGCTCCCCGTGGACAGAGTGATTTTATGCAAATGATGCATAATTAATGGTTATAATGTACAGCAGTGTGTTGTGCTGTGTCCCCTGAGTCGTGTACAGTAGGTTTGACCACAAATAAGCACTTTATATATGAAATATGACCTTTTAATGCACTGTCCACAGAGAGCCTACTTGGGCCACGTCAAATAAGTTGCAGGTGGGCTTCAAAGTTTGAACGGCTATAACTCGGGGACCAAGCGGCCTAGCGACACCAAACTCGGGTCAAAGTAAGGTCCCCAGGAGCCCTTTCCAACGGGCCCTAGCCCGAGCTTCTAGCGCCCCCAGAGGCGGAGATACGGGGGCCAAAAGGAAAGGGTGCACTTCAGAAGGAAGGGTCCTAGAGGCTCGGGACTCTGGGGTCTGAGAGGGGCCCTAGGGCCCCCTAACTGCCCCGAAGGACGATCCGCTGGGGCCCGTCATTTCCGAGATATAGACCGTTTTGTCCAAAAGTCCCTTGTGTATTAGCGGGTTTATCTCGGGGGCTGAGCCGAGTTGGCGCTCCAAACTCCGGGCAGTATGAGGGCCCTTGGGGCCCCTTCTACCCCCACCGTCGCCAGCTCCTGGGACCTTCCGTTTCCGAGATACGGCCACTTCCGGTCCAGCTTTGAGCGGGTGTATCTCGGAAACCACGCCCACTTGGAGCTCCAAAGTCCGGGTGTGGAGGGGCACCCATGGGCCCCCCATGACCCCAGAGTATGGAGCCCAAAGTCGGCTTGGCTCTCGAGATACACCCGGTCAAAGTCAGCATCCAACCTGCAGCTTAATAAGTTACTCACTGGCCTACAACACATGTGTTGAAATCCCCGATTCCTGACCAGAATCCAACGGCTGAAAATTTCTAAGTCAGTTAACAGCATCCGTCCTGTAACCTATTCGACAGAGCCCCTGTAGGCTCTCTGTGGACAGTGTGATTTTATGCAAATGATGCATAATTAATGGTTATAATGTACAGCAGTGTGTTGTGCTGTGTCCCCTGAGTCGTGTACAGTAGGTTTGACCACAAATAAGCACTTTATATATGAAATATGATCTTTTAATGCACTGTCCACAGAGAGCCTACTTGGGCCACGTCAAATAAGTTGCAGGTGGGCTTCAAAGTTTGAACGGCTATAACTCGGGGACCAAGCGGCCTAGCGACACCAAACTCGGGTCAAAGTAAGGTCCCCAGGAGCCCTTTCCAAGGGGCCCTAGCCCGAGCTTCTAGCGCCCCCAGGGGCGGAGATACGGGGGCCAACAGGAAAGGGTGCACTTCAGAAGGAAGGGTCCTAGAAGCTCGGGACTCTGGGGTCTGAGAGGGGCCCTAGGGCCCCCTCACTGCCCCAAAGGACGATCCGCTGGGGCCCGTCATTTCCAAGATATAGACCGTTTTGTCCAAAAGTCCCTTGTGTATAAGCGGGTGTATCTCGGGGGCTGAGCCGAGTTGGCGCTCCAAACTCCGGGCAGTATGAGGGCCCTTGGGGCCCCTTCTACCCCCACCGTCGCCAGCTCCTGGGACCTTCCGTTTTCGAGATACGGCCACTTCCGGTCCAGCTTTGAGCGGGTGTATCTCGGAAACCACGCCCACTTGTAGCTCCAAAGTCCGGGTGTGGAGGGGCACCCATGGGCCCCCCATGACCCCAGAGTATGGAGCCCAAAGTCGGCTTGGTTCCTGAGTTATGCCCGGTCAAAAAAAGCATCCCACCTGCAACTTATTTGACGGAGCCCCTGTAGGCTCCCCGTGGACAGTTGGATTTTATGCTAATTTAGCATAATTAATATCTGTAATGTACATCAGTGTGTTGTGTTGTGTCCCCTGAGTGGTGTACAGTAGGTATGACCACAAATAGCTACTTTATTTATGAAATATGACCTTTTAATGCAATGTCCACGGGGAGCCTAAAGGGGCTCTGTCAAATAAGTTGCAGGTGGGCTTCAAAGTTTGAACGGCTATAACTCGGGGACCAAGCGGCCTAGCGACACCAAACTCGGGTCAAAGTAAGGTCCCCAGGGGCCCTTTCCAACGGGCCCTAGCCCGAGCTTCTAGCGCCCCCAGAGGCGGAGATACGGGGGCCAACAGGAAAGGGTGCACTTCAGAAGGAAGGGTCCTAGAGGCTCGGGACTCTGGGGTCTGAGAGGGGCCCTAGGGCCCCCTCACTGCCCCGAAGGACGATCCGCTGGGGCCCGTCATTTCCGAGATATAGACCGTTTTGTCCAAAAGTCCCTTTTGTATAACCGGGTGTATCATGGGAGTTGAGCCGAGTTGGAGCTCCAAACTCCGGGCATGAGGGGGGCCCGTAGGGTCCCTTCAGACCCCACCGTTTCCAGCTGCTGGGACCTTCCGTTTCTGAGATACGGCCACTTCCGGTCCAGGTTTGACCAGGTATATCTCGGAAACCACGCCGACTTGGAGCTCCAATCTCCGGGTGTTGGTAGGTACCTATGGGCCCCCCGTGACCCCAGAGTATGGAGCCCCAAGTCGGCTTGGTTCCCAAGATATGGCAACTTCCCGTGGTAATTTGACCGGGTGTATCTCGGACATCAAGCCGATTTGGAGCTCCATACTCCGGGCGTTGGGGGGTACCCATGAGACCCCCTCGACCTCAGAGTATGGAACCCAGAGTCGGATTGGTTCCCGAGATATGGCAACTTCCTGTGGGAATTTGACCGGGTGTATCTCTGAAACCAGGCCGACTTGGAGCTCCAAACTCCAGTTGTGGAGGGCCACCCATGGGCCCCCCATGACCCGAGAGTATGGAGCCCAAAGTCGGCTTGGTTCCCGAGTAATGCCCGGTCAAATATAGGATTTTGACCGGATGTATCTCGGAAACCACGCCCACTCGGAGCTCCAAAGTCCGGGTGTGGAGGGGCACCAATGGGCCCCCCATGACCCCAGAGTATGGAGCCCAAAGTCGGCTTGGCTCTCGAGATACACCCGGTCAAAGTCAGCATGCAACCTGCAGCTTAATAAGTTACTCACTGGCCTACAACACATGTGTTGAAATCCCCGATTCCTGACCAGAATCCAACGGCTGAAAATTTCTAAGTCAGTTAACAGCATCCGTCCTGTAACTTATTCGACCGAGCCCCTATAGGCTGTCTGTGGACTGTTGAATATTAGGCAAATTATGCATAATTAATGGCTGTACTGTACACCAGTGTATTGAATTGTGACCCCTGTGGTGGCACACAACAGGTTAAACCACATATAAGCACTGTATTTATGAAATATGACCATTTAATGTACTGTCCACGAACAGCCTAGAAAGTCTGTCAAATAAGTTACAGCTGGGACTTCACCGATTGGATCCCATCTGTAACTTATTCGACAGAGCCTCTGTAGGCTGTCTGTGGACGGTTGAATATTATGCAAATATTGCATAATTAATGGCTGTACTGTACACCAGTGTATTGTATTGTGACCCCTGTGGTGGCACACAACAGGTCAAACCACATATGGCCACTGTATTTATGAAATATGACCATTTAATGTACTGTCCACGAACAGCCTAGAAGGACTGTCAAATAGGTTACAGCTGGGACTTCACCGATTGGATCCCATCTGTAACTTATTCGACAGAGCCTCTGTAGGCTGTCTGTGGACGGTTGAATATTATGCAAATATTGTATAATTAATGGCTGTACTGTACACCAGTGTATTGTATTGTGACCCCTGTGGTGGCACAGAACAGGTTAAACCACATATGGCCACTGTATTTATGAAATATGACCATTTAATGTACTGTCCACGAACAGCCTAGAAGGACTGTCAAATAAGTTACAGCTGGGACTTTACCGATTGGATCCCATCTGTAACGCCCGGTCAAATATAGGATTTTGACCGGATGTATCTCGGAAACCACGCCCACTCGGAGCTCCAAAGTCCGGGTGTGGAGGGGCACCCATGGGCCCCCCATGACCCCAGAGTATGGAGCCCAAAGTCGGCTTGGCTCTCGAGATACACCCGGTCAAAGTCAGCATCCAACCTGCAGCTTAATAAGTTACTCACTGGCCTACAACACATGTGTTGAAATCCCCGATTCCTGACCAGAATCCAACGGCTGAAAATTTCTAAGTCAGTTAACAGCATCCGTCCTGTAACTTATTCGACCGAGCCCCTATAGGCTGTCTGTGGACTGTTGAATATTAGGCAAATTATGCATAATTAATGGCTGTACTGTACACCAGTGTATTGAATTGTGACCCCTGTGGTGGCACACAACAGGTTAAACCACATATAAGCACTGTATTTATGAAATATGACCATTTAATGTACTGTCCACGAACAGCCTAGAAAGACTGTCAAATAAGTTACAGCTGGGACTTTACCGATTGGATCCCATCTGTAACTTATTCGACAGAGCCTCTGTAGGCTGTCTGTGGACGGTTGAATATTATGCAAATATTGCATAATTAATGGCTGTACTGTACACCAGTGTATTGTATTGTGACCCCTGTGGTGGCACACAACAAGTTAAACCACATATGGCCACTGTATTTATGAAATATGACCATTTAATGTACTGTCCACGAACAGCCTAGAAGGACTGTCAAATAAGTTACAGCTGGGACTTCACCGATTGGATCCCATCTGTAACTTATTCGACAGAGCCTCTGTAGGCTGTCTGTGGACGGTTGAATATTATGCAAATATTGCATAATTAATGGCTGTACTGTACACCAGTGTATTGTATTGTGACCCCTGTGGTGGCACACAACAGGTCAAACCACATATGGCCACTGTATTTATGAAATATGACCATTTAATGTACTGTCCACGAACAGCCTAGAAGGACTGTCAAATAAGTTACAGCTGGGACTTTACCGATTGGATCCCATCTGTAACTTATTCGACAGAGCCTCTGTAGGCTGTCTGTGGACGGTTGAATATTATGCAAATATTGCATAATTAATGGCTGTACTGTACACCAGTGTATTGTATTGTGACCCCTGTGGTGGCACACAACAGGTTAAACCACATATGGCCACTGTATTTATGAAATATGACCATTTAATGTACTGTCCACGAACAGCCTAGAAGGACTGTCAAATAAGTTACAGCTGGGACTTTACCGATTGGATCCCATCTGTAACTTATTCGACAGAGCCTCTGTAGGCTGTCTGTGGACGGTTGAATATTATGCAAATATTGCATAATTAATGGCTGTACTGTACACCAGTGTATTGTATTGTGACCCCTGTGGTGGCACACAACAGGTTAAACCACATATGGCCACTGTATTTATGAAATATGACCATTTAATGTACTGTCCACGAACAGCCTAGAAGGACTGTCAAATAAGTTACAGCTGGGACTTGAACACATTGAAACGCTGAAAATTTCTAAGTCGAAACTGCATCCTTCCTGTGACTTAACTGACAGGGTGGGGGAAAAGCATTTTTAGGGCAATTTTGCCCCGTTGCGGGGCCCCCGGAGGGTCTCAGGAGACGGGACCACCGTCCCCGGCCTCAGGGTGAGAGGCCGGATCGAACCATAGGCGTCGTTTGGGGGTCAAAAAATTATTAGGGGGCGCCGCGCAGCGCTTAGGGATTTTTGTCAGAAGGCTGCCTAATAAGTTAATCCCCGGACGTCGGGTACCCGAATTAAGGAAATTAGGACAAATAGGCAGTCTGTGGCTTTTTGTTAATTCAAATAAGTTGCCAGATGACGCAAAAGGTGTACAAAGGGATGAAAAGGCACCATTCCGGAGCCAAAATCCAACTTAAGTGAATGGTTTTCCCTAATAATTTTGTTTATTGAACCAGGGGGTCAAATAGGTTGCAATATGGCCACCACTAGGGGGCCAGGTTCCCTAATCCTTGTCCACGAACAGCCTAAAGTGCCAACTCCCAGCCTATTCTTCATCGCTGGGTCCACGAACAGCCTAAAGTGCCAACTCCCAGCCTATTCTTCATCGCTGGGTCCACGAACAGCCTAAAGTGCCAACTCCCAGCCTATTCTTCATCGGGGCCTTCCTCACGTCCCGCGAACAGCCTATTCGTCCACCTAGGAGCCTATTTTCTACAATCTGTCCACAGAGTGCCTAAAGTGCCACCTAAGTGACTACTCTTCACGGTGGTCTTCCTCACGTCCCACGAACAGCCTATTCGTCCACCTAGGAGCCTATTTTCGACGAACAGCCTAAAGTGCCAACTCCCAGCCTATTCTTCATCGGGGTCTTCCTCACGTCCCGCGAACAGCCTATTCGTCCACCTAGGAGCCTATTTTCTACAATCTGTCCACAGAGTGCCTAAAGTGCCACCTAAGTGACTACTCTTCACCGTGGTCTTCCTCACGTCCCACGAACAGCCTATTCGTCCACCTAGGAGCCTATTTTTGACGAACAGCCTAAAGTGCCAACTCCCAGCCTATTCTTCATCGGGGTCTTCCTCACGTCCCGCGAACAGCCTATTCGTCCACCTAGGAGCCTATTTTCTACAATCTGTCCACAGAGTGCCTAAAGTGCCACCTAAGTGACTGCTCTTCACCGTGGTCTTCCTCACGTCCCACGAACAGCCTATTCGTCCACCTAGGAGCCTATTTTCGACGAACAGCCTAAAGTGCCAACTCCCAGCCTATTCTTCATCGGGGTCTTCCTCACGTCCCGCGAACAGCCTATTCGTCCACCTAGGAGCCTATTTTCTACAATCTGTCCACAGAGTGCCTAAAGTGCCACCTAAGTGACTGCTCTTCACCGTGGTCTTCCTCACGTCCCACGAACAGCCTATTCGTCCACCTAGGAGCCTATTTTCGACGAACAGCCTAAAGTGCCAACTCCCAGCCTATTCTTCATCGGGGTCTTCCTCACGTCCCGCGAACAGCCTATTCGTCCACCTAGGAGCCTATTTTCTACAATCTGTCCACAGAGTGCCTAAAGTGCCACCTAAGTGACTGCTCTTCACCGTGGTCTTCCTCACGTCCCACGAACAGCCTATTCGTCCACCTAGGAGCCTATTTTCGACGAACAGCCTAAAGTGCCAACTCCCAGCCTATTCTTCATCTTTGACCGGGTGTATCTTGGTAACGAAAGGTCACATGGGCTCCAAATTTGACACGGTAGTAGTCCAGGCCCCCCCGGTTCAGGATCCTAGGTTTCAGGCTCCTAGGTGGGTGCAAAATTTTTCCCTGAACTCTAGAGACCTGTCCTCCCTGTGTGTGACAGTGTGGACCCTAGCCTACCAGAATGCAAAGTTTGGGGCCCCTGGGACGAAACGGTGAAAAATAGGCTCCTAGGTGGACGAATAGGCTTTTCGCGGGACGTGAGGAAGACCCCGATGAAGAGTAGTCAGTTAGGTGGAGGTTCAGGCACTCTGTGGACAAATTGTAGAAAATAGGCTCCTAGGTGGACGAATAGGCTGTTCGCGGGACGTGAGGAAGACCCCGATGAAGAGTAGTCAGTTAGGTGGACGTTCAGGCACTCTGTGGACAGATTGTCGAAAATAGGCTCCTAGGTGGACGAATAGGCTGTTCGCGGGACGTGAGGAAGACCCCGATGAAGAGTAGTCAGTTAGGTGGACGTTCAGGCACTCTGTGGACAGATTGTAGAAAATAGGCTCCTAGGTGGATGAATAGGCTGTTCGCGGGACGTGAGGAAGACCCCGATGAAGAGTAGTCAGTTAGGTGGACGTTCAGGCACTCTGTGGACAAATTGTCGAAAATAGGCTCCTAGGTGGACGAATAGGCTGTTCGCGGGACGTGAGGAAGACCCCGATGAAGAGTAGTCAGTTAGGTGGACGTTCAGGCACTCTGTGGACAGATTGTAGAAAATAGGCTCCTAGGTGGACGAATAGGCTGTTCGCGGGACGTGAGGAAGACCCCGATGAAGAGTAGTCAGTTAGGTGGACGTTCAGGCACTCTGTGGACATATTGTTGAAAATAGGCTCCTAGGTGGACGAATAGGCTGTTCGCGGGACGTGAGGAAGACCCCGATGAAGGGTAGTCAGTTGGGTGGACGTTCAGGCACTCTGTGGACACATTGTCGAAAATAGGCTCCTAGGTGGACGAATAGGCTGTTCGTGGGACGTGAGGAAGACCCCGATGAAGAGTAGTCAGTTAGGTGGACGTTCAGGCACTCTGTGGACAGATTGTCGAAAATAGGCTCCTAGGTGGACGAATAGGCTGTTCGTGGGACGTGAGGAAGACCCCGATGAAGAGTAGTCACTTAGGTGGCACTTTAGGCACTCTGTGGACAGATTGTAGAAAATAGGCTCCTAGGTGGACGAATAGGCTGTTCGTGGGACGTGAGGAAGACCCCGATGAAGAGTAGTCACTTAGGTGGCACTTTAGGCACTCTGTGGACGGATTGTCGAAAATAGGCTCCTAGGTGGACGAATAGGCTGTTCGCGGGACGTGAGGAAGACCAAGGTGAAGGCTAGTCACTTAGGTGGACGTTTAGGCACCCTGTGGGACGAATCACTGAAAATAGGCGCCTAGGTGGACGAATAGGCCGACCGCGGGACGTGAGGAAGACCACGGTGAGGACTGTTCACGCTTCTGGTCGTTTAGGCTGCAAGGTGGACAAATAGGCGCTTGGTGGGCGCCATCACACAACCTATTCGACGCCCTTCGAATAGGTTGGCGGTTGGACGCGCCTGCTGCCGCCTTGTGGCGACACCCCGAACTGCAGAATTTTGCAACTTCACCAGTGCGCACTTTGGGGCCCCCTGGCGGGGCCCCTGGGGGGTCTGGGGGCGGGGGAAAAGGTCCCTGGCCATCAGGGGGCGTGGCCCGAGGGACCCAGGGGGGCCCCGGGCCCCCCAAAAATCATTTAGGGGGCTGCGCGCAGCGTCCACGAACCGCCTACCATTTGCAGCCTAGTAAGTTGCAGGCCGGACGCATGTGTCCTAAGGCGAGCTAGGAGGCTGAAACCTCCCAGACCCCCTTCAGTCCCTGTGTGGGACCTTTCTACGGTTTTGGAAGCCATGAAAGGTGCCCCATTCGAGCCAATCCATTTGTCAGACATGAAACATTTGTCTTTCAAAACAGTGTTTCTTGTGGCTCTTGCTTCGGTGAAGCGCATTGGGGATTTACAAGCGCTCTCAGTGAGCGCGACATGTATGGATTTCGGGCCTAATGACTCGAAAGTCATACTCAAACCAAGGCATGGGTACGTGCCCAAATCCCTCAACACCGTTCAGGGCCCAGGTGATTTCCCTGTCCGACCTTCCGGTTCTTGATGAGGAGGAGGATGCGAGTCTCCTTTGCCTGTCAGGGCGCTGAGAACTTATGTGTCCCGCTCGTCTGCTTTCAGACAGACTGAGCAGCTTTTTGTTTTGTTTGGCGGGCGTTCTAAGGGACTAGCCGCGTCAAAACAGAGCCTATCCAGATGGATAGTCAAGGCCATAGCGCTGGCTTACACTTCTAAGGGCCTGCAGTGTCCTTTGGGTGTCAGAGCGCACTCCACGAGAGGCATGGCCTCTTCGTGGGCGTGGTTTAGCGGGATTAACTTGCAAGATATCTGTACGGTGGCAGGCTGGGCCTCGCCGTCTAAATTTATAAGGTTTTACAACCTAGCGGTTCCCGCCTTACAGGCTAAGCTTCTGTCTGTCTAGTAATCAGCTCTGTCTGCACCGTTGCTCCGGCTCAGAAGGCTGTATTTTGCTTGTGCATCGTTCACTGATCGATAGAACAGCTCCATGGGTATTGAAAGACCCGTACTGCTGAACGCTGTTCGCCCCTACTGCATGGTACACTGTTAACATGATTAGCTCCTGTAGGATGCTATTTATGGGGAATGATGCTTACAGCCTCTCTTCTCCGACTCTCTGTGAGTCTATGGTGATTATGCACCAGTGGCATAAAAAAAAAAAGATTACTTCTTGATTTTTTTTGCTTTTGTTCTTTCTTTCCTTGGCATTGTAAGAAAATATCTTGATACAATTATTAGAATACATAACACATCAAATGAAAATAGGGAAATTATGATAATATTACTAAATATGATTTACTTCACCAAACAAAACAGTGAGAATCAAGAAGGTAATTATGGAAAATTAATTTTTAGTTTTGTTGATGTTGTAAATTGAATGTATGTATTATATGTATGAAAGACAGTGTTAGCTATCATGAATCAGTAACACTTTACAATAAGGTTTCATTAGTTAACATTAGCTAATGAACTGCACTTCAGCATTTATTAATCTTAGTTAATATTAATTTCAGGATTTACTAAAACATTAAAATCAAAAGTTGTATTTGTTATCATTAGTTAATGCACTGACTGTGACATAACATGAATAAACAATTAACAGTTGTATTATTAACTAAGATATAGCCTACAGTAACAAATGTGTTGCTCATGGTTAGTTCATACATGAGTAATGAACAAATGAACCTTATTGTAAAGCGTTACTATGAAATCAAAGATATAAGTTCCTCACAATTTAGAGTTGGACATGGACTTAAGATTTAATTTAACTAACTGTTAGTATTTCCCCTTGCACTTTTATTCCTTGGATAAAAACGAATGACATTGTCACTCAGAATGCGTCTGAAATCGAGTTATACTTTTATTGTAGTTAAGAATAACTTGCATGCTGCAGCAACTTTTAGAGTAGCATGGTGAGGGTAGGATAAATGTAATTTTCCGTATTAGCTTAAACGTTACCTGCTGCTCGTTTGAAGAGACTCGCGCGAACTGCTGCTAGTGCGTACCAGAACCGCTAAATGCGTATGAGGCGCTGCAAAGGAAACTCCGCCTACCACTTCTCCGTCAAAATTTTTTTTATATAATATTTGTTTGTATTATTATTGTTAGTGGCAAGGGTGTGTGTGTTTCATTTATTATAATATTTATAATAATAATAATTATTATTTACAATTATCAGAAAAGGGCACAATACATTTTGGGACAAAAGGGGCAGGGGCGTGAGCCCCCCCGCCCCCCCCCCCCCCCCCCCCCCCCTGTGCACGCCACTGTTATGCACTATATGAGCCCCAGGCTGCTGCCCTTGGGACTTTGGTGTCGGATCCCAGTACGCATAGCGTTTTACACTGTGTTTCCCATAGTGTAAGATATTACGCAGTACGAGAGAACCTCTTGTAAGAGAACGTACTCGGTTACTAACGTAACCTCGGTTCTCTCTAGAGAGGGAACGAGTACTGCGTATCTTGCCGTGCTTACTACATGCTCTGGTTCGCTTCGGCGATGAAAACCAGTTTGTATCAGCCTGTCGAGCTATATTTATAGGTCAAGGCCACGCCTATTTCGGCGGGACGTGACGTAGTGGCGCGAAGCGCCCCCATTGGATATGGCGTCAAGCAGGGCCTCTCTCGATAGGCTGCTGCTGTTGCCGCAGGTCAGCCAATAGGCACGAAGCCGCCTTGCCTATGTCTGCATGCTGCCGCAACGCGTTTTACATTAATTCAAAATTAAGGATAATTTTTGGCTTCAACATCTCGTGGAAAAGAGGTTCCCTCTCTAGAAAGAACCGAGGTTACGTTAGTAACCGAGTACGTTTTTAATTGCACTTAAGTCGTTTTTTCCTCCTCCTCTTTCGGTGTACAAATGTGAGGATATGAGAGTGAAAAGGGAGTAATTGATTTATCATGCGTTACCACGGCAACACAACATTACCTTTCCTCCAATAGTAATTACATTGGCTGCAAATGAACCATGGGGCATAAATAGGCTTCACTGAGAAAAAGAAACAACAAAGAGATGAGAAATTAAGTTACAAAAATTGTTGGGCTTGGATAATAATCTGGTCAATCGATTTGCTGACAAGGAATCTTTGATGTGAAATGACGTCATTTCACCTTAATTTCCTGTCCAATCTGAGAGATCATTTTGACTAAAACAGTGTCCCATTAGTTTCCAGGTGTCTCAAATGGCACACATACACAGAAACGCAGCATCCATAAAACACCTGCCACTTCCTGCGGATGTTCTAATGTGTCAAAAACAGAGGGACAACAAAAAGTAGGAAAGGTTATTATTATAATTTCTCCAGTGCATCCGCCTCCCCCCCCCCACACACACACCTCAGCAGAGTCCCACCTGATCATCTTCCAGCCTTCAGGGGTTGCCATGCACCTGAGAGTATATAAGAGAACAGAGAGAGAGAGCGCGCGCGCGAGAGAGAGACAGAGGGGGGGGGGGGGGGGGGGGGGAGAGAGAAAGAGAGAAAGAGAGAGAGAGAGAGAGAGAGAGAGAGAGAGAGAGAGAGAGAGATTCATTCAGGGGAAGGTGCTAAGCGAGAGGTGAGCTCGATAAGGGCTTGAGACCCAAAAAACAGTCCAAAGAGAAGATTCAGAACTTCAACTCATCTACACATTTAGAAAGGTAAGAATATGGAATTAGTACGATTAAATCATTAACTGCATCTGCTTCTAAAGCTTTATTTATTAACAACATCTTTTTAAAAGTTAAATAACATAATCCAAACTTTACGATTTGTAGTAAATGAAACAGTATGCATGACTGGGGATTCAAATTAAAGACAAAAACTATTGAATGTTTGATGATCTTGAGAATGACTTATTTTATTGGAAATAACTTAATTACTATTATTATTATTGGTAAGACTTTACAATAAGTTGTAATTTGTTAACATTAGTTAATGTATTAACTAACATGAACTAACCACGAGCAATGGATTTGTTACTGTATTTGTTAATCTTTGGTAATATTTTGTATTAAGATTATTATTCAGAATTCATTGACAAAAAATGTTTCAAGAAAAAAATCACATTAAATCTAATTGTTTTTACATACATTTTTTAAATAAATGTATATATATATATATATATATATATATATATATATATATATATATATAAACACAAGTAATATATTACATTTAATCATTCTATTTATAATGATATGCCTTTTTATAGAACCATACATGAAAATGATTCAAATTAAATTGATGTGGATCCCAAAGTGGAGGACATGCAAGTGAGGATGTGTTAGACCAGGGTGAATCATCAAGCAATATCTAATAATGTAATGAACAAAAAAAAAAAATTTATTCGATAACTTGATCCACTTTTCTGGTTTCTAGAGAATATTCATAGACCTTTTTCTTCCCCTGTGAAATAATGTAGTGTATAACAGGATCATAAGAGGCTTTTAAACTATAATTCTGGAGTGTTTTTAGACAAGAACTGAGTCATCATCCTTTCCGAAAAATTTTTGTGGACTTTCAAGGACAATCTTAGTAATGAGTTTCAAAAATTGCAAGAGTCTGCCGACTGAAGCTGGTTTATTTCAGCGCTTTCCTTTCTTCCCTGACACAACTCTGCTGTTGACGCGGTGCGGTGATATTCATGGACCACTTTCTCACAGATCTGTGTGTGCCGTGACGTCATCACAAAAAAGCTCTCCAGCTTTATGGTTAGCCATAAAAGACCAGGTACAAATGAATGAACGGAGTAGATAAAAGTCTGTAAGTTCATTTCTCTTCTTTCTTTTAAGCACCCTGAACAGTCAAAGTCAATGTCACCAATCACAGAACATTTATTATATAAATATATCTAAATATTATAAATAAGACATCCGTTTCTCGTAAGCGTATGCGCCCTGCCCACACGCCGTCACTGTGATTCAGTGACTCCTCCGTGCACAGATGATGGGGAGGTCATGTGACCCATTCAGCACAATCAAATCAAAGGACATTCAAGATAAATACCTGAGCAATAAAACTCGTCCTTGACTTTATATATATATATATATATATATATATATATATATATATATATCTCAGTCTCAGCCATTTTCTTTTCAGCTTTCCATTCTGAGTCATGCGAATGATACCTGAGGGATGGAAGAACTGATGAGATCTCGTCTTGTTCCTTGTTTTCAGATGCTCTGTCCTTCCTGGCTTGTGGCTGCATCAGTCCTGTGTTTCCACAGCCCGTATGTGGACGGCCGCTGCCTGGGTCTGATTCACTGCTTGGGCCTTAAATCTAATGAGCAAAAACTGGTAAGATCCATTTAAAGGCATTAATAACAGGACTTTAGAGATAGGTTCAACCAGTTTTGTGTTTTTGAAAGAAGTATCTTATACTCCCCAAGGCCGCTTTGATTCAAAATACAGTAAAACTTTGTGAAACAACTGTTATAATATATTTTAAAATGCAATTTATTCCTGTGATGCAAAGCTGAATCAAATCAAAGGACATTCAAGATAAATACCTGAGCAATAAAACTCGTCCTTGACTTTATATATATATATGCAAAGCATCATTACCCCAGTCTTTAGTGTCACATGATCCTTCAGAAATCATTCTAATACGCTGATTTGCTGCTCAAGAAATATTATATACAGGTCCTTCTCAAAAAATTAGCATATTGTGATGAAGTTCATTATTTTCCATAATGTAATGATAAAAATTAAACTTTCATATATTTTAGATTCATTGCACACCAACTGAAATATTTCAGGTCTTTTATTGTTTTAATACTGATGATTTTGGCATACAGCTCATGAAAACTCAAAATTCCTATCTCAAAAAATTAGCATATCATGAAAATGTTCTCTAAACGAGCTATTAACCTAATCATCTGAATCAACTAATTAACTCTAAACACCTGCAAAAGATTCCAGAGGCTTTTAAAAACTCCCAGCCTGTTCCATTACTCAAAACCGCAATCATGGGTAAGACTGCCGACCTGACTGCTGTCCAGAAGGCCATCATTGACATCCTCAAGCAAGAGGGTAAGACACAGAAAGAAATTTCTGAACAAATAGGCTGTTCCCAGAGTGCTTTATCAAGGCACCTCAGTGGGAAGTCTGTAGGAAGGAAAAAGTGTGGCAAAAAACGCTGCACAACGAGAAGAGGTGACCGGACCCTGAGGAAGATTGTGGAGAAGGACCGATTCCAGACCTTGGGGGACCTGCGGAAGCAGTGGACTGAGTCTGGAGTAGAAACATCCAGAGCCACCGTGCACAGGCGTGTGCAGGAAATGGGCTACAGGTGCCGCTTTCCCCAGGTCAAGCCACTTTTGTACCAGAAACAGCGGCAGAAGCGCCTGATCTGGGCTACAGAGAAGCAGCACTGGACTGTTGCTCAGTGGTCCAAAGTACTTTTTTCGGATGAAAGCAAATTTCATTCGGAAATCAAGGTGCCAGAGTCTGGAGGAAGACTGGGGAGAAGGAAATGCCAAAATGCCTGAAGTCCAGTGTCAAGTACCCACAGTCAGTGATGGTCTGGGGTGCCATGTCAGCTGCTGGTGTTGGTCCACTGTGTTTTATCAAGGGCAGGGTCAATGCAGCTAGCTATCAGGAGATTTTGGAGCATTTCATGCTTCCATCTGCTGAAAAGCTTTATGGAGATGAAGATTTCATTTTTCAGCACGACCTGGCACCTGCTCACAGTGCCAAAACCACTGGTAAATGGTTTACTGACCATGGTATTACTGTGCTCAATTGGCCTGCCAACTCTCCTGACCTGAACCCCATACAGAATCTGTGGGATATTGTGAAGAGAAAGTTGAGAGACGCAAGACCCAACACTCTGGATGATTTTAAGGCCGCTATCGAAGCATCCTGGGCCTCCATAACACCTCAGCAGTGCCACAGGCTGATTGCCTCCATGCCACGCCGCATTGAAGCAGTCATTTCTGCAAAAGGATTCCCGACCAAGTATTGAGTGCATAACTGAACATAATTATTTGAAGGTTGACTTTTTTTGTATTAAAAAACCACTTCTTTTATTGGTCGGATGAAATATGATAATTTTTTGAGACAGGAATTTGGGGTTCCCTTTCGTTGTCACTCCGAGTTACGTCGGATGACGACGAATGGGGTTTCGCTTAGAAAGCCTATCAACTTCGAGTATTACAAAACGAGCCAATGGCAAAGAAATGCCATGGGTCTGCGGAATTTGCATGACGTAACTCCGCCCCACCTCGTGGGTATAAAAGGAGGAAGTCCGCAACAGCAGTTTATGTTTTCGCTTCGGAGCCAAGTGTATTCTTCTCTCCACAAGCCAACTCTGAATTATCAGCTTCACGAACGAGTGCCTCGAGTGTTGGTGTGACGGCGATCTCCGGCGAGTGCGTGCTTCCTGCTTATCTCTGCAGTGGTTCATCAGAGAGTGCGTGCTTCCCCGGGCGCTTCAACACTTGAGTTTTCTCTCTAAAAGAGCGCACGCGGCACGTCTTTTTAAAGACGGCTCGCCCGTGCATTTAAAAAAAAAAACGAATGGTTGCGGCAGCTTGGTATCGGACTCTGATGGGCACGAGCGTTGTCTAGTATGTTTGGGCTTGATCATACTAGAGCAGCGCTCGTGGATGACTCATGTTCTCTCTGTGGGAACATGATCATCGCGTCATATAGGTCGAGACTCGGTGAACTCGCAAGAGTGAGAGTCCCCTCATCCACCCCCCCGATCTTCGGCTGGTGGCCAGGGTGACCTGAGGGTGTTGGTCTGGAACAAGGCGCCGACTCCGTGTCCGTGACCCCAGCCTCCCCTCAACGGCGTGCCCGCTAGTGAATAGGTGATTTCCACGAGTCTACCCTCTGGTGGCCCGTGTGTTTCATTTAAAGCTACAGAGGATGATACTATGTTTGTAGCAGCTTCACAAGGTGGGTTTGATTCTCTGCGAAGTGACGACTCGTCACAGCTGCCACCCTCTGGTGTGCATACGGCTGTGCCTGAGTCTGATCCAGAGATGACGGCCATGCTTTCCTGGGACGATTGGTTTTTGGGTAAGGCCGCCGACCCTCGTCCACGGCAAACCCCAATACCTTCCCTCCCGGACGTGCATGATGAGATCTCGAAGTCCCAGAAGACCCCCTGGTTTTCTCGGGACCGCTCGCTGATCTCATCCGCCTTTCCCCCCTCGATGGGGCCGCTGTCACGGGTACACTGGGGTTCCCCCGGCTGAACGCTCTGTTGCGATGCTATGTGTCCTCAGAGTGCTTCTTCTCGGCGCAATCCTAAGCACCCGCCCGTGGTCTATGAGTTTCGTCTACATTTGTGGCGAGATCCTATAGCACCACGGGACTGGCAGCCGCCTCTCTGCAGGCCATGGCCATTCTGCTGGTCCTCGACCCAGATGCTCATGGACTTGCACGAGGGCGGGACTGCCCCTAGGGCTCTTCACTGAGTCGCGCGCCGCCACTGACCTTGCTCTCCGAGCGACGAAAGTGGCCGTACGCTCCCTGGGTCAGGTGATGCCTACCATTCTGTGGCTGAACCTGTCTGATGTGCTGAATGTCGCGCGGCCCCGTCTGTCCGACGTTCCCATATCCCAGGTCGGCCTCTTCGGCGGTGCGGTTGAGAACTTCGCCCAACAGCTCTCAACCGCCCATGTGCAGACTGACGTGATTCTGTCCCGATGGCCCGCCGTCCGCTCAGATCCCTCGGTCTGCCCACTGCCGAAGGCGCCCCCCCCGCGGCTCCCACCCCGCCCGTTTAAAGAGACGGGCCGGCTCTGGAAGCCGCGGGCGGACGCCACAGCCCTCTCCAGCCCCGCCCCCCGCTACGTGCCGGGTTAAGCGGCCCTCCTGAGACGGGCTCCACAGAGATGGGACTCAGTTCTTCCAGGAGTTGGTAGCAGGACCACTCCTTTCCCCGGTGGAGGGCCGGGGAAAAATCCTTATTCTCCTAAGATCTGACTCTCCCGTCTCTGGGAAGACAGAGTTCTCGGACGACACAGAGCGGCGCCCACAAGCCGTGCTCTCCTCGTCCCCCTCTGTCCCAGAGGTGCTTGACACGGCGTGCCGTCCACGGACCGCTTCGCCCCTGTCCCCCTCTGTCGCCAGACCCCTGCCAGAGCAGGCCCCCGCGGGACGACCAGCATGGTCCTCCCCTGGCCCCCTCTATCAGGGCGCGGTTGCTAACTGTGCCCACACCGGGCCGCTATGCCGTCCACGTCTGGGGCAGTTACTCCGCTTCGCTGCCCCTCCGGGGGGACGCCTGTCGTCCGCTTGATCCCGCTGGTTCATTTCCTGGGAGCCTGGTTAGAGCTTCCCCGTCTGTCCCGCTGGATCGCGCGCACCATCAGGCTCGGCTATGCGATTCAGTTCGCACGGTCTCCTCCCCGCTTCAGGGGAGTCCGCTCCACTTTGGTCGGTGGCAATACCCCTATCATGAGAGCAGAGATTGCCACCCTGCTGGCGAAGGGTGCAATCGAGACTGTCCCTCCAGCCGAGATGAGGTCCGGGTTCTACAGCCCCTACTTCACTGTCCCCAAGAAAACCGGTGGGTTACGGCCAATCCTGGACTTGCGCGTGCTGAACCGCTCCCTTCACAGGCTGCCGTTCAAGATGCTCTCCCCCAAACGCGTTCTCGAATGCGTGCGGCCCAGGATTGGTTTGCAGCGATCGACCTGAAGGACGCCTACTTTCATGTCTCCATTCTTCCTCGACACAGACCGTTCCTACGGTTTGCTTTCGAGGGGCAGGCATACCAGTACGCAGTTCTCCCTTTCGGGCTAGCCCTGTCTCCTCGCACCTTCACGAAGGTCGTCGAGGCTGCCCTTGTTCCCCTTCGGGAACACGGGGTTCGTATCCTGAGTTATATCGACGACTGGCTGATCCTAGCTCACTCTCGAGATCAGGTTTGCGAACACAGGGACCTAGTGCTCCGGCACCTAGCTCGTCTGGGCCTTCGGGTCAACTGGGAGAAGAGCAAACTTTGCCCCGTGCAGAGGATCTCTTTTCTCGGTATGGACATCGACTCGGTCGCCATGTCCGCGCAGCTTACGAGCGAGCGCGCGCAGTCACTGCTGACTTGCCTGAGACATCTCAGGAGCAAGAATACGGTTCCACTGAAACATTTTCAGAGGCTCCTGGGGCATATGGCATCTGCAGCTGCGGTCACGCCGCTCGAATTGCTTCATATGAGACCGCTTCAGCTTTGGCTTCGCGACCGAGTCCTGAGGTGGGCATGGCATCAAGGCACGCTCCGGGTACCAGTTACTTCGACCTGCCGTCAGTTCCTCACCCCGTGGTCGAACCTCAGTTTTCTCAGGGCGGGTGTCCCCCTGGAACGAGCTTCCCGGCATGTTGTGGTCTCCACGGATGCCTCCACCACGGGCTGGGGCGCCATGTGCAATGGACATACTGCTGCGGGCTCCTGGACAGGACCCCAGCGGCTATGGCATGTCAATTGCCTCGAGTTGTTGGCAGTACGCCTTGCCCTGCACCGCTTCCGGGCGTTGCTCAGGGGTCAACACGTACTAGTACCGCTCAGACAATACCGCTACTGTAGCGTACATCAACCATCAAGGTGGTCTACGCTCCCGCCGTATGTCACAACTCGCCCGCCACCTCCTTCTATGGAGTCAGAAGCATCTGAGGTCGCTTCGAGCCATTTTCATTCCCGGAGCCCTGAACTGTGCAGCCGACGAGCTCTCACGGCTTCAGCCCCTCCCTGGAGAATGGCGACTCCATCCCCAGTCGGTTCAGCTGATTTGGGACCAGTTCGGGGACGCACAGATAGATCTGTTTGCCTCTCACGACTCGACCCATTGCGCCCTGTATTTTTCCCTGACCGAGGGCACGCTCGGCACGGATGCACTGGCGCACAGCTGGCCGCCGGGCCGCAAATATGCGTTTCCCCCAGTGAGCCTTCTTGCGCAGACCTTGCGCAAGGTCAGGGAGGATGAGGAGCAGGTCATTTTGGTCGCGCCGTATTGGCCCGGCCGGACCTGGTTCCCCAAACTTGCACTCCTCGCGACAGCACCTCCCTGGCCCATTCCTCTGAGGAAGGACCTTCTTTCTCAGGGACGGGGCACCCTGTGGCACCCTCGCCCCGATCTCTGGAGCCTCCACGTGTGGCTCCTGGACGGCTCGAGGTAGGTTTGAGTACCCTTCCACCAGCGGTGGCGGCTACCATCACTTCCGCTAGAGCGTCGTCCACAAGACACGTCTACGCGTTGAAGTGGAACCTCTTCGTCGTCTGGTGCTCTTCTCACCGAGAAGACCCCCGGAGATGCTCGATCAGCGTTGTGCTTTCCTTCCTTCAGCAGGGGTTGGAGCGAAGGCTGTCTCCCTCCACCCTTAAGGTCTATGTTGCCGCCATTGCCGCACACCATGACCTAGTCGAAGGTAAGTCGGTAGGGAAGCACGACCTGGTCTTCAGGTTCCTGAGAGGAGCGAGGAGACTAAATCCTCCTCGCCCTCCTCTCGTTCCCTCTTGGGACCTCTCAGTGGTTCTAACTGCCCTGAAGAGTGCTCCCTTTGAGCCCCTGCAGTCAGTCGAGCTTAAGTTCCTGTCAATGAAGACAGCGCTCCTGGTTGCACTGGCCTCCATCAAGAGGGTAGGGGACCTGCACGCATTCTCCGTCGACGAAGCGTGCCTGGAATTCGGACCGGCTTTCTCTCACGTGATCCTGAGACCCCGGCCCGGATATGTGCCCAAGGTTCCTACCACTCCCTTTCGGGACCAGGTGGTGAACCTGCAAGCGCTGCCCCCGGAGGAGGCAGACCCAGCCTTGGCACTGCTCTGTCCAGTACGCGCTCTTCACGCCTATGTAGACAGGACGCGGTGTTTCAGGACCTCAGACCAGCTCTTTGTCTGTTATGGTGGGAAGCTGAAGGGAAAGGCTCTCTCCAAGCAAAGGTTGTCTCACTGGATAGTGGACGCCATTGCCTTGGCTTACCAGCAGCAAGGTCGACCGTGCCCCCTTGGTGTGACGGCCCACTCCACCGGAGTGTGGCATCCTCTTGGGCTCTAGCGCATGGCGCCTCGCTAACAGACATCTGCAGAGCTGCAGGCTGGGCGACACCTAACACATTCGCCAGATTCTATAATCTCCGAGTGGAGCCAGTGTCCTCTCATGTACTCGCTTCAACTAGCTAGTACCGGACCCGCTCAGGTGTCTTCGCTTGCTCGCCATTCCACTCCTCGGACTGGATACGTGCGATATTCTCCTCAGGTGAGCTTTTCCGAAAGCCCTGAGTTCCTCCAGCACTCCTGACGTCGGCGCCAGTGTCTCTTGCCTGCGCGTCGGCTAGGTGCCTCCCGTGTGCATGGTCCCTCCCCTGAGCGACCCCCACATGTGTATTTCCACTGTAAGCCTCTCTGAGCATGTGTCTTTCCCTTGGCAAGCCACCTTGCCACCCCTGGGGTTTAAATATTCCACCTGCGGCTGGACACCCCAGTGTTCTCCATATGTTCCTTCGGGTCATATGTGTATTCTCTAAGTCCCCCCCCCTCTGGGTTGGCATTAATTGCATACTTCCCCTAGCTTGGGATATGCTTCCCAGTGTACCTTGGTATTCCTGTGTTAAATGGAGTCCTTCGTCCAGTCTAGGACAGGGATCTCGATTTACGCAGGGCACTGGAAGACAGCTGAGAAGGTGGCGTGATTAGACTGGTAACCCCATTCGTCGTCATCCGACGTAACTCGGAGTGACAACGAAAGGGAACGTCTCGGTTACGTATGTAACCCTCGTTCCCTGAGTAGGGAACGGAGACGTTACGTCTGCCTGCCACTTTCCGCTGTACCGCGGGGATCGCCTGAGCTCAGTCTTGGCTCCTTAGCGAAGAAACATAAACTGGTGTTGCGGACTTCCTCCTTTTATACCCACGAGGTGGGGCGGAGTTACGTCATGCAAATTCCGCAGACCCATGGCATTTCTTTGCCATTGGCTCGTTTTGTAATACTCGAAGTTGATAGGCTTTCTAAGCGAAACCCCATTCGTCGTCATCCGACGTAACGTCTCCGTTCCCTACTCAGGGAACGAGGGTTACATACGTAACCGAGACGTTTTCATGAGCTGTATGCCAAAATCATCAGTATTAAAACAATAAAAGACCTGAAATATTTCAGTTGGTGTGCAATGAATCTAAAATATATGAAAGTTAAATTTTTATCATTACATTATGGAAAATAATGAACTTTATCACAATATGCTAATTTTATATATATATATATATATATACCGTCATTTTCATATGCGTATGTGTGTAATTTTTTTTGTAATTATTCTCAATGGTGATTTTCATATTTTTATCCTTTTACAGTTAAAAAATAAATGAATACAATAATATTTTAAAATAAATCAGCATAAAAGATGTACTTTAAATAATGAATGCATGAACGCCATTGAAAGATCAACATTTTTTTAACAGTAGGGTAATAAAACTTTATTTTTTATATTCTAATATTTTCTTTCCAATATATTCTTAAGTTTTATGAGATTCACCCAATTACGGTATAATGAATACATATGAAAAGATTTAAAAGAAACTTTTGAATGCACATAAACTAATAATCTGTTAAGCGTTGTACAATGTATAAATGTTGTTAACAACAGCTGCATCCATGTTTAATGTGTGTATGTCCTCTTGTGCTGGGCAGCAGTGTGTCAGGCAGTGCAGATCTGCGCACGAATCCTTCAATTACGGAAGAGTGTCTGTATCTGAACAGCTGAACAGTGAAGAAGAGTTTGAGGAAGAGAGTCTCAGTCTGGGCCAGCTCTTATCCGCTCTGTCTCCTGACTCGATCCCCAGTGGAGAAACCCCTCACCTCGACGAGAGGAGGTCTTACTCCATGGAGCACTTCCGCTGGGGCAAACCCATGGGCCGCAAGCGCCGACCCGTCAAAGTCTTCACTAACGCTCTAGAGGAGGAGCCGGTGGAGCCGGAGTTGCTGGAAAGCGTCCGGGTGGAGCGAGGGCAGGGCGGCACGCTCAATGTTCAAAACAGGAACAATGTAAAGAACAACGGGAAGTATCGCATGACCCACTTCCGCTGGAACGCACCACCTGACCGGCGCTGAGGATGGAGGCTTCGTGAGACCCTTTCCGGATCAACCCAACAAGCCACTGCTCACACTCATACGAAACGTCATTGTTAAAGACGGACAAGCTGTTCAGAGATTAAGGGAGGAGAGAAAGGACAGAATGTTTGGTGTCAAAACATTTAAATTTGTCCTTACATACCTTGATTAAATAAATAAAAAAGCTTCCTCTGAACCAAAATTAAAGGGCATCAAACGTTACTGTCCTGTGAAAAAAATAAAGAGAAACAAGACTGGCGAAATCACTTATTTAAGTCAGGGTATTTCACATGAATATTAAAGCTCATTACTTGACATTTAGTTTATTTTGACATCGCACTGTGAGTTGGTTTTACTGTAATATACTGTACATGAACTACATTAAAATGAATGTGCAATGTTCCCAGCTGTGTATTTGTGTTTTATTGGTTAATATCCTGGAGTAAAAACTACAAATTTGTTGATTGGTCTGAATTGATTATTATGGAAAGCAGGTTAGGCTATATAATGGCTTTTTCAGGCCACAGAGGGGCAGTCACATTCACACACACGTCAATGCGTCAGAACGCAAACAGCAAGAAAAACAATCCTGAAATCTAAAAGTAAGAAATCTCGATTTGAGCTCAAACACTTCTAGAAACAAATTATATGATTACGTTTGCTGAACGATGAAGGTCTCTGGCAAACTCCAAAGTTTCAGCACCGCTAAAATAACAGTTTGACGAAAATATAACAGTCACTTTAAAACAACTCCCAGTTCAAAGCTTTTTGAGTTTTGCGGGAAAACATTTCCAATGAGCACACTGCATTTTATCGAAAATTTTTTATTGTCTATTTGCAGTTTAACCACAAACATTTCATAGGGAAACCTTTAATTCATTAGAAAAAGAAACGTACATTCTGACTGATATTTGACTCCAGTTACACCAGAAATGAGACATAAACTGCAGAGGTATTATAACAAATGACTAACTTTGACACGTCACAGCCCAAAAATGAACATTCTCACAGACATTAAATTCATTGCTGAAGAAATGTGAGATGTATTTACAGACCTACTGAGCGTTTACAGTGATATAATTGGCGCAAGAGCTACAATTCAGATTAATTTCAAGGGAACACTCGTACAGCAAACGCATACTAACCCTAAGGACGGCAGCAGTAAAGTAGCCCAGTACTTCTGGGTAAAGACACTACAGGAATCATAGCATTTACTTTTTAGGTATCTCTGGTTATTTTTGTCGGATCATTAAAATATCTACTACTCTGTGTAATATAAATAAATTAAAGGCAAACATTATTTAATCTGTTTTGATACTTGGCCTCATGTTATATGCACTTAAAAACATAAAAAATAACACTTAAAACATATACTGTATGCAGTCACCAATTGATGACATAAATAACAGCATGCAGAGAGAATCCTCTAGAAAAAGCACTCAGTTAATGGCACTATAAAAATCCACAGCCATACAAAAAATAGTCCTTTCACATAATGGGACTAAAATATGCAGACAACACATAAAAGAGGAAAATATACCACACCTACAGGTATAATGCTTTTCATCAAATGCTAAAAATATAGAATTTATTATACAGCCTCTAAAATACTATATTCTTATTGGCCAACAGGAGAAATTTTGTATAATGACCGCTAAACTGTGAATCTAACCATGGCATGTTTATTGTTTTTGACAGGTAAAGAGCAAGAAAATAATTGAAAGAAAATGCGTGGAAAAACAATGAACTGGTAAGAAACACAAAGAGCTGGATGAGAGAGAACTTATTAAAGAGGAAGACTTGTCACATTGTAGATAAATATGTTAGCTAACTAGTCCATGAAAAATATAACTTGGATTACAGATTAAACGTAATATATAAATTAATATAGTAATATTGTTGCATTGCATGTCTTGTTGCTAGACTGACTGTTTTCTACGTTGTAATGGACTTTTTATACTCAAAATTAATATTATATTAAAATTAAATTAATTTCATATCCATATATTTATTTATTTGGTAATTAGCAGTATGTAATAAGCAGGATAATGTACAGTCAGAAGTCACAATAGCAAAATAAACCCTGGCTGTATATTATCCTTTAAATATTCTATGTAGAGACACAGATCAGCCGTAAAATAACGCTCATCTCTCGGCATGATCTGGGATATTTGTAGAGCTTTATGTGAATCAAATGACACAAAACTTGACCAGGAGTGTGATTTATGGCAATGCTGCCGTTCCTGATAGACTGTTTCTCTTCATTTGCCTCTGAACCCTTGAGCTAGTAGTCAATCACAAAAACAAATCTACGAATGTTGCATTCTTTTTTAAAATGAAGGTGCCATACTGACTAGATTATGAGGAAATACACTCTCATTCAAACAATGACCTAACCAGGACTAAACTAGAGCTATTACAGCTATAATAAACAGCTTTAATAAACAGCTATTTACATATATTCATAGATCTTATACGCAACTTTATATACACAGTAAAAATGATGCTTATGTTTACAAAATAAAATTAATTAAAAAAATTGTCCGATGCCACAAGACTGTGCGGAAGCACTCAAAAATAAGCACAACATAGCAGGTTACAGATGCTAAATGAGTATGTGTACTGGGAAAGTGTCAATTAAACAGTTCCTTGAGCACCAGAGAGCTCCTTAACGCCACCTAGTGACTAAAGTGTTTAACACGCAAGACCTCCAGTGTACGAACTCCAGATATCTACAGAACACTGTGTGATAAACATTGGCTACCAATGCTTAAAGAAAACAATACAAAGTTGATTCAGTAAATGTTCAAACTACTAGAAAACAAAAATTAGCACCAACAAGTAAAAATCATTTTAGAGATATTTTGTGCAATAAATTACCTTCACTTATACTAATTGCATTTAAACTCTTTGTAGAAAGGTTTGTAGGTGTTTTTGGGTTTGTCACAATTTATCAGAGCTTTCAATACGGGGAAGTTTCCCCCCTTTTTTTTCTATGAAACTCCACTTTAAAAAGCATCTGAACAAAATGTGGTCACCATTTATTCTACAGTAAAAAAAATGTGTGTATATATATTGATCATAAAGAAAATGAAGCCCATTTAATGGCCATTTGATTTTTTTTGCATCATGACATTATTTTATGACAATTAAAAATATTTACCTCCAAAAGTCTTAATATTGTAATGTGTTTTTCAAAATTCTCATTAGTCTCAATGGTGATTTTACTATAGTTTTATTACAATAAGGAATTACTGTAATGCAATGATTTGTAATTGAAATCAGCACTGCAATACGCATAGTCAAAGACAGTATATTCCTACAATAAATGTATACATAATGTACGATAAAACTTTTTTTTTTTTTTCAAATTACAATAATGAGAATTTGGGGTAAATGTGCTTAATTGTCATGAAAATAATGACACAATGCAAAATAAATCTTAAAGGGCCTAACATAGGTTTTTAAAATGTTATTTATTCAAAATATAATTTACTTTCTTATTTATTTACTATATATATTTAGGGGTGAAACCCAGACATGTTCTTAATAGGTTTTGTGCCCCAGTTGAGTTGGAATTTTGCTTCAATTCTTGCCCAAATACAAATACATATCTATGTGAGCTGATTTTATTATAGAGGAGCAGAATAACTAAGAATATGTGGGAAATATTTTTTACATAGGGAAAACCCAAATGTTTAAAATTCTTCCAACAGTTACGGTGTAACTCTACAGTAACAGCGTAGGTCGGGAATGGGATGACCTCTTAGTTCTCCTGCATTATAACATCCGTGAATAGTTAAAGCCTCCAGCTCTCGGCACCTCGGGCTGCGACTGAAGTCCTGAATCCTGAGTTGAGCTGCACTAGTAAACGCACAAGTCCGGGAACTTCATCTCATAAACAGGGACTGAGCGACTCTGGGTTTGGCCGTAACTTGATGTGATGGTTCCAGATGGACTGGGAGGAGGCCTGCAAGCAAGAAAGAGCCAAAAAGATAAGAAGATTTATCACCGCAAACATCTTTACCAGAGGCGGCTGATGTTTGAAATGAGCCATGCTGCAACCTACCTGATCGTGATCTCAAAGATTTGATTAAGTTTGCTCTGCAGCATTGAAGCCTGGGAGGAAACAGAAGAACAAGTATTAGCCCTAAATTACAAAATTGAGCTGATCAGTGTGAGAGAAGACAACAGTGGAATACATTTTCATGAAATTATAGTTAACTCACTCTGGCACCACAGTGGGCAGCTATTTCCTCAAAGGGGGCCTTCTGGAACTTCTCAACAACCTGTCTCCTGCGTTCCTTCTCCTGTTCCTCCACGCCTACACTGTCCACTGGAGAACACACACACACACACACACACACACACACACACACACACACACACACACACACACACACACACACACACACACACACACACACACACACACACACACACACACACACACACACACACACACACACACACACACACACACTTTAGCACTGTTCAGCTAATAGAGAAGTTAACAAAGCAATAATCATACAATCAATTACATCATGCAGGTTCTGGAAATATCTGCAGTGACAATTTAGAGAAAGTTCATTTCTCATTAAATCAACCCACCAATGGCGTTTTTCAGTGTTTCAAAAGTGATTTCTTCAGCTGGTGTTCTCTGTAGGAAAAGAAAACGTACATTAGAGCAATGCTGTCCCCAGAAGTCAGCTATATCTGACTATCTATGAACAAGGTAAAACTATATATTAAAACTATATTAAATATATAAACTATATAAAATGCATATATATATATATATATATATATATATATATATATATTAGGGGTGTAACGGTTCACAAAATTCACGGTTCGGTTCGATACGATACAGCAAAAAGAAAAATGCCAGAGAAATTTCCTATTCATTAAAAGAAAAATTATTTTTAAATAAGTGTGAGTTTTCTACATCTTGAAACTTTTAGTTTTATAAATGTGGGTAATCTTTGAAGGATAAACAAATAATGTTTTGGTCATCACATTAAAAATAACATTTAAATATGATCACATTTGAGTTTTGAAGTGCTGGAAAACGATGTGTGATGTACCATGAAAGTATTTTACTATTCCTCCCAAACTTCCATGGTTACAGTGAGTGTTATACAGTAAATCCATGGTGAATGTTGTTGATCTGTGGACTTAAAGCCTATAACTAGTTCATTCATGGAACAATGTTTCTCCTGGTTTCCACGTCAGCGCTGTTTGATCCGTTAATAACGGAGAAATGTTAATGCCTCTCACTAGATCTCGCAGAGATGTTATTACTTCAGTGGAGAACTCAGACTCTGTGTTTACTGGAGATCTCAGCGCTGTGTATAACCGTGTCACTGGATCAGGATCGGCTCGCGCTGCACTGATGTTGATGGTCCGAACTGATAAACGGTCCGTTAAGCACAAAATAATGAGTAGCGCAGTTTCGTTCCGCTTTCATTACGCTTAACATTTGATGTTGCGCAACGTTGTGGTGGTGGATTTTGGTCAGCAGGAATAATGGTCCAACGAATCGTTCAGTTAGTAATGCGTACCGATTACTGAACCGAAAGCCTCGTACCGAATGGTTCAATACGAATACATGTATCGTTACACCCCTAATATATATATATATATTTGAAAAGTATTAAATTATATATATGTTATATTCTTAATCTAAAAATGCTAAAAAAATTTAGGTTAGGATTAGTCTAATCATTTTCATAATATGAAAAACAAAAATTTTGTTAAATTGTTTAAGTCTTGTTAAATTTAACTACGTAAACCTGTGTTGGCTTGATTTGCTATTCATGTGAATGCCAAATTTCTGAAAATGTCCTCAATAAAAAAATGTAACCAGTAAAAAAAGTTTCATAAGTGTGCCTGTAAGGGTTGCATGGTTTCACTTACGTCCTCTTTCTCTGGACTGTTTCTGGACTCTACCTCCACCTGGAGAGATATTGTTTCCCCAACACTCTTTCTCTTTGACAGCCGATCTTCATCTAAAAGGAAGAGGGAGGAATTAATCAACTGTTTACTCAGCCAATATCTGTCAGTCAGATAATAATAAGCAGAAATAACTTTAGGCTAACACTAATCAGACTAAAGCTAATCAGTTCATTTGCAATGTAAATGCCTTGATTGCATTGGCTATAGCCCGAGTAGCCGCTTATCAAAAATAAGAATTACATTGTTTTCTTAAAAACAATATGAACGGCACACACAGTGCATTTAGAGTGAGCCATGTGATGTGTTTCGAAGAATTAAAGAATATTCAGCAGGAAACAATGAAGAGCAGGTTATCCATTGGGATTTGATTGGTGCACAATGATAATTTGTACACAATAAGACATTTATAAAGAAAAATTGGTCCCACTTTATATTAAGTGGCTTTAAATACTATGTACTTACAATGGACTTATTGTGTACATACATGTTTTTACATTGTACTTATATTTTGAAAATACCAGCTTGTAATTACAGCTGTAATTAATTTATGTAATTACATTTGTAATTACATAGTTGACCCTTCCCTTACACCTTAAACCAACCCATACCACCACACCTGACCCAAACCTTACCAGTAACACACCTCAATAGCAGCAAAAGTGTTTTACAATACAACCTGAACACAATAAGTACATTGCACTTATTTTTCGATGTAAGTACATAGTACTTAAAGCCACTTAATATAAAGTGGGACCGAAAAAATAATCTATTAAAAAAATAGGGTAAATTTTGAAATGATATGATGTAGCACAAAATGCTCCTTTATGCACCTGTAAACTGTGGGACATAAGGTGTAGCTAGTCGTTCAGTGTTGTAGCCACTTCCTCCAAGAACCTCAGTGATCTTGGCCTGTTGGAACAACACCTCTCCTTCCAGCTTCTCCAGCATCTTAGGAATCCTGGGAAATCAGGAAATTTTGATCAAATAAATAAATTTAAATATGCATAAGATTGTTACAATTTAAAATGACTTCCTATTTAAATATATATATAAAAATACTATAGTCTTCAGTCACATGATCCTTCAGAATTCATTCTAATATGTTGATTTGTTGCTCAAGAAACATTTATTTTGATCAAGGTTGAAAACAATTATTCTGCTTAATATTCTAGTGGAAACCGCAATCCTTGCTGAATAATATAGAACATAATATAAAACATTAACCAGTTTGTCTTACGTTGGGTTTTCAATGAAGACATCCTCAGGTAACAGGTAAGGAATTTCTTTTTGTCTCATTCCAATCACCTGCAAAAAGGTTAATACATTTTATAAATCTAAAACTGTTATGCAATAGATCTGATAAAAAGAAGCTGTTAGTGACCACAGATCAGGCGGTGGTGCTCAGCATCTGTGTGGCACGGACCTCATGAACGTGTTGGCAGAACGCTGGAACGGTGGTCAGCTGACTGATGAGATTGAGGTAAGCGGAGGACAGGGCATGAACAGCACAGCGGTTATACACCGGTAACGGCTCCTCGCTGCTCAGTGCCACGTCCTGATGGGAAGCAACACAGGAAGATGAGAAGAAACACTGAAACCAAAGTCTTTATGAAACCCTTGTTAAACCACGTAGGTCATGATGAAACAAAAAACAGTTTGAGTTTCAAATAAATTAATTATGTGCCATCAGCACAAGAAAGGAACTAATATTGAATTTCCATGACTTTACAAAAGATAAAAATAAAAAAAGAGAGAGATTACGGCAGCCAGAAGAGAGAGATATCAAATGTACAACTAAGGTAACGCAAACTCAGGCCAGTACAGTAGGAGGCACAACAGGAACATATCTTACAGCTACATAACAACTCATAACGATCGGGACATACCGAGAGTGAGCTAAAGGATTTTGGTAACCTCTAATTCTGCCTTGTTGAATTTGGTGACCCTGAGGTACTGTATGTGTGCAGTTGTTCAAATCAGACTAAAATACTTTCTAAGATTTGAGACTGTAAATTTTGAATGCATACATCTTCTAGATGTGCAATTTGTCACTGTTTAGGAGCAAACATATTCATAGTAAAAGTCACAAAACTTTAGGACTTTATGAGTGTAAACACACCTGTAGAGCGAGCGCCACGCGGATGAGGTCCACCACCACCTCTTCGTTGGCCAGCTCCATGCTGATGAGGGCCAGGAGAGAGTAGAGCTTCTCAAAGTGAGGCTGCACGCTGCTCTGTTCCTTACTGCACAGGTAAATGTGTCTGTACAGATGCTGCGCATGCTACAAACAGAGATATCCACACAACATCAGCCCTCCGGACATACATGCAGTCTCTGACTTCAGATCAGAATGATAAGGACAATGGCGAGATGAGTGATGGATAGAGGAATGCTGTACCTTCTTCATGAAGAGGTTGTCTTGACGTGAGCATTTGTCCACTTTGAGCTTAAGCACAGAGATATCAGAGATGATACTGTATGGGGACAAAGTGACACATGAAACCACAGGGAAAAAACTAGTAAAGCCTGCATGAAAAGCCAGATTTAAAGCATTTACCTGTAATGTGGAATTTTTCTAATTGGAAACTGAATATTCAATGGACATTGAAAAGTGCAAGTAATTATTGTTATAAATTGTTTAATGGTAACATACAATTTATTTTATTTAAAATGATTACAAAAATTTAAAATTTTATTACAATTATATGCACTCGTGAACTTTGCACAATTTATTATTAAAGTAAATAGGGTCAATTTAGATGTCATGCTCTCTTAAAGTGTTAGCAGATGAAGCGGACCAGTAGAGTCCCCTCGTTCTTCAGCATATATTACATTCAAAAGAATGGGGTCAAGGTAAGATTCTTTTAAATAAATTACTTTTATTCAGCAAGGATGCATTAAAGTGATCAAAAGTGACATTTATAATGTTACAATAGATTTCTTTTTTAAAATAAATGCTGTTGTTTTAACCCAGCTATTTATCAGCTAAACAGCTCAACAACCCAGCTAAACAATCATGATAAAGTTTTGTTCGTAAAATATTAAGCAGCACAACTGTTTTCAACAATGATAATAATAAGAAATGTTTCCTGAGCATCAAATCATCATATTATACTGATTTCTGAAGGATCATGTGACCCTGAAGACTGGAGTAATGATGCTGAAATTCAGCTTTGCATCACAGGAATAAATTACATTTTACTATTTCACAATATTATTGTTTTGCTGTATTTTGATCAAATAAATGCAGCCTTGGTGAGCATAAGACACTACTTTTAAAAACATAAAAAAATTGAAAACTTTTGAACAGTAGGGTATACACCATGGTCAGAACACCTAGACCTGAATGCAGTAAACACACTAACCTGATGGTGGAGAACTTGGGGAGGTTATCATGGCGATCGATGAGGCTGACCAGGATTTCCAGCACCAGAAGCCGAATTTCTGCATCCTCTAGCAGAGCAAACGACAGCAACGGGTCCAGAAAGGAGTTGGGCAGAGCTGTCAGCATGTTAGTTGTCTGAAAACCACATGTGACCTGGACAGTGAAGAAAAAAAAGAGAGAAACATTACCTTTGCAGCATGAAATATTTGCTATGATGTAATTCTCTTTCGTGAGGCATCAAGCCGGTAGACTTTACCTGTCTCAAGGACTTCAACAGCATGACTTGGATCATTCGGTTTCCTTCAGGCCTGAAGTACAGACACAAGAAATGATGTTCACCTCAGAAAAGGTACAAAGTGAAGACATTCAAGCTTTAAAATAAAACAGTAATTCTGTTTGCATTGGTTCTTTTTAGAAAATTCAGACAATCTGATTTGCAAAGACTTCCGCCAAACAACAATTACCAACAATTACTAACTTAAATGCAATGGTATGAAAATAAAGAAACATATGTCTATTAAATGTAATGTCTCATAAATGCTTTTATCTACCACAATAATGTTTAATAATATTCATTTGTGGGATTCTCTTATTAAAAGAAACAGTATGCAGTGGCTGCAGTGCTCACCCTGAGCCTGTAGAGGGCAGTGTGAAATGCATGCCTGGAATAGGGATCTTTCCCATGATGAACAGCATCACTTCCGAGCGCTGATACGTGGGTAACGTGTTTGCAAATGAGCCTAATTTCAAAAGACACAGACCATAGTAATGAAAAATAAAGAAACTTAAAGAAGACCGTGAAATATCTGTCATAATATGCTCACAAACACACCGATAGTCCTGATGACGGCTTCCTGTAGCTGTCTCTCCTCGTGCTCCTTGATGATCTTGGTGCCAATGTTGGTGCAGTCGTAGGATCCTGTGAGTTCATAGTCCACACTGAGCCTCAGATGCCGGAGCAGCGTGTTGAACACCTCCAGCACTGTGGGGCCTAAAATAAGCAACAAACACACACACACACACACACACACACACACAACATTAATATATGTAGACACTTTTTTAACATTAGCCATCTGCAGCTAAGCAGAGTAGACTAAATCAGTACAACTAGAGATATTAGTGTTTTGAACAAATAGTTGTTTTTCACCCACTCTTTTTAATAATCAAAACAATATGCATATGCAAAGCTATTATAAGTTTCTGGGCAGTAAGAACAGTTTTCAAAAAACTAAATATCTGACAAAAAACTCACACATACATATATATATTTATTTTTATTTTTTTTAAATATATAAATCACCTCTGAGTGATAAAGCAAATAAATAAAATTATTTTTTTAACCAGGTCATTTAATTCTCCAAAATGTCCAAAGGACCTGATTCACATAAATGAATCGGATGAAATGATTCAGTGTTAGTGGCGCCGCCCCTTGGGTCAGCAGCAGTGCGGCCAGAAGAAGTGTGACAGGGCTTTCTCACGGGACATTAGGTGTGAGCACTGTCTTGACGTCAGCGAGGAGAGTCTGGCTATAAAATGTATATTATTGGCTGAAATCTAGATTGGGTCAGATGCAATGTCACACTTCTCTTCTCCCAGAGGAGCAACTTCACGTCTGGGGGAGAGTGACCCAGATCCTGAGCACAGGCATGAAATATGTGATATATGTTATAGCTTGTGCATAAATATTCAGAAGATACACTCTGTTCCTGTGCAATGAGCTTTATACTGGCTACACTACTTAATGTTTAGTATAATAATGACCGTGATTCATTTTAACCGGCATTGTAAATCCACACACCCACCAACAGAGCCACTGGAAGCGATGGCAGCCGCCTCCAGAAGGACCTCCACTATCCCAGCACGCACTGTGGCTGAGCTCTTACTGTTGGCATCTAAATGGCCCAAGAGCTGCTGGATGACCAGATGAGAATGCTGAGACTGGAGGGATGGAAAGAAAGAGAGACAAAGAACAGAGATTTAAATGACCAGGTTAAAAATCTTTATTAAAAACGTAATAACATGTATAAATGTAAATATGATTAAATAAGAATAATCCTTGCCTCACTAATAATCATTATTCAGCAACCCAAGTATAAAATAAATTAAGATATATTATTATTATAAACATATATATATATATATATATATATATATATATTAGGGCTGTCAGTTAAACGCGTTATTAACGGCGTTAACGCAAACCCATTTTAACGCGATGAATTTTTTTATCGCGAGATTAATGCGCTTTTTAGCCTAGCAAACTTTGTAGTTTTTTTCACATGCTTTTGCAACAGGACGCGGCATGCGTCGACGAGGACGTTTTGTTGCTTCGTCGACCAAAGCGCAAGCGGATCTAGTTAGACCGGAAACACACTTGTTGCGAGCCGGCAAATAGTAGGTTAACGTTACATTTTGAGTGGATGACGAGCGCGAGACGCCGAAATGGATGCCAATAAGATTCTGAATTGAAAGTTTTTCTTGACAAGACCAAAGTGATCTGTGTGTTTTGTCATTGTTAACTGAGCTGTCATCGCAGCACGTCCAGTCGGAAATACCACTTGATGGACAAGCACACACACACACAGACAGACAGACAGACAGCTTATGCAAATTCTGGTCAATATCAGGACCTCGTCAGTATTTCTTTCACCCTTTTATTGATGGACAGTGTTACATTGTGTGAGAGATTATTTGCTTCAAGTGAGAATGTTTTAGTGTGAAATTGAACACAGTATTGTCAATGTTGTTTTCAATAAAAAACATTTGCACAAAGCAAGCCGATCCACTTTTTTATGTTGATAAGAGCATTAAAATTAAAAAAAATAATGGGACAAAAAGAAATCAAGAGACATTTAGAATAGATAAAATGTGCGATTAATCGCGAGTTAACTATGACATTAATGCGATTAATGGCATTAATCGTTTGACAGCACTAATATATATATATGTGTGGTGTGTGGATGTGTGTGTGTATGTGAGTGAGTACATATAATATAATATGTATAATATAATATAATATGATATGATAGATCTGCTGTACATAAATTATGAAAAGTTTCTTATTAAAGTTTAGATTCTTTTTTCGATTAAGGCGAGACACGGTAGGCAAAAACAGGTTTTTTTTTACTGGTCAATTTTGAGATTTTGGGATATTTGTCTTCAATAGCATGTCTTCTTTCAGACTTGTGCTGAAAAAAAGTCCAAAATACACATTTAGGTCTTTATTTTACTACACTTTGTCTGTTTGCGTGTGTAGATTTCACCTAAATTCCTCAAAAGTTGCCATTCTAAATCAACATGCTGCTCTGCGATCGCGATCTGCACACTGTCATCACACACACCGTTAGAAAGCTCTCTCTCTCCTGCGCAACACTGTCGGGTCCAAATATGGTCATTTCCTGTTTATCAGCAACCAATCATGGAAGTAAAATGGGCGATTTAACTCGAAATGCGCAATCTCACTGGCTGATGCCAATTTCTGACAACGTGATTCGTTCAGAGTCGTCACGTGACGCGCTCTGCCATTATATACATACATCACATATACTATACTTTACACACTATATATACAAAACAATTAAATTACACAGCACATTTCAGTTTTTGTATAATATAATTACTATATAATACTAAACAAATCTGTAATTGTGGGATCCTAAAGTGGTTGTGAGTACATCAGGCAGAGACATATTCACCTGTGTGATGGACTGGTGATATGTTGTTTTGGATGTTATGATCAGAGATGGATGAAGCAATAATGAGTTTTGCATGTTAAACAGTGTGATACATGGATTTTACTTGGACCTAAAGCATATTTTGTCTGTAATTCATGGCTTTCAATAGAAATTAGTGGAATTTTGCCATACAAATCTTTAAAGGCCGTTTTCTCAAAATGAGTTTTTTCTCACACTTCTAGTGACGATTTTCCACTTCTGTACCACCTACATACACCAAACTTTACAGTCTTATTCCTAACTATATTGTGAAGGTTTGTTCAGAGGGATTTGTTGATATATCATTCTTGGCCTGATTTATATGACATTTTATGCCTACAAATTTTTTAAGGGTATTGGCAGTATTTTCTGATTTACAGGGTAACAAAAGGAGATTTTCATAATCCCCTCTGAAAATGTCTTTTCATTGAATATATCAACAAAATGCAAAAATAATTTTGAACCTTGTTTTTTTCAATGGTCAGATTTGTCACTTCAAAATATATGCAAATTATCGCATATTTAATTAGATATAGCCTGATTACAATATCTAAACATAAAATTACAGAAAACTTGCAATACATTTTGTTCTCCTATTTATGTGAGTAATCAACTGGTAAAGTTTCATGGTGATATCTGTAAGTAAAAAAATTTATCCTATTCACCTGCAGTGTCTCGCCTTAAGGACTGAACTCACCTGAATAGAGTACATGATGATCTTAAAGCAGCGCACTGCAAATGTTTTGCCTTCCCACAGAGAGTGATTATCAAGATGCCTGCGGTGAGAGAACCGAGAGAGCTTGAGCTAAAGAAATGAAGCCAGAAGCGACTGAAAAATGAGATTCACACCACTCGAAGTGAGATTAATTATGAACTCATAAATAATCCAGAACTGAGATGAGTTTTAAATATTCTTGAGTTACTCTTCATCAATATGCCAACATTAAGAGACTGGAATTATAAAGCAAATTTACTAAATCTTAACTGGGAAGTAATGTAAGAATACAGCTATACCGTAAAAACGAAAGAAATACCAGCATAAATGACAAAAATGATATTTCATAACTTAATCTGACAGGCGTGATGTGTGGCAGATCTCTTACATAAGCACAGGGGTGACAGCGTTCTTGATGTTTCCATAGGCGGCCCGGCCCAGCAGTTCCCGAAAGCAGCGCTCCGTCAGCTCGGCTGGGCTCTCCTTCTCCTTCTCGCTGGCCTGCAGCGGAGAGGGGGAGCGACTGCACAGAAGAGAGCCACACTTTTCGTTTTCAGCTCTTCTCAACTGAGAATTGAAAACGAGATTGGGTTTCGGAGAAGATGCTGAATAAAAAACTACTGACATATCAAATCACCAAATGAGTGTTTAAAAGTGAAAAGACCAGCAGGCCTAAAGCAGAAATGAACTCATTTTCAGCAGTGCACTTCTAATATTAGTCAATGATTCTTGCATTAAAAACCTCATAATTTAGACATTTTCTCTGACTGTTAAAATTAAACTGTCTGTTTTTGATACTGTAATTTTAAGACTAACTGACCTCTATTATTATTGGCTAATCTCCATTTAGCCATATTCATGATACACAAGTTTTATTCATACATAATTTGCTGCTGAAGTAAATTCTGAAGGAATTCTTAGGTAAGTTCTAAAATAAAATATTAAATATGTTCTAATTTGCTTTGTTTCATACAAGAAAAATAGAGATTAAGAAAATGGGTTTGTGTAATTTATAAGCAGTCAAATCTCAAATTAAAAATACAATATTGTGTATATATATATATATATATTTAAATGACAACTTTAGAACTATATAAATTTAACATTTTAAAAAACATCAACTATTGAAATTTCTTAATAAAACCATTGCATATGAACATAAAAAGCAGGACAGTCCATTAAAATATGCTACAGCAGCTACAGTCACATGAGTTATACTAAGTCATCATACATATTTTTCTTCCCAAGTAAATTTATCTTAAGTATGTTCTGATGTTGTTGTTATACTATAGAGATTAAGAAAATGCCCTGAAAGTCTGACAATATGTCATAAATAAAGGAATCTGTCCTGAGAGAGCTTCACTGTCTGTGTCAGAAACAGAGCGTTGGGTCTCACAGGGTTCGTCTCATCATTAATTAATCACACTGTTCCTCTGGCCTCACACACCCTGCTGTCAGTCAGTCTGCTGCTCTGCTCACGGTCCCGGCGTTATATAACCGCATGACGACTGTCCAAATCTGCAGAAACTCTCCTCACTTCAGCTAAATGCCTCTCGCCACACATCCAGAAGGATGCTGGACTGTTTAGTTGACCAGAAACAAACACACTGTGTTTTTAGTCCACCGCTGTGTCTGCTGTTCTGCCGATTTGAAATGTGCACATCTGACATCTGAGTTAATTATCAGCTGCCCTTTACATCCAACGGCAATTAGCACATAGCAAACAGCAAGAAGGGGTAATTAAAGTCTCTTCCTGCGGTATCATTATGGCTGCATAGGGCGCACATCAACTAAGACTGGTCTTTGATGCTTATAATGGCAACGATTTAGTTTGACGTCTCACAACACACCACTCACATTTGGTGCGGTGTAGCTGTAGGTCAATTATGGATTCAAACGCCACAACTTTACATATCAATACAAAATTTAAATGATGTAAAGATGTGAAAATAATTTTAAAAAGACCGTGAAACCCCTAATTCAAGTTATATTAAATGCTGTTCTTTTGAACTTCCTACTGAGAAAATAATCTAAAAAAGTATTATATTGTCCACAAAAATATCTGCAGCACATCGGTTTTCAACATTGATGAGAATAAATATTTCTTGAGTACAAAATCATCATATTTCAGGCTGGAGTAATTATGCTGAAAATGTAGCTTTGCCATCACAGGAATAAATTACAATAAATTTATATATATTTAAGACATTTATTTAAAACATTAAAAAATCTCAATGTTCCGAACTTTTGAATGATAGTATAGGTATTTCTACATGGTTATACAAAATATAAATAATTGTTGAATTATCAGCAAAAAAAATATATTGTGATACATATGCTGCTACTGAGATTCTGTATGAAAGTACTAATACTATGAGTGGTCATACCGGCCATCCCTACTCATATAGTCACATACATCTTATTTATTTATTTTTTATTGCCATATTAGCATAAAAAATTATATGTTCAATTCTTCAATTATGTTCAATTATATTAAAAAATGAAATAATACAATATAACTAAAGGGGTGGTAAAATGGCATTTTCACAAGATAAATAAATAAATCTCTGATGTCCCCAGAGTGTGTGTGTTAAGTTTTAGCACAAAATACCCCACAGATATTTTTATATAGCATGTTAAACTCTTTGAGGGTTTGCAAAAACGCACCGTTTTGTGCCTGGCCCTTTAAATGCAAATGAGCTGCCTCAGAGGGCGGGGTTTCAAGAGGTCTTGCGTGTTAGCAGCTGCGATTACCTCACGCAGACACACTAAAATGACAGAAACTGTTCTGCCTTTAATGTTAAAACGGAGTCAGACAAAGATGGAGAGACTCAAGAAGAAGTGACAACATGTAAAATGCAACAGGACGTCTCTGAATGGTTAGTTGATGAATTTATGTTGCTGATGTGGAGTTAACTATCTTCAATTAGCATATTCTGTCATGATAATCTATAAATCGCTCGTATAGGAACTGTTGTGAGATGCACACAGAGTGACTTTCTATTGCATGTGAAAAGAAGGATGCTAAAGTTTGAGCTGACTCACAAATGTACTCTTATACAACAACTCTTCCTCTTCTCAACATGGACTGCGCGTCCCGGGGGTGGTTTATGTACATTTTAGGGTTGCTGATGTCACTAACCCGGGAGGAATGTCGTGTAGTCCCTACCAGCCGTTTGTTGTAGTCCTTTTCTTTAAAAGCGAATATCTCCCTTTGCTTTGAACTTTGAGCGCTGTAACTTTGCAGATGTTGTTTATGCTCAAACAGCAACATTACACACTAGCTAAAGTTAGAAAAGTGAAATCATACTTTACCACCCCTTTAAACTGTATAACCCATTTTTTTATAAACTATCTACAAATATTTAAGTTTAATATTTGACAGAAATTGAAATTTAAAGCAGAGCAGTCCATTTAAATATGATTACCGGTAATAGTCAAAGGAAACTATAGATTCACAGAATCACTGACATAACTGTGACCTCAGTCCTAGCTTGTTCCAAGCTTCTTCTCCTTTTTTGTAGTTTCCCTCCACCCAACCACCGGCTCAGAGTTGAGTAAGCAGGGACAATCGTGTCCCATAGGATAATATGTCAAACTTAACAGGAGTTCATTTTAGATGCGTTGTAGGCACTGACTGTAGACAGCAAGAACACTACACAGAGCGGCAGTTTGCATGAAATGGTCCTAGAAATGGATGGGGCTTAATGGCTGAACCTATCTGGATAATACTGTAGGTGATTACTGGATCAGACGTTTGAAAGATACTTTCATACAGATTTGTATTGAACCCTGTGTGTCATATTTGTGGTTTTCTCTGTTTGATTTGCAGGATGGGCTTTGGGTGAGTGACGTCATGATGACTGAGGAGTGACGCCTGTGTTGGAGCTGACCCGGGCGATTTGAGCAGTTCCCTTCAGTTGTGATGGCGCTCCCCGCTTCGCACCGTTTTTGTTCCCTTTTCAGTTGTTTGTTTTGTCTTTTCCTATTTTATTCCGCTTAATTTAATAAAAGTCAGTCCTTTTTGATCATTATCCAATGTGTTGACTCCTTCTTTGTTACGGCTTGCGATCCGGCCGTAACAGATTATATTGTTGGATTTCCAATTGTATGATATGTAATTAGTAAATTTAAATGATGTGGCTCAATGGAGGATTCAGCTTTGAGAGCTGCCAAGTGTCTCTTGAGGAAGAAAAGTTTATATCCCATAGAAGTTATTTATAAACTAGTTAAAGCCCAACACTCTCACCTCTCTGTGCCGTCACCAGACTGCAGATTGAAGAGCAGCGAGGGCACGATCTTGTCCATGTGCTGAGGGTCCCAGATGTTCGCCTGCAACTCATCGTTTACGGTCTTCCTCACTACTCCCTGCAGACCTTTAATGCCAGCCATTCGGATTCTGAGATGAGGAAGTACTCAGTTAGTTTGGAAAAATGTGTGTATCCACCTTTTTTTTTCAATGTGGAAATAAGCAGTTTTCAGTGAATGTGCAAGACTTCATTAGCTCTGCTATAGATAAATAACTATAAGAATAACAAAGTGCAGTATTGAAAATATTTGTGCAACAAAACAGTGTGTTTATGAGTATGATAATAAATTCAACTAATATGATAAATACCAATTTGCAATATACACCAGCATAACAGACTGTTTTTGCATAGGTAAAATAACTGGAACTGTGACACTGGAAGCCTCGAACATTCAACTTACAAATGGTAATGCTCTTATGTTAAAAATAAGGAGTATAGTGTGTACAGTATATAGTTATATTCTATTAAATGTTCTATGTATCTATCTAGATTATCAGTCAGACGTGTACATGTATGTTCTCTCACTTGGTGCGGATGTCAGGGTCCTCGAAGCTGGAATGGCACATCTCGCTAAACCGCGACACGAAGAAATCATAACTGCGATGATATGAGGGAGTGTCCTCCTCTATGTTAGCAAACTTCACAAACTGGAAAATAAGAGCAATTCAATAAAAATAAATTAATGAATTACATAACCAGGAAAACCAAAGTCAAATCAGGTTAAAAACCCATTTCCTTGAAAAAACTGCAAATGCTGCTCTAACCAGGACCAGCTCGTGGGTGATTATAAGACAGAATTAACAAAGATTAAATGTTAATGTAATATTTTGTTCTACATTAACCCCGGCCAACCTCATCATCATTACTGAACAATAAAAGCTTTTCTGACACCTACAACCAAGTATAATAAATATCCATATAGAGGAACAGACTTCACCTGCATGGAAGTAAATGAATTAAATGAATAACATTATTACACTATTTTAAGGTTAGGACAGGGTCATTAGTTTATGCTCATTCAAATACTTAGATGTTGTTAAATGTTAATGTTATTAAACCATGTATCATATATTATATTCACATATAATTTCACAGATTCACATATTTGCATTTATATTCATATTTGAATGAGCATTAACAACAAATCTGTAACATACTAAGTCTTACTTAGTGTTTCAGATTTAAAAAAGGAACCCAATCTATTATAATTCGACAGGTTTTAGGTTATTTTTAGATTTAGCTTTTTTTAGTCAAGATCACTGAGGCCATGAATAAAACAAAAATAAAATGCCTTATTATAGAAATGGTAGAGAACTGATGGATGAGACCCTGTCACTTAGATGATTTAATGACTCATTTTTAACTAGCGCCTGCATACTAAATCTGTTATTAATGAATAATTGCATAAACTCTAGACCTACATTTCCTTCTTATTATCATGTGATGCGGCCTTTGCAGAACCCGAATGACCCTTCAGAGAGCAGATGTGGGTGCAGTTCTGACTAACGCATCTCTATCCTAAAGCATTTCCAGGTAAATAAGGTCAATGTGAAACGCCACTGAGAATTAAATCAGTTTAAAAGGGGCTTTTATATGTGACTGATATCTGCAGTGTGCAGTGGCTAAGGTGGTTCTGGGTGATACAGAATAAAATAAAATGGGTTAGTCACATTGAGTTTAAGCACTGCATTTTATGTTGTATGTGGATGCATGTTCAATGCCATAGATTACTCATTTTGATCTATAATTGAGTCTGATTTTATTTACATTTCTTTATTGCATTTAGATGGATGCACTGCAGTGTGTGTGTGTTTGTTTGTTTGTGGCTCATCTGCAATGTTTATCAGCAAACATACGTATAAATATTTTACATAGTACATTTTACATAGTACAAATTTTATATAGTATGTACATGGTGTTCTAAATACAGAAAACGCATTTACAGAATGTTACAAACCGTGTTAATTTAGATTTTAGGAATTTTCTTTACTATCCCAGTCATTTGTGATTACTGGATGATGATTTTGTAAAACAAATTTTATGGAAATTGCACTCATGAAGAGTAAGTGACTGGAGTTCAGTGCTGTACTCTTTGTGTCAGTGAACTACCATACAACAGTGTGTACGTACTGAATTTGTTCCCAGGATTTGCAGGTTGGGCTTGTCAGCCTCCAGGAGTTTTCGCACCATCTTCAGGAAACTCTCCACAAACAGGTTGATACTCTGACAGTGGCAGGCCATTAGCAACTGGTCGAGGGCTTCCATCGCAATACACACGTACCTGACGAGACAAAAAACACACACTAAATACAGGCAGGAGGAACAGGAGAAAGTAAAAGAGTTGTATTACAAAATACAAGATGGGATGTCTCAGATCAGGCTTATAAATGTCAGTACCCATAACGGTGTCTAGCTACATCCCGGGACAGTCTCTCAGACAGGTACGCCCCGATCCGATCCAACTTCTCTGGAGCTGATAGGGCGTAAAAAGTCAGCTTCTCCATGTTAGCCTTTACCAACCCATCCTACAGACACACACACAAACACAAACACACACACAAAGCATCAATAACCACAACAGACCTGGAATAAGGGGAGAATTAAATATCCAGTTTTGTTTCAACCTTTGATGATCATTAGAGTATATAGAAAAACCTTTGAGAAACTAAAATAAAATGTATCGTTCAAAAGTTTGGGGTCACTAAGATTTAATGGTTTTGATAATACAGTAAAAAGTAATAATGTGAAATACTGTTTCCTTTAGAATCTTTTTTCCTGTGATGGCATTTAACAGCATTATTTATTAGTCTTCTAAAAAATAAAAAAAAGGGAAAATGAGCATGCATAAATAAACATTAAATACAGACTCAATATACTGTACACAATATAGAAAAAAAAAAACTCTAATATCAGCCAGTAATTAATATGGTACCATTATATTGCGTATCCCTACATGGGAAGCATATTTGCATTCAAAATAGTTCAGACAGAAATTATGCAAGAACACACAGGGCAAATGACACATATTCAAATAAATACATAAATAATTGCACAAACTTATCACAAAAGAAGACTTACAGATTCTGCATAGATATGGGAACATTGCTCAGTCACAGCAGGTCACCTGAGGTAGCGCCAGTAATTGTTTTGAAATGAAGACAGTGGATTTGCTATAAAAGTGGTGCTTTGATGGCTATAGTGCTTTGAAGGTGATGAATTTAGAAATGAAACTTTTCTAAAATTGTTTTAGTGAGTTGACAGTCTGTTAGGATTAGGGTCATCAGCTCACTTAACTCACCTACCCATTGGTTCCCCTACTCATTTGCATTGCTGCTATAAATATGAAATATTAAAGCTAAAACATTGTAGATAACCTTGTAAATGACCTAACTGACTAGTTGATTCAACCACTTAATCCAAACTTTAGGGAGAAAAAATAAGTTAGCAAATGGAGATGTGGAAAGTACTTCATCTAATTCTATGGACAGTTTTTGGTGCTATAGATTAATGTTACTACTAGTGGTAGTTGTTCGGTAGCTGGAAGACCTTTATTGTGATGATCACCCTTGCTGGCTTTAACCCACATAGAACACACTGCTCCCACATTGCTGGGCTACTGCAGCAAAAAAATGAACTGAAGGAGACATTTCAGATATCTCAGCAAATAACCTAAAATGGTGTTAAACTCTGCCTCAGCAAAGACTACGAGTGGATCCGCTCCTGGCTTGTATCCTCGGACACCTGCTTAGGTAATTGCCTCTGATACACTAATTGCCTCTAACACACTTTATTTTAAGTGGTCTCGGAAAGCAAGCATCTGCCAAGAGCATCAACGCAATTGTAAATAGGAGGTTTAAGAGGCGAACAAGGGCTGTTTGACTGTAAATAGACTCTCTGCGATTGCGATAGGGTAAATGACCATGTAAAAGGATGGAGCTGAGAGAGAGAGAGAGAGAGAGAGAGAGGGGGGGGGGGGAGGGAGAGAGAGAGAGAGAGAGAGAGGGGGGGGGGAGGGAGAGAGAGAGAGAGAGAGAGAGAGAGAGATGTCCTCACCTCTGGGTCTTCGGGGAAGATGTTGTCCACCAGTCTCTTGTATCGTGGCCTCAGCGCCCCACAACAACCACACACCCCTGCAGAGAGACAAATCAAGTAGAAATGTGGTTAAGGATTGATTGCTGTAAGAAAAGTGCCATTGATTATAGGAAGACAGCTGATTTGCCCCCACAAATGGCATCATAAAAAGGGTTCTGGGTTGTCATTAACACCACAGAAAGCGATCTCAAGACATTGACAAAATATCATATTGCTCACAAGCACTGGTTTTGTTAGGCCCACATGGAAGTACCCAACCTGCTTGCTGTCATCTTAAAACATACATTTCTTCAAATGTGAGATAAGCCTTTTTAAATAAATATCGCTATTGACCACAATTTGAGACAATACTGTAATCATGTTTTGCTCCTAATATCTACTTTTCCACACCTTTTCCAGGCTATGACCTTGGATCATTAGTCTAGTGAGACAACATCAGCAAAAAAATATTACAACAGGACATCAAGCTATTAGTGGACCAAGGATGCAAACTTCAATTACTGAGGATGTGTCCACATGGCGGTGTGTGGGCTTGTGGACGGTCCTTCCTGTAGGTCAGAAATCTGTCAAACACAGACAACCTTGAGAAAAATCATGCAACATATAACACATCGTCTGACATTGGCTGCCAATATGCAGAGGGGAAATCTGCGATCCGATTGGCCCACGCATCTCAGCAGTGATGAGTCACACGTGTTCTACTGAACAGCGTGACGGCAAAACAATGAACTCCTGGAGGCAATCATAACTTGTATCAAGTGTTTTCTTCCACACTGCTGACCGAAAACTATGGCAAGATAAAATCCCTTTTTGGAAAAAACAAACAAACAGATTTCATGGAGATCTGGCTCATGTTGAGAAAAGAAAGACCTTAATCTCAGAACGACGTCAGTGAGGGAAAAATCTTCCGATCTGTGAATGGTTTTTCTGATCTGTTCCACTAAAATGAATGTTTGAGAAAAAAAAAAAAAAAAGAGCCAAGGCGTCTCTATTTTTAGCCTTTGCTCTATTTTGAGACTATTTTGAGACTACATAGAATATTCAATCTGCTCTTCTGCCTCCAATGAAAGGGAAATAGTAATTTTTTGCTGAAAATAGCTCTTGTAAATAGCATATTCAAATTTTTTGCAATGCAACTGTTTACAACACACAGGACAACCAATGCCATTGGGCATCACAAAGTCAATCCTCGCCATGTTTTAAATCTAAAAGCAAACAAGTCATCTAAAAGGAATGCAATTTCAAAGCTGCAACAGAGGGGAAGATTGTTTGAAAATAATGACTAACATTTTGATCCGTTTTCTGAAACAAAACTATTCTATGGCTTCAGAATACTTCAAATATATTGTAAAAACAGTGGAATACACACTATCGTTTGGATTCTAAAAATATGTGCAAGATATTTATAAAGTTTTGAAAGAAGTCTCATGTTCACCAAGGCTGCATTTTTTCAATAAAAAATACAGTAAAAACAGTAATACTGTGAAATAGTATTACAATTTAAAACAACTTCCATTTTATTATATTTTAAAATGTAATTTATTCCTGTGATGCATTGCTGAATTTTCAGCATCATTTCGCCAGTCTTCCGTCACGTGATCCTTCAGAAATCCATCTAATTTTTGTGGAAACCATTGTATATTGTTTTTTTCAGGATTCCTCTGATGAATAGAAAGTTCATAAGAAAAACATTATTTGAAATAGAAATCTTTTGTAACATTAAACATGTTTTCAGTGTCAGTTTTGATCAATTTAATGCATTCTAGCTGAAAAAAAAAAAAAAAAAAAAAAAAAATATATATATATATATATATATATATATATATATATATATATATATACAAAACATACTGAACTTTTGACCAGTGTGAATAGGGTGCTTTTTCATTGAATAAAATTTAATTTAATTCATTTAATTTGTTCCACACACAGCTTGAGGAGACTTATGCACTACTTGCATGATATGTTTATGAAGCTTTTTAGTCCTTTTTGGAGCTTGAAAGCCCATCAACTTTCATTGCATGTAATAGAGCAACTCTGAGATTCTGAGAGCTGTTTGGAAAGACATCAAGGTGAGTAAATGACAGAATTTCCATAGTTGGCTTGACTACTCCTTTAAGGTTGGTAGGTTTTATGCTAATGTTTGGAGGCTGAGCTGCCACGTGAGTGAAGAGGAGCTGCTGCACTGCGCCGTGACTCTAAACCCACATGAACACACAGAGATGGCACCACACTGACAGCCACCCTCTCACAAACAGCTGTGTTTCACACTTGTGTCTCTCTCCCACTCATTAAATCTCCATCTAGTGGATACAGACATAGAGAGACAGTCTTTAAAGCAGAAAACTTTATTTATGCATCTTTTATTATTCATTGTCTGCTGATAAGCTGCAGCTGGTTTGGCAAAGCAGAAGGAGTGCTATCTGTCATGCCAATGAAGCCTAAGCACAAACTTTAACCTTTGTCATGATAGGCAGTGGCCTCTTGCTTGGCTAGTCAAGATTGAGGCTGCTCTGTTTTCACTGAAACGGTGATCCGCCACATGCCTCAGCTCAACGTCACGCAAAACACCACCGACACACATGCCACATATGAGTATAAATATACATGAAACACAGCAGGCTCTTCCTTGACATAAAGGCCAAAACAATCCACATAGTTTACACTTCTGTGTATACTGCACCGGTTCAAAGTTTTATTCCACAACAACAAATTTGATAAAAAACGAATAAGGGAAAGTGTGTATTTTTGTATATTTCATGATTAAAAAACAATCAAGGCTCAACAGAAGGGATGTTTTCAGCAGTTGGGCCAGTATAGTTAAAATTTTGAGTTGAGCTCCAAAACATTATGAGCAGTCACAGGTGAAGCGAATAGATGGTAAGCAAACAATGAGTTCTTGAAATCAACGTGTTGGATGCAGGAGAAATGGGCAGGAATAAAGATCTGAGCGGCGACTTTGTCGAGGGACAAATTGTTATGGCAAGGGTTGCATGGTCCAATAAGTCTTTTACAGCAAGGCCATTTACCATCTATGTGCGCCATTTACCTGGTTAGGTAATGGCACCTGGATGCGCTGTGGAGGACAAGCCGGTGGAGGGAGTGTGTGATGCTCTGGGCAATGCTCTTCTGGGAACACTGGGTCACGCCATTCATGTGGATATAAATTTGACATGTGCTACCTACCTAAACATTGTTGCAGACTAAGTAAACCCCTTCATGGTGTTCTCTGGTAGAAGTAGCCTCTTTCAGCAGAATAATGAACCCTGCCACATTGCACACATTGTTCAGGAATGGTTTGAGGAACATGATGAAGAGCTCAAGTTGTTGCCCTGGCCTCCAAATTCCCCAGATCTCAATCCAATTAAGCATCTGTGGTATGTGCTGGACCAACAAGTAAGATCCACGGTGGCTCCACCTCACAACCTCCACTCAGTTGCATAAAGCACCTTAAGTGTTATTTTCCCTTAAGAACGCCCTTAAGTTTCACTTAAACTTTAGGGTGTTGCAAAAAATAACTTAAGTGTTGCTTAAGGTTTTCTTTAGGTGAAACGTCATACACCCTAAGAATTTCCCTTAAGTATCTATTTTTCTCTTAAGTAATCCCTTAAAAACCGTTAAGTGTTGCATAAAGCCCCTTAACTGTAATTTTCCTGAGTATAACAGAAGTTTGGAAAACCTCCCCTTAAGTATTACACGGAGTGAGTAGGTTCAATCCAAGTTTTCTTACGAGATGTGATCGCCCGTTTTATATGATAAACAAATGTTAATTCAGCCGCTTTTTAACATATAAACACACAAAGCACATCTTTTTATATAGTTAACAGATGCTCAAACGAGGTGTGTCACGCGCAAGAACAAACCTCATTGGTTCTTGCGCTTGCACGCACATTTGAGCTTCCGAAACAGCCTGGATTACTCATATGGATTACTATTATGTCTTTCAATAAATGGATAGAAATGATGAGCAAATATTAAAAATATCTTTATTTGTTTCTAAAGATGAATGAAAGTTTATTGGGTTTAGACCGACATGAGGGTGAGTATGATGACAGAATTTTCAATTTTGAGTAAACTATCAATTTGAGTTTCTGTCTCAATCTGGTCCTTCTCTTTCATATTTGTTTTTCTTTTTTGTTTTCCTTATCCATGATATGCTGTTTTCTGTGAAACTTACCGCTATCTGTATTAACAAATAACGTGTCCATGGCAACAACAGAACTTTATAACGGCAAAACCTGGATCGCTGTTGTGAAAAACATAAAACTTAACTTTCCCTTACCTAAGAGAACAGTTTAAGGGATTATATGCAACATCCTTAAGTCATTCCCTTGGGTAAGGGGTAACTCAAGGTGCTTTATGCAACCTGGTCCTGCTCCTAACGTCTTGGTGTCAGATAACACAGGACACCTACAGGGCTCTTATAGCCAATGCCTCGGTGGGTCGCTGCTGTTTTGGCAGCACATGGAGGACCAACATAATGGTCATAATGTTTTGGCTCATCATTGGTGTACACTACTGGTCAAAAGTTTGGGGTCAATAAGAATTTTTTTTTTCAAGAAATTGATACTTTTATTAAGCAAGGATGCATAAAATTAATAAAAAAAAAATGTCAGTAAAGACATTTATAATGTTAAAAAATGTTTTTTTTTGCAGCAGTGGCCAGAGAGGCATTTCTGTAAACTGGTCAGAAACTCTCTTACACTGGTCCTGGGCCAGAGGGCCATCCTTTTTGTTCTAATAAGTGTTTATAACTTCATGGAGCTGCTGGTGTTCCCTGTGTGGGTGTTCTTGGCTACATATAGTTTCTGCTTCCCTTGTGTTGCTGTCTGGCAAGTTTTTTTTTCACACTGACAAATGATGCATTTCACCACTAATGCTCTCAGACAGCAGAACGGCTCACGTTCAGTCATTAAGCGGCCGTTCCTCTGTAGAGTAGAGTACAGGAAGACAGCAAGGCTGTTATCACAGGAGTTTAGCCACAGATGGGAAAGAGTGAACTTTCTGTGTCCTTTTCTTGTGGCAGAATCTGTGATGTAGACAGAACTGTCACCATCGATTAATCTGTGGTGTCAATAGGCCAACCAAACTGTGTCACAGGGGCAAAACTGTGGAGGAAATCAATACATCCGAACACGTTCTCTACAGAATGTAAAATCTTATACAGAGAAAGAAAAGAATATGGCAATTAAAAACAGACAAAAGGAATGAGATTAGGGAAGGAGGTAAGAAAGGAGATGGTGCTAATGACGGTCATTCAAACAGCAGGAAGTGGTTTCCTCCATCACAGGATGTAGGCTAGTAGAAACAAATCTGTTCCTCTCTCTGATACCGTAGCGGTCAAAGCCATGATAACACAAATCAACTAAAGGCCTCTGGGCCTCAAGATATCGTAGATACTAAGGGTACATGAGGATTAAAAGTGAATTTAATCAATAAAAGTAATATTAAAAATGAATTTTTATTTTAATAATTAAATTTGTACCTTGAGGTTCACTATAATAAATATGTGGAAAAACAATTATTTCCAACCTTCATTCTAAACCCTCTGTCTGAAATGGTCCGTTTTTAAGGGGCGGCTCCTTCAAGGCTTGTCAGTAAACGGCCACTGTGAATGATTGGCTAACGTCATTCCATAGGAAACAATATCAGCACCTACTCGCTATCGCATGTTAGGGTTTTGAAAACATTCTCCAAATAAAACCGTCATTTACAGACAAAGCATTATGAAATCATTTACTGACGGTTTGTGATGCAGCTGCTGTCAGATTCAATACAGCTGACTGCTTTATCTTTCAACAAAAGTTTCTTTGCGAGCTCTCATTACATTGTGTCTCGTTTACAAAAAAAAAGCTTAAAAAAACATATAATCCTCCGACATGATCCGGACTTAAAATAAACCATCCACTTCGTTTCTGATGCTGGGATCCTTCTGAAGTCTGTACAGACACGCAAACGAGCTGTTTAAACTAGACACGTCAAAGCAAATGTTCTTTCATTCTTTCATTAGTCCTGTTGACAGACTGAAGTGCGTGAAGAATGACAGAAACTGAACCCGCTATACTGTATCCAGTGTGACGGCGTCAGTGATTATAATTGGTTCTATTTTCTTTTGACGCAACGCAATGCTCACATCCAGTGTAGGCAAATGTCAGCAGTTAAGCGAGTGAATGCCAGTGGGCATGGCCTATGGTGTGATGATGTGTAATTATTCGTTGATGACTTGCTCTGGAGAGACGCATATGGAAATGTATTTGCCCGTGTGACTTCACGGGTCACCCAATATCAGAACGAGCTATTTTTCAAGCATGATTAAATAAATGCTTTGTTTATAATGAGGATTTTTTAAACTATGAAACATGCAGGATGTTGTACAAAGACCTCTTAAATGTCAAAATATCAAGGCAAAATTATTTTCTCATGTCATGACCCCTTTGAACAGATCCCCTTTCTCTCTCACACACACAAACAAACAGACTGTGAGTTATCAGCAATCAGTGTTGCTCATGAGGCATTTTTAAGGCTGAGTCCAGAAACCTCCTGCTTCCTCTCTCGGGCTCCTGCGTAAATTCACAATCAGCACACCATTCCCAGCTGCAAAAGAGCCTTGATTATGTAGAGAAGGTTCCCTGATCACAGTGTAAGAATATGTTCGCTGCGATTACTCAGGATACGTTACAATCACTCGATCGAATCACTCGATACACTGCCCTACAACACAGGGCATTCACAGGGTATTCAGCCAGTTACAATGCTATTTGCAGTGCCAGTGCGTGAGTAGGTACCAAGTCTTTACCATTTAAAATTTCATAATTTTGCAAAGAAAACAACTATACATCAATATATCAATAGAGCCCTATATGAAGTTTGGCTAAAAGAAATTTCATTTCAAAAGCGACTGGCATCTTTATTAGTAACAATTTAAAATACATATATTGCAAATTAAATTGCATTTATTTTCATTTTAAAGTTTGCAACAGTAATTTCTGGCAAAATGCAAGAAGTTTTAAACTATTTAGATTAATTTCACCTCTCAAGAGTGTAGAGCATTACGTGAAACACAATAAATCTCATATGCCATTGGTCAGACAAGAAACTCAAATTCTATTGTTTTAAAAGGACTCCAGAGATATTGTGTTTTTACCTTTCAGGGGGAATCAATCTGCAATTCTGCAACTTATAATTGTTTCTACATATTAATTTCACTATTTGTATTGAGATCTCACTATTAGTACAGAAATACAACTGCAACAAACACATATGGACACATACACACATTCAGCAATGTGAACAGCTCAGTGGGTCAGCATTAGGAGATGCTGTGCTGCCCTTCAGGAATGTTATATAACACACAGCCAGGGACCACAATCTTCTATTTTTACACGAGATGGGAGAAGGGCCGCCTCAACAGACATCTCCAGCAAACACACACACACCTCTACCTGAAACCATCAGCTGCCCAGGATAGACAATAACATGATTTCAAAAAGTCCAACAACACTATGGGCCAAATTTATTAAACAAGGCAAATTAGCATGAGAGCGAAAAAACACAAAAGCACAGATGGGAGTGGAACGTTCTGCGTGTGCCGTGTGATCTACTGACGACAGTCAAATTAAAGAACACAGACGCAGACTGATAATTTCCATGACCAACGCAATCTACCAAGAGCAGCGCAAATTAGCATCTGGTTTAAGACATGATTTTTTGGGGGCGGTAAATAATGGCGCAAATACCAGTAAATTGATGAGCCCAAACCTTAGTAAATCACTTCGCATGTTTCATTTAAATACTCTCCTCCCATAAATTTTGCGTCTGAAGGGGAAACTCCAACAAATGCATATGCAATAAGGGTCAGTCGCAAAGATAACTGTGTCCTTTTCAGCACAGATTTTTCACTGCATGTCTTTAGTAAATCCTAACAGTAGTTTTTTTAACACTAAAAGAGGGTTTGCGCTGACACAAGCTGTTAGTAAATCAGAATCAGAAAGAGCTTTATTGCCAAGTGTGCTTGCACACACAAGGAATTCGTTTTTGGTACTGAGGCTTCCAGTGGACATATACACATACAAATACAACAAGAAACATAATACTACAAATTATAAGAATAAAAAATAAAAATATAAATATATGAGAATAAAAGTATCACAGTTGGGTTTAGTCAGAATAGACATTTTCAGATTTACATATTATGAACATATTTACAGTGTTTTGAATATTATAAATAAATAAATCTACATATAAGTATCACCTGAGTTGTAGGGTATTCCACTAAACAGTGGGAGTATTGCACTTAAGGCATATGCCTTGGGAGGACTGTTAACTGTTCAGGAGGGAAATGGCCTGTGGGAAGAAACTGTTCCTGTGCCGAGATGTTCTTGTGGCAAGTGATCTGAGTCGCCGTCTTGACGGTAACAGTTCAAACAGGAGGTGTCCAGGGTGAGTGGAGTCTGTGATGAGTCTCACTCTGGAAGAGTACAGGTCCTGGAGGGATGGCAGGGGGACACCAATGATCCTCTCCGCAGTCCGGACTGTCCGTTGTAGTCTCCTGATGTCTGATTTGGTAGCTGAACCAAACCAGACAGTGATGGAAGTGCATAAAACAGACTCAATGACGGCTGAGTAGAACTGAATCAGCCGCTCCTGTGGCAAGTTGAACTTCCTCAGCTGGCGAAGGAAGTACAGTCTCTGCTGGGCCTTTTTCACAATGGAGTCAATGTGATTGTCCCACTTCAGGTCCTGAGAGATGATAGTGCCCAGGAACCTGAATGACTCCACTGCTTCCACAGTGCTGTTCATGATGGTGAGTGGGGGGAGTGCTGGGCTGTTCCTCCTGAAGTCCACGATCATCTCCACTGTTTTGAGCGTGTTCAGCTCAAGGTTGTTATAACTGCACCAGACAGCCAGCTGTTCAACCTCCAGTCTGTAAGCAGACTCGTCACCGTTTCGGATGAGACCGATGACAGTGGTGTCGTCGGCAAATTTCAGGAGCTTGACAGTGGGGTCTTTAGAACTGGAGTCATTAGTGTACAGGGAGAAGAGCAGTGGGGAGAGAACGCACCCTTGAGGGGCGCCAGTGCTGGTGGTGAGAGTCCTGGATGTGTGTTTCCCCAGTCTCACTTGCTGCTGCCGGTCCGTCAGGAAGCTGGTGATCCACTGACAGATCGAGGATGGTATGGAGAGCTGGGTCAGTTTGGCTGTGAGAAGACCAGGCATGATGGTATTGAAGGCCGAACTGAAGTCCACAAAGAGGATCCTTGCATAAGTCCCTGGTCTGTCGAGATGTTGCAGGATATAATGCAGTCCCATGTTGACTGCATCATCCACAGACCTGTTTGCTCTGTAAGCAAACTGAAAGGGATCCAGCAGGGGTCCAGTGATGTCCTTCAGGTGGGCCAGCACCAGTCTTTCAAACGACTTCATGACCACAGACGTGAGAGCGACAGGTCTGTAGTCATTAAGTCCAGTGATTTTGGGTTTTTTGGGGACAGGAATGATAGTGGAGCGTTTGAAGCAGCAGGGAACTTCACACTGCTCCAATGATCTATTGAAGATCTGCGTGAAGACCGGGGCCAGTTGGTCAGCGCAGGCTTTTAAACAAGCAGATGAGATGCCGTCTGGGCCTGAGGCTTTCCTAGTCTTCTGTTTTTTGAAAACTCGGCTCACGTCCTCCACACAGACCTTAAGCTTAGGTTGGATGGCAGGAGGGGGGAGTAATTGGAGTGCAGGAGGTGATGGTGAATGAGTGAAGTGCAGGTCAGAGCCGGTGTGTGGTGTGAATGAGGGCTTTTCAAACCTGCAATAAAATGAGTTTAAATCATCAGTCAGGTGTTGATTGTCCAAAGATCGGGGGGAAGGTGACTTGTAGTTGGTGATGTTCCTCTGGGCATTCCAGACTGATGATGGGTCGTTGGATGAAAACTGGTTTTTCAGTTTATCAGAGTAGCTTCTTTTAGCAACTCTGATCTCCTTTGTCAGTCTGTTTCTGGCCTGGTTATACAAGATTTTATCCCCACTTCTGTAGGCATCCTCTTCGGCATGACGAAGGTGTTTGAGTTTCCCAGTAAACCATGGTTTATCATTAGTAAATGATAAGAATGTCCTGGTAGGAATGCATGTATCCTCACAGAATGTTATATATGATGTTACAGTATCTGTGAGCTCATCCAGATCGTTGGTAGCAGCTTCAAAAACAGTCCAATCAGTGCAATCAAAGCAGGCCTGTAGATTCTGCTCTGCTTCATTAGTCCATCTTTTTACAGTCCTTATTACAGGTTTAGCTGATTTCAGTTTCTGCCTGTAGGTCGGTATGAGATGAACCAAACAGTGATCAGAGAGCCCCAAAGCTGCTCGTGAAACGGAGTGATACGCATCTTTTATTGTGGTGTAACAGTGGTCCAGTATATTACTGTCTCTGGTGGGACATGTAACGTGCTGTCTGTATTTTGGTAGTTCACGGGAAAGATTTGCTTTGTTAAAATCCCCAAGAATTATTAAAATAGAGTCAGGATACCTTTGTTCTGTTTCAGCTATTTGTTCAGCCAGCTGTTGTAGCGCTGCGCTCACGCACGCGTCTGGAGGGATGTAAACATTCATGAGAATGAAAGAGGAAAACTCCCGAGGCGAGTAGAAAGGTTTACAGTTTATGAAATGTGCCTCTAAATTAGGAGAGCACATCTTCTTCAGTGTTGTTACATCTGAACACCAACTTTCGTTAATGTAGAAACACAATCCACCACCTCTTGTTTTCCCCGTTAGCTCCACGATGCGATCCGCTCGGAACAGCTGGAAGCCCGGCAGATGTATTGCGTTATCCGGTATGGCTTCACTCAGCCAGGTTTCAGTGAAGCACAGAGCAGCAGCGTTAAAAAAATCCTTGTTGGTGCGGGTGAGGAGAAGAAGTTCGTCCGTTTTGTTAGGAAGGGATCGGAGATTCGCGAGATGAATACTGGGGAGTGCAGTGCGCAGGCCGCGCTCGCGGAGTTTAACCAGCGCGCCGGGAGTTTAACCAGCGCGCCGGCTCGCTTCCCGCGTTTGCGTCTGAACGCGCGTTTGAACAACAACGCTGCCCCTCCGACCAGAATGTCCTCCAAGGCGTCCGAATAATCAAAAACTGTGGAAAAGTTATCTGGTGTGTGTTTCCTAATGTCCAGTAGTTCGTCTTTGGTGAAACTGATAGGAAAAGAATGACTAAACGCAGAACAAACAAACAAAAACAACACAATAGCTGGAGAGCCCCACACAGAGGCAGCCGTCTGCGGAGCCATCTTGGATGGCCCTATATAAATCTGGCCCTATATAAGTAATCATGTAAATTGAATTAAGAAAAATCTACACTGATCATTAGATTACATTAGATTCACCTTTACTGTCAATGTGCAGAGTAGGGCTGTGCCAGTGAGCGTCGCACCACCGCGATGGCAGGATACCAGCGGCTGTGGTATGCAATTTTACGTGGATATTGGGACACAAGTTAAGTACAAAGCTTTGTTTACCAAAGAAATTAATATTAAGCCACATGTGGGCTTTGTATTCGTTCATGCGATCTGGCTATATAAAGTGAAAAAGTGAAAAAGAAAGTACACCCTTTTGAATTCTATGGTTTTAAGTATCAGGACATAATATAAAACCCTCTGGTCCTTGATAGCTCTTAAATTTTGGTAAATACAACCTCAGATGAACAACAACACATGACATATTACACTGTCATGGTTTATTTAACAAAAACTAGGCCAAAATGGAGAAGCCATGTATAACAAACTATGTACACCCTTACTGCTTCCATAGGAATTAAGAAGGTAAGCAGCAGTCAGGGGCTTCTAATCAAATGCCTTTGATTAATTGATCATCAGTGACCAACTCTATAAATGCAGAAGTTTGGGCAGTTTGCTGGTCTAGAGCATTCAGGTGTGTGTTAACACAAAGCCAAAGAGAAAATACATCAGAAATGATCTTAGAGAAGCAATTTTTTCTGCCTTTAAATTTAGGAAGGGTTACAAGTCCATTCTGAAGTCCATCATTCTACAGTGAGGAAGATTATTCAGAATTCACAAGTGGAAAACAATCAAGAAATTTGGCAATCTTCCCCAGGAGTGGACGTCCCAGCAAAATCACCCCAAGGTAAGACCTTGTACTGCTCTGAGAAACTGCAAAAAACCCAAGAGCTACATCTCAGACTCTACAGGGCTCAGCTGGCATGTTAAATGTTAAAGTTCATGGCAGTCAAATTAGAAAAAGACTGAACAAGTATGGCTTGTTTGAAAGCCTCTTCTCTCTATAAAGAACATGGAAGCACGGTTTAGGTTTGCAAAGTTGCATCTGAAAAAAACAACAAAAAAATAACTTCTGGAACAATGTCCTTTGGACAGACGAGAATGAAGTGGAGATGTTGGGCCATAATGTACAGCACCACTTTTGATTTGGGCTTGTTTTGCAGCCACAGGATCTGGGCACCTTGCAGTCATCGAGTCGACCATGAACTCTATTCAGTATTCTACAGTCAAATGTGAAGACACCTGTCCGACAGATAAAGCTTGGCCGATATTGTCCCAGAAATTGAATCTGAATGAACGGCGTGGTGGCAAGAAACCACCTAATGTATTATTTTAGCAATGGATCTAGTATTCTGATCTAGTATAATATACACAGAGATGTCTGATTTAAAGAGTTAGGGTTTAAAGGTTTTTTTTGGAAAAATAACATTTATTTAAAATAATTATCGACAGATAGAAAGAGGTTGTGCATGTGCATTATCTGTGTCTGTGCAGCATCTCTCTAATAATAATAATGAAGCTGCAAGTTTAAATGCATCAAAAACAGATACATTACCACTTTGCTGTAGCTTTTTAGCTTTTCAATATGTTTCTGTGCTTCCGAATGTTTATGTGTGTGTGTGTGTGTGTGTGTGTAACGTGATCTCAATCTCTTTTTGTGTGTGTGCTTCAATGAAGGCTGCACAATAACATAAATATAGAACGATGATCAATCTGTCCCCTAACACTGCCGGTGGTTCATTTGACTAGTAACAGCCTAAAACTCTTCATATTCAAATTTAATTTGTTTTAATTATTTTTTTGAACGAATGTATAAATGTAAGTTTAAAATAATTTGACATAAAAGATGACATTTAAGGTAAAAAAAATCCCCTTAAAAACCTTTTTAAAAAAGCCCATGGAATTCAATTTAAGGGAGCAAATATCTCCCCATAATGAGAAAATTAATTTCTGTCAGAAGGTCATCCTAAATTTTTGGCTGTGCTCCTACAAATGTAAGTGTAGCCTAGAACTGTCAAGAGTTGAAAGCAGTTTAAGGAAGTGCCTGACAGCAATATCTATGATCGCATTAATCAGTTCTACTGTGACAAAATTAGCTGACATGCCGTGTTAACTTGTCAACAGGAGGTGAATTGTGTCCTGACACATTTGAATTGATAAACATCCATTGGTATTGTGATGTGTTAACAACACAACTAAGAAACTGCACTAAAGGGTCACCAAACATACACATTGTCGCCAAGAAATCTCCAAGACAATTCAGCAGATCAAATGGACATGCACTTAGAAAACTTTGTCCTTCATAAGAAGCGCATCACCATGATAGCAATCAAACAAACCTACCATAAAGCAATCTCATGACAGCGTCTGTTGGACAGATCCAGCATGCACACTTGCGTTTATCACGAGTTACTGAGTGCACTAAAGAGAAGTCATGCATAAGCGCTCAAGGAATGCTGTCAGGGAAGATACTGGTTTCCCTTTATTACGCACCAAAGCCTGCAGGACACACACACACAGACAAGCTCAGCACTTACCATACATTGCTCTGGATGTTAGTGAAGGTGCTCTCTCTTCTCAATCCTTCCCTGTAGCGTCTTAGATGTAGCCACAGAGATTTTTGGAGACACTCAATCTACACGCTCATACACATGCGGTCTTGCTGCTCTGGCGTCTGAAATTGATGCGATGCAAAAACGGGAGCATTCACACATGCTTATGGGCAGTGATGGAGAAAGCTATGATGCTGCTGGGATGACCTTGGCTATTGCACCAGCCTGCAGATACAGGTCTCAAAAGAATAAAGCTCATTTTACATGCACGAGTGTACACATTCTTCTCGCCAATCACCTCTCAAAGAAGGAGGAGCCAGAGAGAGAGAGAGAGAGAGAGAGAGAGAGAGAGAGAGAGGAGAGAGAGAGAGAGAGAGAGAGGAGGAGAGAGAGAGAGAGTGGGTTGTGCTCATTCATTCTCAGCAGAAGCTCCTCCCACATTCTCAACATCTCTCCCTCTCTCTCTCTCTCCCTCTCTCTCTCTCTCTCTCTCTCTCCTTCTCTCTCTCCCTCTCTCTCTCGTTGTGTTCAGAATTTAATATTAGTGCACTGCTTACAGTACAGTGGACAGTATATATCACTGATTCTTAATACATGAAACTTAAAAAAAAAGAAAAAATGACATAAATATGTCCTATTTAAAGAAACATTACAATGTACTGAAAGAGAAAACAGCCATTTATCCTCAATATTGTCAGATATTAATGAAAATACTGAAAAAATGTATATATACTGCAAACAACATACTAGTGTTGGGCGATATGCTCCATTTTCATATCGTCCTATCGTCAGCCTGTGAGATCGGCGATACACGATATTATGGTGAGGGGGCGGGGCTTACTTATTTGATTATTAACTTGATTATTTACTCATTAATTTGCTTGTTTTATTACTTCATTTTATACGAGAATATTTTTTTTATTTGCTAGCAAAGGTGGAGTGTTTATTACTAGGCTAAATCAGGTTATTTCCCGGTAGTATAGTGAGGTAAAAAAAGCAGCATTTTGACTGTACTTCTGCACGAGATGAAAACATGTTTTAATAATTTCTAAGGTCAAGAAAGTGTCAGAGTTTGCAATATATGTCCTCCCACCAGTGCTCTCTCTGTCTGGATGCACTTCACATAGCCTACGCGCACTTCAATAAGCCCAAAGAACGCGGGTTCTTGTGTTTAAAATGCCGGGAGAAATAAGGTGCAGAAATCTAGCTGAGTCGATCGGAATACTTAAACTTATGACTTGACTCCGATAAAGGAAAACAGGTTAATGCGTTTACATGACCAAATGCATTGTCAGTTTATTCAGAATAATCGTGCTAGAACGTGCATGTAAACGCGCTCATTCTCTGAAAGTGAAAGTAGAAACGGACTGAGCTTTCAGCATCTGTTGCTGCATTAACGCCGCGTTCTCTCAGAGACGACGATGGATATAACGGTATAGCGACTTTCTTAATTTATAGGCTTAATATTTCTCTTGTGGACCTATATGATGACAGTGAAAAAATTAGAAGAATATTTATTGTTAAACAAGTGTTTGAAGCTGCTTTTGATTTTTATAGATGGCAGAGTTGTGCTGTGTTCGTGAACTAAAGACTGGCCTATATAATTTTAGTGATATTATTATTATTATAAATATTTAATTGTATTGTTTTTAGTGCTATTAGTGTTATTAAACATTTTGTTAATGTGCTATGGAAACCAAATATTGATGAACAACGATGCCGTACTCTTGGATCTGTATAAGATCTAATGCGTCTGTTAAAACAAGCACTCTTGACAATTCGTGAATGGATCACCTTGCAATTCAATTTTGATGTGGGATGTAGGCTAGGCCTCGTTTTTTATTCTGTTTTAAAAACATTTTTCTTAGAGGAGTCCTCATAAGCGCGTGTCGGTGTTGTCGCAAGTGTTAGGCTATGCGGTGATGTCGTTATGAATTTAGGCAAGGCAGATTTATGGCCTATTGTAGTTCCTAATATTAATTTAATAACAATACTAGCTTTATAATAATACTACTAGGCCTACTAATAATAATTTAATACGTTCATGGTAAAACGAGCCACTTATCGTGTTGATATCGTCAAAGGCATCTGCCATCGGCGAAATCTCAGACTATCGTCGATACACGATACTATCGTCTATCGGCACAACCCTACAACATACACTACCATTCCAAAGTTCGGGGTCTGTAAGATGTCCCTCATGCTCACCAATGCTGCATTTATTTGATCAAAAATACAGTAAAGTAGCCTAATATTAAGAAATATTATTACAATTTCTTATAACTTTTTTAATATATTTCAAGAATAAATCCTAAAATGTATTTACTTTCATTTATTCCTGTGTTGGCAAATCTGGAATTTGATCATCATTACTCTTGTCTCAGTGTCACATGATCCTTCAATAATCATTCTAATATGCTTATTTGGTGATCAAGAAACATTTCTTATTATTATCAATGTTGGAAACAGTTGTGCTGCTTAACATTTTTGTGAAATACATTTTGTGAATACATTTAAGGATTCTTTGATGAATATAACGTTAAAAAGAATATTGAGATAGAAATCTTTTGAAACATTATAAATGTCTTTACAGTCAATTTTGATTAATTTAATGCATTCTTGCTAGATTTAAATAATAATTTCTTCTTCTTTTTTTATTAAACCTACCCCAAACCTTTGAATGGTAGTGTATAAATAGCAGAAGAAAGCCCTATTCGGATAGTAATTATTCATCAGGAGGTTGTCTGTAAATAATAATAATTTGTGTCGCTCTTTAGAACATAAAACTCACGCATTCAGATCGATCATGCATGCAGGACAAACAAACCTGGAAGTTTACTTCTCACATGGTATGGATTAGATATGACATTATATATTAATATAAGTAAAGATCAATTATTTACTATAAACACAATATATATAAATTCATTTATATTCATATAAATCATAAATTGTACAAATGTTTAAAACCGCTGGCCTTTATTATAACCCTTTAATAAAATACATAGAAAATGTTATGCTTTACACACCTGTTGCAACTAATTCAGCCATTTTAAATGTGAATGGCTGTCACATAGCAGTGGTTGAAAAAGATTTTTCCATCAGTTCCTCTTCTAAACTTTATTGATTCAGACAGGAATTAAATTCTCACACGACCTTGGAGTTTGTGTCTAAAAACAGTAGTTAATTCAGCCTGGAATTTTCTCCAGGGACATAAGAAAAAAACACTAACATTTCCGAATCAGATGGCAATTAAATCACAGACTACCACCTGTAAATGCTGAAATTACTTTATGTCCCCCTGGGAAATAATTAACGCAGGAATAGGGCTTTAGAGCAGTATGTTAGTATGCTATTCCAAGCATATTTCTCTCTCTCAAACTGCATGCTTTTCCTCCTGCAATCCATCACTCTCCTACACACTCTCCTCCTCTCACATGTGTGTGCTGTGGAAAACATGCTACACACAAACAGCACCGCCAACGTGTAGGCTTTCACACATGCTAAAAATTCAGCTGGCAGTGGCACTAGATTGCCTTTGAGTTATGCAATTACAATGACTGAAATCTTATCTGAATGAAACACTTTCACAAGCACATGGTGTGATTATATCTAAACAAGATCAAAACTAGACTATATCATCCAGTTAAAATTGCTATTGTACAAGATAAAATAAAGTATAAATATTAGATGAAAAACTTGAACGACTTTTTGCCTTTGCAATTAAAAAAATAAGTTACTAAAATGACTAAAAACTGAAATAAAAATAAATTACAGCTAAACTGAATTATTTTAAAAAATATATAAAAATGACAAAAACAAAATCACTGACACTAAAATGAAAATAAAAACTGATAATATAAAAAATAAAAGCTATTTTAAAATAGTACAATAATTTATAAATCAATACTGCTAGACTACAATAGTAAAGGTTTTTTTGATGCAAATCTGATGCAAATGTCAAATTTGGCCAAAAGTACAAAAAACTAAAAAAAAGAAAATATTCATTTGACACTTATTGTTGTAATGCTGGAGCAATTATGAATGCACACATTTTTAGTGATATTTACACAGGAATTTGTCTTGGCCAATTAGCAACTAAATGTGGTTAATTAAAAACAACCAGAGCACAGATGCCAAGTGTCACAGATGAGTGTTTCCAAGAAGACGCAAGAAATAAATCTGTCAAGATTGCAGACTCCAGGTATCTTCGCACTGTCATCACTTGCAAGAAATAGTGGTGCTTTTGACTTGAGTTAGTAAACAACCACATATCAGCCACCCAGAATACCCTGGCAACCATCTAGCAATGACCCAGAACAACTTAGCAACTGCAACTGCAACTGCATAGCATTAGCAACACTAGCATCCACACCAATCTTGCACCATTGCATTGTATGCTTTGCATTGGCAGACAACATTCTTACACTTTGTACTTGTCTTTTCACCTCAAAACACACAATACATAAGCAGTGGCGTCTTGTCAGGTACAAATGAAAGAAGGACAATTTAATGTTTACAAAATTTACAAGTTATTCATTTCATTTCAGTTCTCAGAATGTGCTTCTCAGACATGCAATTTCACCACTGTAACACCAAAAAATATCACTGAAGTCGGAACCACCGCTGCTCTTTCCCGAACGTCCTAAATCTGCTGATGTAATTACAATCGTATTACAAACTTTGCCAAGGCGAGAGGAAGGGAAGGCAAAATAGCAGGAGAGTTTTGCCTCAGAGTGTTTCACTTTCAGCGGTTAGAGTGTTGAGAGCAAAATAAAAATAGCAAAGGAGCCTACAGCCACCCTTGGCCTTGGTATATCAACCAATAATTGTGGAGACGTAAATTACATGATACGTATATTACATGAGTTTGAACTGCTACCACTGATAATGTACCAACTACCTTAATTATAGAGAGTAGAGATATCGAATATTTGATCGCCAACACATTTACCAAGCTGCCATTCAACAGCAGCTACAAATTAAATCAATCAGCTTCACTTAACTGCCAAACATGTTCTTTTAACACGAACATTTAAAAGGACAGAAGGATAGATTTTTCCTTCAAGTGATCGGCTAGGTTAGTGAAATTATATTGTTGTCCTGTACATGTGTCATTTTCTGTCTAAAAGTGGCCCAAAACAAGAAGAAAAGAATCGTGGGGAGGGGATCTCCAGACCTCTACAATTTAGTGTGCCTCCTCTATTTTAAAACCCACCAGCTGACACTGCAATTAAAGGGATAGTTCAAGCTGAAAATTCTGTCATCAATATCTATCAATATCATACACCCTGGCGCAATGCGGCACGAAGCAAGTGTGTTTTGCTAGTTTCAGCCTGACGCAGTTATCATTTTCAAGTCCTGCGCCACGTTGTTTATATAGCCAATACATTTGTGCTGGTCTGAAAACGAGGTGTGTTAAGGCGCATTGTTATTTTATGGCAAGTGAAATAGATTAAACTAGCAAAAGGAGATTGGGACACACCCTGTGCACTAGCGCCGTGCGCTTTGGCTTTAGACCATGCACTTAGATCGTTAAAATAGGGCCCATTTACTCGCCCTCAAGTTGTTCCAAACCTGTAAGAGTTTCTTTCTTCTGCTGAACACAAAATATATTTAGAAGAATATGGGTAACCAAACAGATGATGAGCCCCATTGACTTTTTTGGGTGAACTATCCCTTTAAGTTAGAAATTCTCCAGCCATTTGTATTTAAATGTGAAATGACATCACTTCAGAGTTGCTCCATGAGCACAATGGCATTCTACTGAGCAAATCTGATTCTGTGAGAAGAATGCATCAGTATCCCAGCAGAGACAGGACCTCTTACCACGGCTCGGGCGGTGATCCAGCAGGGTACGGCAGTCCAGTGCCAACCTCCGGGTGGCAATAGGTTCCGGCACAGCCATGGGCATAAGAATATCAGCTCACAAACAACTCTTAAAGTCACAACAATATTTACTTAGATAACCCCTTGGTTATCTATATTAAACTAACAAATGAAAAATATATAAGAGAGCAGCCCGTTGTCTTGCAACTCACATTATCCTCTAATGTCCTAAAGTACAGAATTGAGAAAGTAAACTAACTTGTTGATCCAATACTCAGAAAGCCAAATCAAACGAAATAGAAACTCTCTGAAAAGCTCCCACCAACCACTTCTGAAAGAATATTATTAAATTCTTCAAAATCTTAGATTTCAAAAAAAAAAGGGAAAAAAAAGAAATCAAATTAAATCCTCTGCAAAGCGTCTGGTTCTTGCCCTTTCTCAGATCTCTCTTTTAAAAGTCAATCACTGGGTTTTTGCGGGTTTTTGAGTTCACGGCATCCCTTCAGCTCTGGGCAGATTCCTGTGCCTCGTCTCACTGACAGCGTCTCCTCGTCCGACAAACTCCCACACTCTCTTTCTCTCTGGAGTTTATTGAGACAATGACGGAGGAGGAATAGTGGAACTCATTGTGTCAGTGAGATGTTTATTAATGAGAGAAAGAGAGAGAGAGAGAGAGAGAGAGACAGAGAGAGAGAGAGAGAGAGAGAGAGAGAGAGAGAGAGAGAGAGAGCAAAAGTTTTATTTTAAATTTATTATTTATATATAATATGTTGATGCTTTGGCAACATTGTGTTACACAGTCATGCTAATAAAGCTAATTTGAATTGAATTGAGAATGAGAGAGAGAGAGAGAGAAAGAGAGAGAGAGAGAGAGAGAGAGAGGGAGAGAGAGAGAGCAAGAGAGAGAGAGAGAGAGAGAGAGAGAGAGAGAGAGAGGGAGAGAGAGAGAGCAAGAGAGAGAGAGAGAGAGAGAGGATTAAGTTGGCCTTTATTCTAACAAATCAACTTGTACAAATTTTTACATCCCTAATTCAAACAATATTGAAAGGGAAATAAAACCTTTTCTTTAAATAAATAAATAAAATTAAGTAAAAATACATATTCTTTTAAAAACCTAAGACCAATTGATCACCATGTACAACACATAAAACCTCATTAATACACCACATTTCACAAAAAGCAGGTACATTATTTGTGAGACTGTAATATTCAAATTCCATCCTCAATCTTGCTGCCACCAGACTCATATACATTACACTAGCATTCGTTGCTGCCAACTCTAGGCCCTTAATCTTTCTTGTCTTCCATATGGCCAATTTTGCTGTCCCTATTAAATAATTCAATAAACATACTCTCCTTCTTAATAAAAAACTATACTTCAAACCCCCTATAAATATTTTGTCTGAAAATTCTTCCGCGAACCCCTGAAACCAAGTTGCAAGTAATTCAAACAGATCATTTAGTCGATTACATTTTAAAAACAGATGCTCTACATCTTCACTCTCCCCACAGAACCTACACTGCCCCCCCACTGCTGGGTTCAGGTGCGTCACATGCCTGTCCGTAGCTATCGCCCCGTGTATTATCCTCCACTGCAGATCACCGGTCCGCTTCTCTACAGGGGGTTTGTACAGGGTCCTCCACCTGTCTCTTACAAGGAAGTCTGGTCCCAACAACCCTAGCCATCTAGAAGCTTTCTGTCTCTTCAGTGACTTCTGATGTATCACCTTTACTGCTGTGTGGTAAAACGCCTTCTTTGAAGCACAGTCCAGATACTCCAGTTGAGGTGTCTGGGAATTTAAGATTGAATCGGCAACTTCCCCTTCATTCTCATCACACATTAGTGACGAAATACTGATCCTTGGAAAAACTTTCACATCACTCTGGTTTAACATTTTTGCTATTGATATACTTTCTCCATAAGTTCTTTGTATTGCCAGAGAGATTTCCTCTATCAGTTTTGAAACAAGTCTCTGCGATCGTAAACCAGTCACTTCCTTAATAGTTTCCACAGATTTCCATCCATTTTTATCCATTAGATGACCCAGCTTCACGATACCATTCCTGAGCAGACATGCTCGCACACTCACTGAGGACAAAAGTCTTGTCTGGATCAAGTTATTAAAAAACAGTGGTTCCTCAGTAGCCCAGTAAATAGAACTGCTCCTATCTCTGTCCACCTTCAAAACATTCCTCCACACATGAAACATTGTCCGATAAAAAGGTGTAATTTCAGACAAACTCATCTCCTCCAGTCTCATTAAAAACAGGTGTTTGTCAAGACCAAGCCCACCTGCCCTCTGCAAGATGGCACATGCTGTAGGAGTCCATAATAAGTCTTTTTGATAAAGGAATCTTTTTGCTGCTTGTAATCTGAACGCGTGGATACGACTCTTAACATCCACCAAGCCATGTCCTCCCTCGCAAACTGGCAGAAAGATCACTGATGCTCGGACCCAGTGCTCGCCACTCCAGAAAAAGTTGACCAATTTCCTCTGAATTTCACATATTATGTCCTCAGGTGGATCCATGACTACACACCTGTGCCACAGTGTAGAGGCTGCCAGGTTATTGGCGACCAGAACTCTCCCCCTATAAGACAACTGTGGTAACAGCCATTCCCACTTAGACAATCGGGTAGACACCTTATCCAGCATACCCTCCCAATTCTTCATTTGATATTGCCTATTGCCTATAAAAACACCCAAAACTTTTAAACCTTCCCTTCCCCATCTCAAGCCACCTGGAAGTTTTGGGTGTCCTACCTCATCCCACTGACCCATAATATAACCCTCACTTTTCTCCCAGTTTACTTTGGCAGTGGACGCTTTTTCATAAAGCTTAATATTCTGATTTAACCTTCTAATATCCTCTTGGCTTGTGATAAACACCGTAATATCATCTGCATTTAAGCAGACAAAACCAATTTTACACTTTCACTTCCATTTTGGAATGACACACCTTGTAAATCTTTTTTTAGTCTATGTAGGAGAGGTTCAATCATTAGGCTATACAGCTGCCCAGACAATGGACAGCCCTGTCGGATCCCTCTGCCAATAGGTACTGGAGCACTAAGGCCCCCACCAGCCTTTACCATGACAAACACATTGGAGTACAACAATTTTACATATGATAAAAAGGTTTCACCAAAACCAAAATGTTTTAAAACATTAAACAGATACCCATGATCCACCCTATCAAAAGCCTTTTCTTGGTCCAATGACAAAATTCCAAGATCACGATTATTAAAGTGGCTAAAGTCAACTAAATCTCTCAAAACAAAAATATTGTCTATAATTGACCTATCTGGGACACAATACGTTTGATCTTTATCAATCAAAAACTCTAAACAATCCTAATTCTATTAGCCAGACATTTTGACAGTATCTTATAATCCAGACATAGTAAGGACACTGGTCTCCAATTTTTCAATAAACATAAATCCCCTTTTTTTGGTAACAATGAGAGGACTGCCCGACGACAACTTAACGGGAGTGACTTTTCTTTAAAACAGGGTCAGTGTTCATACAAATCCACTCCAATGACATTCCAAAATTGCTTATAAAATTCAACCGGCAGTCCGTCTATTCCTGGAGACCGACCTGAAGATAATTGCTACATTGCCTCTGAGTTCCTTAAACATAATTTCATTGTCCAGCAATTTTTTATGTCCATCTGGTAACTTTGGTAAATCACACAGTAATTCCTCAGTACTTTTAGAGTCACATGGTTCTTAACTATATAATGACGCATAAAAATTCACTGCCATTTTTCTGATTTCCACCGGATCAGAGGTTATAGTTCCATTTGCACAACGAAGATGGTACATCTGTTTCTGTTGAACATTTTTCTTTTCCAGGTTAAAAAAATAAGAACTAGGGGCATCCATGTCTTTAATAGAACAGAACCTTGCTCTAATCAGTGCTCCCTTAGTCCGTTCCTGTAAAAAAGATCCAAGTTCCATTCTCTTCTTTTCCAAAAAGTCTTTTTGCTGCACAGTTCCAGAATTATCGATAAGTTCTTTTTCTAACCGCAAAATGTCTCTTTCCAATCTTTGTATTGTTACTTTAATGTGAGATGAAGAATGCAAGGTATTATTCTGACAAAAGACTCTTATTTGGGCTTTTCCCACTTCCCACCACTGGCTATTCTCAAAACAACTCTTTTTCAATTTCCACTCATTCCAAAACATTGTAAATCTTTCACAAAACAAAGCATCTTGTAACAGTTTAACACTGAAATGCCAATAATACGTACGTCTTGACAATTCTTTCATGTTAAGATCTAAACCAACCATATGATGATCTGAAAAGGCATTTGGTGAATGAAAAACATTCATTATTCTGTTGTTCCATATTTTTCCAAGATAAAACCGATCCAATCTAGCCCCACAGACAATATTGTCAGTCACTCTAACCCATGTGTACTGTCTTTCTCTTCCATTCCTTACTCTCCATATGTCTACCAAACCTCTTTTTTCCATTATTTTGGATAATACTAAACTAGATTGATTATGAGGTTCTTCACCATTTCTATCAACAGTGAAATCTGTTGTACAGTTCCAGTCTCCCCCTACAATGATACACACACAATCATCAATTTTTTTAAGAGATTCATTCAATTTCATAAAAGACCTAACCCTTTCTGACCCATTGTTTGGGGGCATATACATTAACAAAAGCAAACAAAAAACATCCAAACTCTATTTTTGTTATTATAATCCTCCCCTTTTCAATTTCCTCCACATTTAAAATATTAACATTCATGCTCTTTGAAAATAAAATAGCAACCCCAGCACTATTATTTGACCCATGACTTAGAACGAGCTTTCCATCCCACCACATACCCCATTCTATTTCATCATTATCATCAGTATGCGTTTCCTGTAAAAAGGCAACATTAATCTGTTTTATTTTCAAAAATTCTGAAACTATTGCCAGTTTCTTCCTATCTCTACCCCCATTTATATTTAAGGAGCCAACCCTCAGACACTCCATAGAAAAATGAAAGGATAAAAAGGATAGAAAAAGAAACCATAGTAAGATAGACACCCTGTGCAACTTAATCATTATTTAATAATTTGAAGCACGAGATTTACCCTGACGTAATTTCGTTAAGTGTTTCTTCAAACGAAATCTCTTCTTCTTACTTAGTTCATCATGGCTTACCATTCTCTGTAGCATAATAACCCAAGCTATAAACTTATCCACATCCGGGAAAAAGTCTCTTACTTCAACTATTTTACCAAAAGTTACATCCAAGAAATCATTTATTTCCTGCAATGTATACAATTCCCCCATAACTTGGGAACCAAAATCAGAAATTTCCGAACAAGCATCATCATCCACCATCTCACTGTCATCGTTACTCAATTCAAAGCCCTGTGATGTTTCAGGTTGTGGCTCAATTTCACTTCCACCAACTACACTAATCACCGTTTCTACACCTACTCCACTTACTCCAGCTGTCACTGTAACTTCATCAGCCCTCATCATTCCCTCAGGATCCCTGCTTTGGTTCACAATAACAGTGGCCTCCTCACTAGGCCTCATATTATCACCCACAACAACGCCACTATCATGTACTTCACTCACAACCTGAGGTTGTATTCCCTGATCGATCCCACGATCTGCATCATCAACATTCTGCTGCATATTCTCAATACTCGGTTGCAAATTCTCAACATGCTGCTGCATATTCTCAACACTCGGTTGCAAATTCTCTACATTCTGAGCCTTATGCGGACATGCAACCCTCTTATGCCCAATGTCTCCGCATTCAAAGCATTTATTATTCCCGGTACTCGCATACACCAAATACGATTTTCCTTCATGCCACAGTCTAAAAGAAACATTAAAATCTGGTTCATTCAGAAACATAAAAACTTGTCTTCTGAATGACAACACGTGCTTCAAGGCCTCATTTTTGCATCCAAGAGAAATAATTTTAACTGGACTAGCAAACTTTCCGTAACTCGCAAGAGCTCGTTCAATTTCACTATTCTTTATGAATAGGGGCAAATTTGATATCGTCACTCTAGTAGTAGGTGTAACCAGCGGTGAAACAGTAATATAAGTACCACTTACCACAACACCGTTGCTTATCAGACGATTAACCAAATTTTCTTCTTTCACGAAAATCACCACCGCCTTATTCATTCGAGAAGCCGAGCAAATATTGTCGTAACCGATCTGCTCCCCAGCCGCGATCAAAACATCCTCCACTTTAACGCCAGGTTCTGCCATGCACCTGACGCCATGACGGAGCGAAAGAGACGCTGCACTTTCCTCGGGAAGGGATGCCATCTCAGCTCCGTCACACTTTCCAACCAAGTCGCGAAAACTTTCAGCTCACCTAAAACCCTTATTGATCCGTCATAACTTCCAAGTGAAAGAAGAAATAATAAAAGGGAAAAAAGGAAAAACCACCCTCTCACCGAGTTCACCCTTACCCTCACACACACCCAAACGCTCCCCGCATGCACAGAGAGAGAGAGAGAGAGAGAGCAAGAGAGAGCAAGAGAGAGCAAGAGAGAGCAAGAGAGAGCAAGAGAGAGAGAGAGAGAGGGAGAGAGGGAGAGAGAGAGAGAGGGAGAGAGAGAGAAAGAGAGCAAGAGAGAGAGAGAGGGAGAGAGATTTGATTTTTAGAAAAACTTTACTATACAGTAATTATTCACAGAAACTTTTACACATTACTTCATCTCAATTCATCGGAAAATATTAAAGCATTGTTTTCAACTTTACAAAGTACATCTCCATAAGTCCAGATCTTTTCGAAATCCCATACATTTTTCATATGTAAATAAAAGGAAAAATCATGCTTAATTCTCGCTTTTACAAGCCCTTTAAACACACTCACTATATTACATTCATTTCCATATTCAATTTTCTGTTTTCTACTTGCATAAATAGACATTTTCGCTTGACCAATAATAAAATTGAGCAAACGCCCCATTTTTCTCTTTGTTTTTGAATCCTTAAAACCATAAATAAACACATTTATATTAAATATTTCACCAAAATCATTAAAAATCCCTTTCAACAATTCAAACAGAGGCTTCAACCTCTCACAATGTACAAAACAATGAAATATTGTTTCCCTCTGTTCACAAAAAGCACAGTTTTCTTTTACAAGCGGGTTAAGAATGGAAATAAAAGCATTAACGGCAATAATGCCATGCCTAATTCTCCATTGCAGATCTCCAGTAAACTTTGTCAATGGTGGCTTGTATAACGTACCCCACATTGGCTTAAAACTAGAATCCACACTTAAGTGACATCGCCAAGGATTGTCAGAACGATGCATCAATTGTTCCTTATTCAACACTTTTACACACATTTTATAAAAACTCTTTCCACCAATAAACATCATATTTCGGTCCTTCCAACCTTTTGACATTGTTAGAGGACAATTAGTATCTGTATCTGGCAAGTCTGGAGAAATCCTTATTACTGGAAACAGGTCCTTAGCGTTTGACTCACTTTTTAATGTTGAAAAGTCATAGAGAAGAGTCCATTCTTCTTCAGATAATGAGTTTTGACATTTTTTCAACATCTGTTCAACTATTCTTTCGGACCGAAGTCCAAGTCTTTGAGTCAATGCAACAGATTTACTTAAATTCCATCCAGTCAGTTCCACCAAGTCCTTCATTGTTATAATCTTCTCATTCTTCAGTCTTTGTTCAAACCATGGTACTATTTCACAGGACAAATTCAAACGAGATCCGTTAATCAATGGTTCTAGCATTAACCAATGCAAAGATTTTCCATCAGTGGACCTTTTTATTTTCATCAAACTCCATGATTTTCGAACACCATCATAAAAACAGGATATTTCTTTCAAACTCATTTTTGAAGAATTTGTCCAAAATAATTCTCTCTTTAATCCAAACTTTCCAACCACACTTAGAAGCTTAAAAGCTATATTTGTCCAAGACATTTTTTGATACAATAGTTTTTTAACAAACTGCAGTCTAAAAGCGGCTTTCCGGCTTGCAAGGTGTATTAAACCTTGTCCTCCCTCCTCTACAGGAAGGTACACAACACTCTTTGGAAGCCAATGCAATTTGTCCCAAAAGAAATTAACAAGAGAGGTTTGAATCTTCTCTAACAAGCCCACTGGGGGTTCTAATACTGCCAGGCGATGCCATAACATAGATGCCACTAAATTGTTAATTACAAGAATTCTCCCTCTAAATGACATTTTTCTCAAAAGCCATTTCCACCTCCCCAGTCTTCCTTGAACTCTTTCTGAAACATTTTCCCAATTCTTTTGCATTGTGGTCTCATCACCCAAAAATACCCCCAAATACTTAAAACCTCTATTTGCCCATACCATTCCACCAGGCAAAATCGGGTTCCCTATCGGTCAGTCACTACAACGTAGGTCATGACTGACCAATAGGAATCTCGCTAGAGAGGCCAATCTACTTTGAGTGAAAACTAAAACAAGCCAATACACATTGGCGTGCAATCATTTGCATCAGCTGCGCGCCCTCGTTAGCGCGGGTATAAACGAGCAGCTGGTGCGATTGCACACTAGCTTTTTGCTTCGGAGCCAAACACTTCGATGTCTCTGCTACAGTTGAAACCAACTTTTACGAGCCTTTCTGGACCTCTCCTTCCCGGTGCGGGCGTGACAGCACGGCAGCGCAAGCAGTTTCCCTTTCTCTCTCTTTCTTTTTTTGTTTTGCTGTTTTAAAAACTGAGCAAAAAAAAAAGAGCTGTTTTAACAGCTGGTGAGGTGCGCTTCAGAGCGCTCAAAAGCTGTTGTAACAGCTGGTAAGGTGCGCCTTGCAAGCGCTCAAAAGCTGTTATAACAGCTGGTAAGACCCCCAGCGAGAGAGATCCAGCGCACAGACGGGTGCACATTCCCGTCTGTGATCGCTGTGGCTGTTCCCCTGCGTGCTTCAGCACCAGTGAGAGTAGTCCCTAAAAGAGCATACACAGATAGTTCGCGTCTTTTTCAAGATGACGTTCTATTTGTGTGTTTCTGAATGCGGTCGTTACCTGGGGTCGCGGGATGCTCACGATCGCTGCCTCGTGAGTCTGGGCCTCGAACACGCACAGGCAGCGTTCGTGGATGAGTCATGTACCCATTGTGGGAAGATGACCATCTCGGAGCTAAGGTCGAGACTCACGTTCCTGCAAAGGGGCGGAGTCCCCGTGCCTGCACCTCGTTCAAATCCCCCTTCGCGGGTTGCTTCGGGCAGTGACACGGGTGACCTGAGGATCACAGTGAGCGCGCTTCCTTCGGGGAACCAACCCCCTAGGAACCCTCACTCCTCTCATGCTCCGCAACCAGTTGAGCTGCCAACGGAACGTTCTGGACCATCCTCGAGGTATGTACCGGTCGTTTCGTTTGCCGCTCCCTGCGACGACCAGATGTCGATCGCTGCATCGGAGGGTGGGTCAGACCTCTCCGCGGATGACGGCTCAGAGCCGCTGCCTCCTTCGGGTGTGCCAGCAGTGCCTGAGTCGGACCCGGAGATGATGGCCATGCTTTCCCGGGCCGCCAACAGGATCGGGCTCGTGTGGAACCCTCCACCATGTCCCGAGCCCTCGAGGTTGGACGATTGGTATCTCGGGGTGGCGCGCGCTGGTTCTCAGCAACCCACCCCAGTGCCTTTCTTCCCAGAGGTGCATGAGGAGCTCACAGGGACGTGGACGGCACCTTTTACTGCCAGAAACCGTCTCGGTGGCTCCTCCTCCCTCACCACCCTTGATGGCGGGGCAGCTAAGGGATACACGCGCATCCCACCAGTGGAACGGGCCGTTGCTATGCAACTGTGCCCTAACTCCACTTGGCGTGGAGAACCGTGTCTTCCTTCCCGGGCCTGTAAGTACTCGTCGGACCTGACCGGCAAGGCTTACAAGGCCTGTGGGGAAGCTGCCTCTGCCATACACGCTATGGCGTTGTTGCAGGTTCATCAGGCCAAGGCACTGAAGGACCTGCACGAGGGTGGTCATGACCCACAAGTTCTCCAAGAACTTTGTGCCGCAACTGACCTCGCGCTTCGTGCGACGAAGGTCACTGCGCGGTCAGTGGGTCGTGCGATGTCCACTCTGGTGGTCCAGGAACGCCATCTCTGGCTGTGTCTGGCTGACATGCGGGAGACCGACAAGATCAGGTTCCTTAACTCCCCCGTGGCCCAGTCCGTCTCGCTGGCTCATTCGAACCATCAGGCTCGGCTATGCGATTTAGTTCTCTGAATGCCCGGCGTCCCCCCAATTTTCGGGCCTTCCACTCCACTACAGTGAGAGTGGCCGATGCCCATGTCTTGCGTGCGGAGATCGCAGTCCTACTGGCGAAGGATGCGATAGAGCCGGTCCCTCCAGCCGATATGAGGTCAGGGCACTACAGTCCCTACTTCATTGTACCCAAGAAAGGTGGTGGGTTACGACCGATCTTGGATCTGCGAGTTTTGAATCGGAGCCTCCACAAGCTGGCTATGTGCCCAAGGTTCCTACCACTCCCTTCAAAGACCAGGTAGTGAACCTGCAAGCGCTGCCTTTGGAGGAGGCAGACCCAGCCCTGGCTTTGCTCTGTCCCGTTCGCGCTCTGCGTATGTACGTGGACAGAACTCAAAGCGTCAGGACCTCAGATCAGCTCTTCGTCTGTTACGGAGGCCAGCAGAAGGGAAAGGCTGTCTCCAAGCAGAGGATGGCCCACTGGATAGTGGATGCCATCGTCTTGGCTTACCAAGCCCAAGGCGTGCCCTGCCCGCTCAGGTTGCATGCACACTCCACGAGAGGCGTTGCATCCTCCTGGGCGCTGGCACGTGGCTCCTCGCTAACAGATATATGTAGAGCTGCAGGCTGGGCGACACCTAACACGTTCGCTAGATACTATAGCCTACGTGTAGAGCCGGTCTCCTCCCGTGTTCTCACCCTAGACGGGTAGAAGCACTGAGAGGCCTGGCTCCGTCGGCTTGCTGCACCCTACTGTGCACCCTTATTGCTCCAGAGTAAAACCTGTCGAGTCCTCTAAACCCCTCGGCCCGGACTTGGCGGAGCGTCCGGCGCCAGGCCCTTATCCGCTGAATCCTTGAGAACCGGATTTGGGTTGGGTTCCATATGTGTGACCCTACGGGGATCCCATATGTGTATACTTCCACGGACACTCCTATTGGAAGCCCGTGTCTTTCCCTTGGGCTAAGTCACCCATTATTTCGTATGCAGTACAACCTCGGGTTAGACCATACGTATTTTCCACACAACTCTTTGAAGAAGTGGCTTCCGCAGCGTTCTCCTTCCTAAACGGAGAGGGCACGCTTTCCCAGTGTTCCAATATCTCACTGTATGGGTTATCACGGAACAACAGTGTCAGACTCACTCTGAGTAAGCCTCCTCCTATCGTCCTTCCAGGCAAGGAGGTGTAGAGGCTCGCACAGGGGCGCTGGATGGGGTGCAGCGGCTGTGGCGCTTTGGTAGGGATTCCTATTGGTCAGTCATGACCTATGTTGTAGTGACTGACCGATAGGGAACGTCTCGGTTACATATGGTAACCCTCGTTCCCTGAGGGAGGGAACGGAGACGTAGGTCCCGTCGCCACATCCGCTGCCGCCCGCCGGGGCGGCCAGCTTTCTCAGGCTTGGCTCCTCAGCAAAAAACTAGTGTGCAATCGCACCAGCTGCTCGTTTATACCCGCGCTAACGAGGGCGCGCAGCTGATGCAAATGATTGCACGCCAATGTGTATTGGCTTGTTTTAGTTTTCACTCGAAGTAGATTGGCCTCTCTAGCGAGATTCCTATTGGTCAGTCATGACCTACGTCTCCGTTCCCTCCCTCAGGGAACGAGGGTTACCATATGTAACCGAGACGTTTTCAGCCCTCCAATCACCCATTAAAAATGCTGAACTCTTTGACCAGTTAACTTTTGAAGAGGAAATTTTACCAAAATTTTCAACAATTTCTGTTAGTCTGTTAATGTCTTGTTGATCATTAACTAAGACTATTACATCATCGGCATATGCTGACATTTTTACAGTTAAAGCACTATCATATTTGAAACCACAAATACTCTCCCTTATTTGACTTAACATAGGTTCCAAAGCAATTGAATACAACATACCAGACATTGAACATCCTTGTCTGATTCCTCTTCCTACCTTAAACGGAGCACTCAAGCCACCATTGATCTTCAAAATGCTTTCAATGTCATCATAAAGGACCTTAATCATTTCTATGAAACCAAGAGGAAAGCCAAAAGCTTTAAAAGTATCCCATAAGTAACAATGTTCCACCCGGTCAAAAGCTTTTTCCTGGTCCAGTGAAATCAGACCACACTTCAGGCCAAAAAGCCTAGAAACCTCTAAAACATCTCTAATCAGTGAGATATTGTCCACAATCGATCTTTCAGGTATACAATATGACTGATCTGTGTGTACTATCATTCCCATCACTTATTTTAGCCGGTTAGCCAAGGTCTTTGATAAGATTTTATAATCAGCACACAACAATGCCACCGGTCTCCAATTTTTAATTTCTTTTAAGTCACCTTTTTTAGGGAGCATGGTTAAAACTGCCCTTCTACAGCTCTGTGGCAGCTTTCCTCCATTTAAACTTTCATTCAAAACTTCAATCAAGTCTTCTCCCAAAAACTCCCAATAGGCCTTAAAAAAATCAATAGGCAAACCATCAATTCCTGGTGCCTTGCCATTTTTTAAGCTTTGTAAGGAAACATATAACTCCTCCTTTGACAAAGGTTTCACTAGTTCTTCAAAAGCGTTTTTAGGCACCCGAGGAAGTTTCAACTTTGTCACATTGAAAGCATATTGATTACAAAACTGTTCGATTTGAAGTTTTCCAGCATCCCACCATTGTTGCAATGAAATAAAATTTTCTTTTTGCAATCTCCATTTTTCCCAAAGATACCTAAGACATTTCTTAAAATTAGAATCTTCAATAAATGCACAATTAAAATGCCAATAAGCACTTGTAATTTTTATAGAATTAATATACACAGAAGTAGTCACCATAGAATGATCTGAAAAACTTACTGGACATATGTGACAACTTTTATAACATTGAGACTGAAAACTATAACAATAAAATCTATCCAACCTTGCCAAAGCAATGTGATTTTCTCTTACATGTGTCCAAGTGTATTGTCTTATATCATCATGCAAGTTCCTCCAGACATCACAAAGTTCATTTAATTCAATAAATTGCAACAGTCGACTTCTTGAAGCAATGTGAGGCTCTAAATGATTTCTATCAATATCGTCGGCGGTACAGTTAAAATCTCCACCAAGTATCAAATAACACTCTTGACATTGGTGAATTGTATTAGCAAGTGTGTTTAAAAAAATCATTCTCTCAGATGCATTGACTGGAACATAAACATTAATCAATTCCAAAATAATCTTGTCATATTTTGCTGTAACTTTTAATAACCTTCCTTTCACTATCTCTTCTACATTATAGGAATCTGGCAAGAATTTTTTGGAAAATAAAATTCCAACTCCTGCACTGAAAACACTGTTATGACTCAAAACAATCTGGCCATCCCATTCCTTTTGCCATTCTACAGCATTTTCTTGCGTGCTATGAGTCTCCTGTACAAATGCAATATCTATACCTTTAATTTTCAAAACATCATATAATTGTGCTCTTTTAACAGCGTCTCTTGCTCCATTTAAATTAATGGATGAGATTTTAAAATTACTCATTAGAAGAGAGCAAACCAAAAGGCACAACACATACACATTAATATTACTCCACCATTTGATCACTTTCATTTTGCATTATTTGAGAACTCAATTTTTGCACAATTTTCTTCAGCCGATACACCTCTGGATTTGACAGACAATTTTCCCCTCTTCGCCTCATCGCCATTCTGGCTGACTCAATAAACATCGTCTGGTCAGAAAAATGGTCAATGACTTCAACATTACGCTTCCCCTTAGTGGATTGCAGAAAATGTCTTATTCGCTCCAAACTGTAACCACTAAAGTTTCCCAGATTTGAATTAAAGAGAGAATCGACAGTCTCTCTTTCACTGTCTGATTCTGAAACCTCATCTGCACTACAGGACTCCCCACTGACTCCATCATCAGTTGCAACACCATCCTGCATTTTCTTCTTAGATTTAGGTACAACTTCCCATTGATCTGTTTTTCTCTTAACTATTGGAACTTTGAAAGTTGTCTCATCATCTCGAAAAAGATCTGCTTGTAGCTCAATCAGATTTACTTCATCACTTCCCTGCGTTTCATTCATATTAACCTCTACATTTCCATTCACCTCTACCTCTTCAACATTTTTTCCTTTTTCGCCAGCTACAAGCACCTGTTCTATTTTATTGTTCTCCAGATTCTTTTCCTCCGAATCTCCTCCCACAGTGCTATTTTCCTGCATTTCTTTCTCAGTGCATGAACGCATTAAGTGCCCTTCCTTACCACATCCAAAACACTTCAAACTCTCAGTTGTCGCAAAAATAACGTAGTCAAAACCGTCAATCCTAAACTTTAGAACAATATTCAAATCCTCTATATCGCTCTTCAGCACTATATATACTTGTCTCCTGAAAGAAACAACATGCTTCAATAATGGAGACTTACAACCTAAAGGAATCTTTCTTATGGTTGAGACAATCTGACCATGTCTTGAGAGTTCCCTCTCTAAAGTTTCGTCCTTAATGAAAGGGGGCACATTCGATAGCATCACTTTCTTCGCTGGATTAACCAGAGGAAAAACTTTCACAAAACTATCATTCAGCGTTACCCCTTTCTCAACGACCTCATTTACTTTCTCAATCTTATCCAAAAAAAGGACAACAGCACCGTTCATCCTAGATGCCGACCGTATACTGTTATATCCAACAATTTTTCCGATCGCTATACTAACCTTCTCCACTGAGCTCTCAGTTCCAACCGGCACTTTAATACCATGCCGCCGGGTGAGCTGGGCAAAACCCGCTCCTCCCGAATTATCCATGGCCGCCAGTTTAAAACTGGCTAAACCTCCCCTATCCTACTCTCCCCCCCTACAAACACACATGATACCAATTTCAGCAAGATATAGCAGACGAGAAAGAAAACAACAGACCGTGAAAATTGAGAAGAAACTTCAGCCACGCTCCGAATCACCCTCCACTCTCGCCCAACAGACGCTCACACATGCGCAACCGCGAAAAGAGAGAGAGAGAGAGAGAGAGAGAGCAAGAGAGAGCAAGAGAGAGAGAGAGAGAGAGAAAGAGAGGGAGAGAGAGCAAGAGAGAGCAAGAGAGAGAGAGAGGGAGAGAGAGAGAGAGAGAGAGAGAGAGAGAGAGAGAGAGAAAGAGAGAGCAAGAGAGAGAGAGGGAGAGAGAGAGAGAGAGAGAGAGAGAGAGATGCAAACTGGCAAAATCCAAGGTCTGTCCTAACAAACAGGACTACAAGAACTTAGGCCCAAAAGAAATCTGCACCAGCAGAAACCTTCCAAAAACAAACCTCCAGAGTCTTCCGAATGGAAATGACTATAATTGACAAATGTTTCCAGTTAGTAGCGCAGCAATCTCAAAATCTGAACAAAGTCATAGAGTGATGGATGTAGCAATGGATCTTTTCTTACATACTGTGGCGTACATCCAAACAGATTATCAAAAAAGAAAACAGAAATGTAGGGACGCTAGTGTGGGGACTTGTTCTGAATGCAGTCTTGCTGTCGATTGGAAGGAAGGGGAGGGTTTATGCAGGGTTTATGCAGGGTGCAAAAAGTATTCTCGTCTCTTCATAACATTAGGTTGAACCACTGTAGTCATATGGATTACTTTAACGATGTCGTTACTACATTTCTGGGCCTTGATAGTTGCAATGATGCTGCGGTCTATGGAGGGATCTGAAAGCTCTCTGATTTCATCCAAAATATCTTAAAGGGATAGTTCACACAAAAATTTAAATTCTGTCAGTAATTACTCACCCAAAATGTTGTTCCAACCCGTAAGACTTTCGTTCATCTTCGGAACACAAATTAAGATATTTTTGATGAAATCTGTTTGGATGTACGCCACAGTACGTAAGAAAAGATCCATTGCTACATCCATCACTCATTTCTGGGAAACTGGCCATAAATGCTTCCATCAGAAACACTAAATGATGTGGACAATTAAACACAATAGTATTACATACTCTGAATGCTAACCAGCTAATTAAAAGCCTTTCAAATAACTCTTATAAAGTTGCTGTTATACCTGCACAACTCAAACAGCACAGCCAAATTCAACCAAACCCAAGGTTCTCAAGTCTCACGCATCGGCCGTGAGACACACGCAATTCAACCAGTTCACACGCTCACACGCCACACCGAGTATTTCTCACGCTGAAAAGGCAATGCCAACCAAGTTGTCCTGCAAGCTTTATAACGGGACGCAGGCACACAAAGTGAAGTTTCCCGCCGCCAGAACGTATCTCGGCCAGATTGCGTTCGTTACTAGGCAACATAGATGCGCGAACACACGGAAGTTGACGGAACATTCTCGGCCACCGTACGTTCGTTACTAGGTAGGCTAACCAACAACATTGCGCGAACACACGTCGTGATGGAGAAGGGAAGTTGGAAGAAAGCTTGTCTAACATTTTTAGGCTAGAACATTTAATATATAGCCCATCGTATACATTATTATTGATGCAGTCAAAAACTCTACAACTACTTTGCAACCAGGCCAGAAGCTTTGGCTCAGTTTGGCTAGCTTACGTTTAGTGATCGACCGATATTGATTTTTTATAACCGATACCGATACAGATTATTTGCATGTTTATGTGCCCGATAACCGATATGCAGAACCGATATTTATTTACTGTTATACTTCTGTTTTTGACACAATTATTACAACACAAATGAACTGAACAAACCATTTTATTTATAACAATCACTCCCTCCTTGCATACAAAAAAAACCCTTTATATTTATACACAAATAAATAGAGGGGTCTGTGGAGTAAGTCCTTTGATTTTTCCTCCTTTCAGTCATCTTAAAAAACTAAACAAAAGTGTTGAAAGTTAACACTCTTTCATGTTAAATTAAATCTTCAAATCACAATAAAAACATTTATATTATTACATTATATAATTTATATCTAAATTATACATATAATTTATAAGCATCAGCAGCAACAATGTTAACAATAGGCAAGTAAATGTTAAAAGTCTAATGTTTTCATATGGAGAAAATAATTGACAGGGGACAGAGTCATATCACCTTTGCAGAAATGTAATTAATTTTAAACGGTTTTAGAAGGTTTATGTGCCGTTTAATAGGTTTAAACTAAGAGTGATGAATAATTCACTGGGTAATATTAATTCACTGAATAATATTAGCTGGAATATAACATTGTCAGGAAAGTAACAAACAAAACAGCATATACATCATTGCATTTTCCAACTAGTATGTTACTAATTATTAATAATGTTTTTGTCGGTCTAGATCATGAAATGCTTTCTAACAAAGTGCTGTTTATCTATGCATTTACACAGAATGATACTCAACCGCGATCGCGCGTGCAGATAATAAATAATTAATTTCCACAATGGAAATCATTTTAAAAGCGAAATAATTGCAGTATATGTAGTAAATGATAATATAATCTAGGATGTTTAAACAAGATCATCTGGTCAAAAGTTGCATTCAGTGGCCGTGCTTGAGCATTCCTGATCATCAACCCAGTGCTCAGCAATATGAGCGAACTTTTTTTTCGAGACTAATGGTGAGTAAATACAACAGATAGAGAATTAAATTCAGCGCTTTTATTTTCAACATGCACTCATTCATGTCTGTTTTATTTAATTCATGTAAAGTTACGCCTTTGTTGGGGCACTACATGACGGATTACGCAACGTGACTCCATGAGTTCTTCTCAATTTTTTAGAACCAAGCTGCATAAATAAACTATCAGGCATTTATGTCTCAAAACTCATTTCTGCATGTCTGTTATGTTAAATAAAGTTAAAAAATTAAAGCAAAGCAAGTAGAACATATAATTTACCTGTGCACAGAGTTGTTGTTGACTGATCTTCTCAGACGCGGGCTGCAATGGCGGAATTCTCAAAACGGCCACAAGATGGCGCCGTTTATCGGCGAATCCGATATTACAAAACCGATACCCGATTATGGGAAAATGCTTAAAAATCGGTAAAAATATCGGTAAACCGATACATCGGTCGATCACTACTTACGTTATCTGAAACTAAGGGAAATGTTAGTGGGTATGGGATGGAATGAAGATATTCTTCATTTTTATTTTATATTATATATTATACTGGTCTTTCTAGTTACATTAAGGCTACATGTATTAAAGCAGAGTGCTCTGGGTAATATTTTATATCCTGTCAAAACATACATTAATCATTGCCATTGCATTTGTATTTTTCAAAGGGTTAGGAATTTGTTATATTTTTGTATATTTGTAATTTTGAAATATAACATTAAAGAGTATATTTGATGTGATGAATTGCTCTGTCATTTATCAGATTTACCAATTGTTATAATTTCAATTTGTGCTGGTTAATTATGAACAATGGGTAAAATTGGGGGGCGTGGATGGGCAGGGCTCTGTTAGGGCTCCTCCCCTAACCGCATGTGATCTCACTCCAAGCTTTTGATCAAACTTGGGAACCCTGCAAACCAAATATTCACCTAAGTCTAACTGTTGTAACAGTTTCCAAATAGGTTATAGTAACTATAAATACTGTAGTTACTAGTTTACCATGGTGAATTTTAGTAGGTATTCATTCAGTTCTATGCATTCATTGTGCGATTCAAAATGTTACCTGTCGGTACTTCACATGCATTGAACCTTGGATAATGCAAAATAAAGCTCATACCGGTCATGATTGCTTTCAGGTTACGCCAGATGTCGCTCTTGCACTCAACCAGTTACTGCGACGCACCGGCGTCCAGCGGTCCAAAGCCGGACTTCACGCCAAGCAAGCGGACGCTACTTTCCGTTCACTCACAGTAGGAAAGCCCCAGGATGGTGTGAGGCCTACCGCTAGAGCACACAGATGAGATTCAAAACAGATCCCGCTGCACTTGAACACTTGCATTTATAGATAGGTACAGTTAACAACATGTTTGTGTTTTTGTTGGTTTTATGACATCAGTCCATTGTTGTGAAAAATGATTTTCTTGTAGCTTTCCAGTCTGTTATTGTGAGCGATTTCTAACAAAACACGAATGTAAATACTTTTAATAATTAATCACGTTTTCTTTTCATTCAGTTAATAAACTGACTTAATAATCCTCAAATAATGTAAAGAACATATTAAGAAACTAACTGTCTAGACAGGGTGTGTTATATGTAAGTTACAGTTCTTAACGTTACTAAGAACAATTGTTTGAACATGCTCGTTTGACATATTAACACTTTCATAACTATAAAAAAACTAATCACATATTTTTATTTCCTTACCGCTTGTTTTCAGTTGAATAGTCTGGTAGAACATTAAGCTCCTCTCATGATCCGTCAACGAGCCAAAATAAATAAGTGACTCGAATTCACTGCCTCTCATGTAATGACGGTGGTTCCACACAGTAGTGATTCAGACTCACACACTTCCTCTGAAAGCTGCACTATTACAGGAAAACTGCCTAGACTAGAGGAACTCCCCACTTTCAGATTATTATTTTTTTAACATTTAGTAATTTTAATAAGAATAATCATCATCATCTTATTGTTATTATTATTATTATTATTATTATTATTATTATTATTATTATTATGTAACTGCATAAATATTAATAGACAAACCAAATTGATTCATCATGCATTAAAGTTTCAGTTTCTGATTCATTTTTATTATTATTAATAACAATAATAATGTGAATTAAAATGAATAGCTGAACACGTCCATATAAATTCATCATGCATTGAAGTGTCAGTTTATTTTTTATTATTAATAACAATAAAACTGTGAATTTAAATTAATAGCTAAACACTTACAGAATAATTGGTAACACTTTATTATTTAATAAATTTAACATTATTTAACTTCATTAGTTAACATGAACTAATAATGAACTGCTCTTCTATTGTTCTACAGCATTTGTTAATCTTTTTTTATTTCAACATTTACTAATACATTATTAAAATCAAAAGTTGTATTTGTTCATGTTACTTCACAGTTAATGTACTGTGAAGTAACATGAACAAACAATGAACCGCTGTATTTTTAGTAGCCTAACTGACGTTAACAAAGAAAAACAAATATAATAACAAATGAATTGCTCATGGTTAGGTCATGTTGGTTAAGACATTAGCTAATGTTAACAAATCTGACCTAAGCTTATTGTAAAGTCTTACCAAATAATTCATAATTTTCAGAGAAATGCCTCTTTAGGTTCCTGGAATCAATGGGAAAGCCTTTTTTTATAAGTCTCTTAATTGCGCTGAAGTTACAGATGAAGACATATGCTGATGAAGACACTTTCTTAAAGGTGCAGTAAGTGAATTCTTAGAAAGGCTGTTAATAAGTGGATCTGAGCAAGCACCACAACAAACATGTACCCAATCAGTAGTAGGGGGCGTGTCCACTCATGATGGGGGAGGGGGGCAGGGTCATGGGAAGTACGGGTGCTGTTTTCACAGGATTGTAAATGCAACGCTTTTTTTTTTGTTCATGTACATTTCTTCATTTTTAGCTTTTAGAAATTTATTTTTAATAAACACTTGAAGTGGGCTATTAAAAAAAGTGTTAATTAAATGTTGAGTTATGTTTTTTTAAAACATACGCGCAGAATGTGATGTTATATTGTGACTGTCGCAGTGTGCGTAGAAAGAATTCGTCCACTCTCCCGCTAAACTCAAGTCCACCTTTGGTGTTGTTTTAGGAAGGCAGGTTTTTTTGTGTTAATTTTTCCTGTCACTGTGCAGGCTCTTTTATTGTATATGACAGTGTAAACAGCTCATTAACACTTTTATTTAAAGGCTTAATTTATGTCCCGTAGACCAGTCCATTGCATTACCATTTGCAAGCAGTATCAATAATGTCAAAAATGTGTTGTGCAGTCAAATGTGTGTATTTAAGTGATGCCAGGCAGTCTTGTGAGCAGTGATGCATTGTGAAGCAAAGCTGATTTAACCACATGATGGCAGCATGTCATGCCTGGACAAAACTCGACCATTTAGCAGGTGCATTCTCAGTCTATTTTACTTAATCCAGATTAGAAAAATTTAGATTTGATTCTAAATTAAATAAATATCATTAATATAGATGTTTCAAACTCCCAACGCTTTAGTTAAATGAGCTGCTAATAGAGATAACCAATTAAATTCAATATTCAAATGCAACATTAACATCATGACATTATGCTGCTGAGACACATAATGAGTCGAAATGAATGTGTGTTTACACTGGCCAGGAGCCACTTTTTTTACGGTTGTTTTTAGAAGAGCTAATACTCTCCTTCACCTTAAATCACCCTCACCCAGTTTAACCTCCCTGCTACTTTAGTATGTTATCTCCTTTCTACTGTATATTTCTGTCCATAGTGTACCAGTCAACTGTATCCACGAATCTTGCACTCAGTTGGTATACATTAAGATGTTCTCGGCCATTCCACCATTAAAGAATGCTTGCCATGTTTTAGTGAAACAGTCGTCTGTTTACACTTCATGGCAGGCAAAAATGGATCCACTGCTGTTTGATAACTCATCACTTATCACTTATGATCCTTCTTTTAAAAAGTCATAAATGGATCCCACTTTGATAAATGGAGCATTTTCAAGTACACTTCTAGCCAACATTTTGCATGATTAATTTAGCAAGTGTAACCTCTCCGGTTCTACTCACACGACCACTCCGAGCACGATTCGAACCGCCGTTTCCAGCATGAGAGGCTAACGGGGATGCTAAAAACCACAGCCTCTAGCGTCAGTTGCTAACGCTCCTCTTGAGGCCAAAGGAGTGTGGTTTTACCAGCACAACTCTTATTAGCTGGCCTCTGTTAGACTACTTTGCCAAAACGCTCGTGGTTTGACCTCATTGTGCACAACAAAACGAACTGCTAAGTTTAGCACAGATAGGGTTTGGCCAGGAACAGAAATAGCAGTTTTGAAGCTTTAGCTGGGTGCCTGGCAGCATGTACTGCTCAGGATAGATCTGCTGCTGTTTAAGGAGGACTGGATTGAATCATGTGTGTATTAACTGATTAGTGAGCTCTGGGAATCCCATTAGAGCCAAGCTACCATTGCTAATGCTGATTAAGTCCCTCTAGAGCCCATAGACCACAGTCCACAGTAAAATCTCATCCTCTCCCAATAATGAAGCTGCATGAAAAGCATGCATCGTTTTTTAACTTTTCAGTTCCATTAATGTGATGCAGTATTTTTTGTAGATAAAGACTGTGGCTCGGTCATTGTATTAACTATGACCGTACATCCATGGCGACCATATGGTCAATTTGTTTAATATGTCTACCCATATTACTCTGTCTGGTGTTTCCTCTTTTTCCTCATGTGAAACGTTTGCAAAGGCATGCATTACTTGCTTAGGTTCAGGTGTTTGATGAAATCCCTAACCCTAAGTATTAAACTTATTTTTTTATGTGATCAGATCATTTTTACCTAGTGGATGAACCACCCAGAACACTCTAGCCACAACCTAGCAACACCCTTGTAGTAGTAACTACCCACAGACTGCTAATATCTTGGCAGCAAGTTTAGCACAGGCAAGTACCACTCTCGCTTTCTTCAGGAAATGTATAATGAGAATGTGCACTTATTTCAGAACTGTGATTATGGACAATCATTTATATATGATTGCCCTGATGGGTTCAAAAAAATATAAATGGTTCAATGGTACATGTGTCGTGAATCAGTAATTGATACATTATTGTCTCCTGGTACAACAACAGTTGTGGGGCACAAAGGGTTGTTGAGTCACTAGCTTTTAGTTTGCATTTTTTGGTATTTCCTGATTTCGCCTTGTGTGATCTCAAATACTTTCTCCTCATCAGGTCACTGTCTGAAGTCTTGTGCATAGTGCACAATTAGTAAATTCTGTCGCAAGCACTTTATCCAGCTTATAGCCAATATTAACTGATCCTACTGACCCGCTTAGCTCAGTTCAGCCAATCAGATACTTTCTTTTACTCCTTTGCCCCACAGATATGTATACGTAAATGCCTCATTTGACCGCTCTAGACACGTATGACTTATCATCTTGCGACGGTCAGCATGTCGTCACTCAAAGTAAGAATTAATGATGCCACATCATTGCGCAGATTCTGGTTGTGAAACTGCCAAGATTTAAATTCTCAAAGAAATGGGATAACCTTTTACAGGTGAGAATGTGTTTGGTTTGTGTTTTTATATGTATTAACTCAATATTACATGTTTTCACTATGATAATTGTAATGTTTTTATTTTTACTGTGGTAACTTTGTAATGTCAGCTGACGTCTTCGTCTTCTTGTGTTAGTTTAGCAAAACTATCTGCCGAATTTCATATATAGATATTCTATTCATACGTGCGTCTATCTACGGTTGCAGGCGCTCAGTCAACTCGCTCTTGAATGTTCACGGACCGCTCCAATATGGCGGATGGCTTGATTGAAATACCTGCTAATGAGGCATCTATATATATATATACAGGTCCTTCTCAAAAAATTAGCATATTGTGATAAAGTTCATTATTTTCCATAATGTAATGATAAAAATTAAACTTTCATATATTTTAGATTCATTGCACACCAACTGAAATATTTCAGGTCTTTTATTGTTTTAATACTGATGATTTTGGCATACAGCTCATGAAAACCCAAAATTCCTATCTCAAAAAATTAGCATATCATGAAAAGGGTCTCTAAACGAGCTATTAACCTAATCATCTGAATCAACTAATTAACTCTAAACACCTGCACAAGATTCCTGAGGCTTTTAAAAACTCCCAGCCTGTTTCATTACTCAAAACCGCAATCATGGGTAAGACTGCCGACCTGACTGCTGTCCAGAAGGCCATCATTGACATCCTCAAGCAAGAGGGTAAGACACAGAAAGAAATTTCTGAACAAATAGGCTGTTCCCAGAGTGCTGTATCAAGGCACCTCAGTGGGAAGTCTGTGGGAAGGAAAAAGTGTGGCAAAAAACGCTGCACAACGAGAAGAGGTGACCGGACCCTGAGGAAGATTGTGGAGAAGGACCGATTCCAGACCTTGGGGACCTGCGGAAGCAGTGGACTGAGTCTGGAGTAGAAACATCCAGAGCCACCGTGCACAGGCGTGTGCAGGAAATGGGCTACAGGTGCCGCATTCCCCAGGTCAAGCCACTTTTGAACCAGAAACAGCGCCTGACCTGGGCTACAGAGAAGCAGCACTGGACTGTTGCTCAGTTTTGCATGTCATTCGGAAATCAAGGTGGCAGAGTCTGGAGGAAGACTGGGGAGAAGGAAATGCCAAAATGCCTGAAGTCCAGTGTCAAGTACCCACAGTCAGTGATGGTCTGGGGTGCCATGTCAGCTGCTGGTGTTGGTCCACTGTGTTTTATCAAGGGCAGGGTCAATGCAGCTAGCTATCAGGAGATTTTGGAGCATTTCATGCTTCCATCTGCTGAAAAGCTTTATGGAGATGAAGATTTCATTTTTCAGCACGACCTGGCACCTGCTCACAGTGCCAAAACCACTGGTAAATGGTTTACTGACCATGGTATTACTGTGCTCAATTGGCCTGCCAACTCTCCTGACCTGAACCCCATAGAGAATCTGTGGGATATTGTGAAGAGAAAGTTGAGAGACGCAAGACCCAACACTCTGGATGAGCTTAAGGCCGCTATCGAAGCATCCTGGGCCTCCATAACACCTCAGCAGTGCCACAGGCTGATTGCCTCCATGCCACGCCGCATTGAAGCAGTCATTTCTGCAAAAGGATTCCCGACCAAGTATTGAGTGCATAACTGAACATAATTATTTGAAGGTTGACTTTTTTTTTTGTATTAAAAACACTTCTTTTATTGGTTGGATGAAATATGCTAATTTTTTGAGATAGGAATTTTGGGTTTTCATGAGCTGTATGCCAAAATCATCAGTATTAAAACAATAAAAGACCTGAAATATTTCAGTTGGTGTGCAATGAATCTAAAATATGCGAAAGTTTAATTTTTATCATTACATTATGGAAAATAATGAACTTTATCACAATATGCAAATTTTTTGAGAAGGACCTGTATATATATATATATATATATATATATATATAAATGCCCTGCCCTGCCTGTATTTCATCTCTATTATTTTAAATATAAATGTAGTGTCCAAATTTTATGTGCCATTTTTACACTGCACTTATTTTGTATTCTTTGCATTTACATTGTTTGGCCTTTTAGACTAATAACATATATTTTATGACAGATCTATTGACAAATCTCCCGGAATTTGTAAGGTACTGAACTTTGACCCTGAAGGGCTCTTGTTATCTAAAGTTTTTTTCTACTGTGCATCATGTGACGTAAGTGATGGATGCTTTGAGTATCCAGGGCATGAGTGCTGAGTAAGTAATCCTATTTGGGAAACTTGAGCTTCCGTCTCGCTTTTGGCGTGGCAATCTGTTGATCACTTCTCAGCTCAATGAATCGTAAAAACTAATGTGCTTTTTCATCACCAAGTTGGTATCTAGATTGTGTAGGTATTTTACCTGTGTCTTCCTTTACCTGCATTTTGAGAAGAATGCTGTGTATAACAACAATATGTAGGATGAAGAGAATCAAAGGAACGACTTTTTGATGGAGATGAACAAGTGGATTTTTCAAAGAGCAGCAAAATGTACAAAGAAGCTTTGGGAAGTTTATTAACTCACAGGTAAGCAAATACATTTTTAGGATTGATATGTTAAAAAGTATTGGAAATGTTTGATGAATATATATTTCGATTTTAATGTATAAATATACATCAAAATTATTTATACATCAAAATTGTTTTACTTGAATACAAGCCTAATGTGAGTTATAATGTTTTCCGGTCAGTTTTTACATTAGTGTAAAAATAAATATTTATTAATATAGAAATTAACTGAAAAAAACTGTATTAGAATTTTTTTTTTACCAGCATTTTGCTTTTAATTTATTATCTAGTTTTCGAAACAACATTTACACTGTACTTTACGGTGTGGTAATGGTTGCATAAAAGATCTCTTTTGTTGACCACTTCTGTTTACATTTGAAATCTGTAAACTGATCTATGCTTTCTGAGTAAGAGCTGGGATCACAGGTGTGGGATGGGTTGTGTACGGCGAGATTGAGCCACACAGTAAGGGATTGTTTATAGCAGCTAACAGTATTATGGAGCTCAGTGCTAAATCTGGCAGCCTCTTTTAGAGCATAGGGTGACATCACAGGTCCAGTTAAACAGTTCAGTCTGATGTGTCAACAATGCAGTAAACAGTTGTAACTTGTACACCTGTAGAATAAATGTAACTAATGCAGTAAGCAACAAGTAAAGCAACAAAAGTTTAATTTAAAGAGAAGTTTCTTCTTTTTATTTAAATTCTAGAAGTGAATTTAATTATAACTAAATAATGTATAATAACTAAAATGTATTTTTTAGAGAAAATACATATGAAGTGCTGAATTTCCTTTTTTTCTTTTCTTTGAAAGGGCGATTCAGCGAGTCCCTATGTCATGGGTAATGGTGGCAAGATAAGCCTGTGATTGTCATGGTAACGTTTAGTGACACAACTGACATCCACAATATGCAGCCACCATCCTACATACCCACTTCAATGTCACCTGGCGTACGGCGCAAACAACTGCTGTGGCAGAACGCAGTGAAACATATCATCAGCCAACGGGAGCTGAGGCAGCAGTTCCCCATGGAGCCAGCCCAAAAGATTCATGTCACTGATGCCTATATTGAGGAAATCAACCAACAGATACGCAGCAAAGCATCACGGGGTATGACCAAACGGCGTTCCTCGGTTGCCAGAGTTCATCCATCCTTTTTCGGGGAACGAGGCAGTGCATCTAGTACACAGACTGGAGCATCTGCGGACTACGTCAGTGATGCTGACTTTTTTGTGCACTGGGGCCACATCATCCATGGGGTGTATATGCCAACATTGAGACACATCTTCAAATCCAAAGATCTCGAGAAACTCTACCAGCACCATTCTTCACACACTAGAAGAACCTCATTAGTTGTCACCAACATTATTGATGCAGCTGCCAAACTACACCTGCTTTTGCTCTACCTGGCCCTGGCACCGGACAGTTCAGACATACTGCTGGGCTGGTTTACAGGGTTCTTCATGGCCGGCGCAACTGCCCTGTGTGTTTTGGTACTCACCTGTAAACGCTCACATTCCCCAAGATGGTTGCATTATGCTGGTATGGCTAGCTGGCTGTCACAGACTGCTCAGATATTGGGGGGGCTGGCATACGGATTGGAAAGAGACCAATCCTGGTATGTTCTGTTCAACCTGTTTTCCACATACACTCTGCTGCCACTGTCACTGCTCTGGGCAATCGGAGCTGGCACACTCACCTCCATACTGCACCTCATTGCAGAGACCACACGTCACCTCAGTGAAGTAGGACTGCTAAGAAAGGTAGAGATGGATGGTAGATGTATGGATGACCTGTGTAGATGTTGATGGATGTATACGTTCCTTGTCTAACCGAACCAATCATTTATCAATCTAGCTCTAGTTATCCCAGGTACAATCATTTCATTTTCCTTTCTAAGAGACTGGTTCTCAATTGGCCTCTTTGTCTTTAGATTCTCGCCAAGGCTTTACTGTACACATGCATGAATGTGGCAGGTCTGTTCATCCATTACCTGACCGACCGGTCCCAGAGACAAGCCTTTCTTGAGACACGGCGCTGCATTGAAGGCCGCATGAAACTAGAAATGGAAAACCAGAGACAGGCAAGTGGAATTGAAGTCTGTATGTTTTGCTGAGATTCCAGTGTCCTTTGTCCAGTAATGTTAACAAATTATTAGTGTTAATAGGTACGATTGGAGGAACACATCTAGTATGTGTAAAAGTTGGTTCTGTGAGAATATCTGAGGTCAGCTTTTGTTCCCGCCTCAGGAGCGTTTGGTGCTGTCGATCATACCCCGCTTTGTTGCCTTGGAGATGATTGCTGATATGACTTCTATGGATGATGACCTTGATCCACAGCAATTTCACAAAATATATATCCATCAATACAAAGATGTCAGGTATCTAACAGGACATGTTTTAGTGATAAGTTATACAGCAAAGATGAATAGAATATGACCATTCCATTCCATTCCTAGTGAAATATTATTTTCTCATTTTGATAAAAAAAACAAAAAAAAAAAAAACATTTGGATCACCTAAATAATGCAATGTCAATGTTGTCCTTAACACCCCAATGCCACTGGAAATGTAATGTGCAGTTTGGTCCTTGTGGAAAGATGAAATTCAAAACTGATTTATAGATTATAGTAAAGTATTATAGTAACATTTTATATTGAATATAATTAAAAAGTATTACTAATATCTCACTGTCACTACTTAATCTTTATCACTACCTCATCATTATCTTTCTTTCCCAGTATCCTCTTTGCTGATATAAAGGGATTCACACTATTATCCATGAACATGTCCGCTCAGGAGTTAGTGCGCTTACTCAATGAGCTCTTTGGACGTTTCGACCGGCTAGCCGAGGTATGCTTTCAGATTTTATTTGATTTTCTGAAGTTGATATTTTAGAGCTTCCAACAGAGTGTCTTAATTTAAAATCACTGACAGAACACCATAGTCCATTTTAAAACTCATATAAGATGTGTTCAGCTGATATTTCCAATGTGTGTCTTTTTAGGAATATGACTGCTTGAGAATAAAAATCTTAGGGGACTGTTACTACTGTGTGTCTGGAGTACCAGAGCCTCAGCGGGCACATGCCAGCTGCTGTGTGGAGATGGGACTAGCTATGATCAGCACTATACGGTACAACACAGTGCTATTCCCTGTATAACCAATAAGTTCAGAGAGTTTCTGTAGAATTTGAAATATTGTGCTTTAGGCGATCGAAGTGCATATAATGAAAAACTGTAGCACTGGATAAGGTAAACATAATTTTGGTTGCCTAAATCTGGAAAGCTGAATCAATGGCTACACATATATTTGTGGCTTAAACTAATAATAGTTTACTCTCCTTCTGAGCTTATTTGTACAGGCATTAAGGATTTATATCTGTATATTCTTAGATCTATAAGGAAAAAGCTGAACTTTGACATGGATATGCGGATTGGGATCCACTCTGGCTCTGTTCTTTGTGGGGTTCTTGGTCTACAAAAATGGCAGTTTGATGTGTGGTCCTGGGATGTAGGCATTGCCAACATGCTTGAAGCAGGGGGGATCCCTGGGTGAGTGACCAAAACTTAATACAGGGGGTAGATATCATATAAACACATTCCAATGTTACATTACCTCAGTCTTTGCTCTAAATCTTTAAACAGACTAGTTACTCATGTTGGAACAGTTTCACTTTAGTGTTAAGAGTAACTGCTTTTGTGCGTAACACTCTCTTCTGACTGTCCACTTTATCAACAGACGCATACACATTTCACGCGCTACTCTGGACTGCTTGGATGGGAACTACCAAACAGAGGACGGGCGTGGATATGAACGCAATGAGTTCCTACGAAAACACAAAATTGACACTTTCCTTATCTGCCACAAGGAAGAGGATCTAGATGAAATTAAAGCAGATCATCTAAAAACCTGTCCCTGGAACAAAGAGGTTAATTTAGCAACATCATTGATATTAACTGTGTATGGCTCTCTATCAGTAGAAGAATAACACTGAAGATGATTTCCAATTCTTGTATAATGGGTCTACCTCTCTGGTGTACTTTAACATTGCAGATCTTGGCCTCCTTCTCCAGTGGCTCTTACACACAACTTCCTACATCCTCAGTGTGCCGATCCACATCCAAGGAGATCAACAAACGGATAGAGCATGCAGTCGATCTCCGCAGCAGTGAGCGCATGCGTCAAGAGCACATTACTTCAGCCACACTGGTGTTTAAGGATACACACATTGAGGAGAAGGTACAAGGGGCAGGATGTGATGTGATAAAAATATTGTCTTGGACTCGAGACTGAGGCCATGTTTACACCTAATATATTAAGATGCCTTTTGGTCGATCGGATCACAAGTAGACGAGAGAGACACATACCTATTTACATCTGGTATTTTAATACATCTCTTTTGTCTACTTTCAACCACTTCTGTCCTGATTTCTTCGAGGGGAGGTTCTATAGGCGGGTAAATCTATGTTTTTTTTCAGATCTTTTGAGCCAATGAACAAAATAAGCTTGCGCAATTTACATATGAGTGCGTCCTGAGATGACGGAAAAACATACGTAGAGCAGCAGCTTTAGTTTCTGCTCTGACAGCCACAAGACCACGCTGAACACAGCGCTGTGTGAGTGTGTGTTAGAAATCAGGAATGGAGAGAAAACATTGTGCTTGGTACGTTTTTCGTCTTCAAACCAAATTTGGGTCTTAAACCAACAAAGTTTAAATCCCATCTGGCTAGCGCACTTCGCATAATTTTTAAGTGTTAGGTCAGTAGGTGGAGAGTAGGTGGTCTTTGTGGCTGTTTGTGCGCTTTTGACCACATGAGCATTTACACTACGAAAGCAATCCGGTCAAATGCATTTTCGAATACCTCTGGAAGTGGTCGAAAGTGTACAAGCTCAAAAATTTTACACCTGTATTTAGCGTCATCCACTTGATCCGATCGACCAAAACGTATCTTAATACCTGGTGTAAACAGGGCCTAAGTCCTGTCAAGAACTCTGGAGCATGAGGACTTGACTTGGTCTCTGTCTTGACTCAGACTTGAATGAGCTGGTCTCGACTAATACCACTGGTTTGTATAGTCTAGATCAGGAAAAGACCATCATGAAAATAATTTAGCAATCCAATTGATCCTAAAACATGAAGTTACTGAAATGTGTAAATGCCCAAAGATTTTTTTCTTTCTAAACCTAAGGGTGTCTTTTGAAACAAACAAAAAAACTTAACTGTTTATATTTTGCTCCTTGGTTCAGTTCTCACAGGTGAGGGATGAGATGTTTAAGACCAATTTAGTATGCTCCTTCATCATGTTTCTTATCCTCATGGCTGTCCAAGCCCTCATCCATGTACCCAGGTAAAGAGTCTACTCAACTGATGTTTGGCACCTGAAAAAGATTATGTTCTTGTCACATTTACATAGAGCTTAGATATGTTAAACTTCACCTCCATTCCCCACTGTCTTATCTGCAGGTTGTATCACTGGACAGCATTACAGTTTTGTCTGTTCTTGCTGGGATATCTATTATTGCTTGTGATGGTCCTGGCTGAAGAGTTTAAACATTCTCCAGGCATCCTTCTGCAGTTTTGCTGCTGGGTCCATGAAAACAACAGTATGCGGAATATTCTCACTGTCGCAGCTATAGCCATCAATTTTGGCATGGCCCTCTTTGACATGGTGAGACTTGCATGAATTTTTTTTAGTGCAATTTAAAAAAAACAAAAAAAAAACATTTTGAATTCTGTGATTATGATGGCATTTTAGGAGGTAAATCAATTTCCCTCTAGAGCAATACCCGAACAAAACATTTAGGTTTTTTTTTTTTGGATAGTGTGGCATAGTGGGTAAAGCTCAGGGCTGGTAACTGATGGTTGGCTGATTCAAGCATCATTGGGTCCTTTGCAAGGTTGTTTCGAGGTGGTAAACATTGTTCTGTGAAACTCTCGTGAGATTTGGATGAGTTATTACCAAGGTTAGGGTTAGAGATAGGATTACTGTGGTTTTAAAAAAAACTGTTTATGAACGTTGAATGTGAATATCGCAAGATATTTTAGAGAGGGTTATCTAGACACAAACCTTGAGCAAGACACTTAACCTGGCTCACCTTGTATTTTGTTAAGTTGATTTGGATAAAAGTGAGTTGAATGCTAAATTCTTACCACGTCAAATTATTTAAACTGTTTCATAGTGTTCCACCTTGTTGGAGGATAAAAACTGGGCTTTACAATGTCAATTTTGGTCCATTCATTATAATTTTTCATCTTGTGCTTATCCAGATATGGTGCAACTCCACTGAGACAAGAGAAATAAACACCAGTGAAACAGAGGACTATCAGACCAGCCAGAAGCCATTTACTGCCTGCATCTATCCAGAGGTGTGACTTCCATATAAACTGTCCTGTTGTGAAGACTCCACCTACCTGTTATTTTATTTCATGCCATTGCCTATTATATTTATATACACAGTTCTTCATTCTGAGTGGGGTGGTTTCTATGGTGACCTGTGCTGTGTTCCTGAGGCTGAGCTCTCTCTTGAAGTTGACTATTCTGTTGTTAGTGGTGGCTGTCTATACTTACTTCATCGAAGTGTCCTTCCATATGCTGTATCTACATCAACCAGAGCAGAAACAGTTAAGTAGGTGAGTGTCTATCATAAATCTCTAACACACTATTTAGAAATACTTTTTAAAAAAACACTTTCATACTAACGTTTATTTGCATTTTATACTTTCAAGGTCCCACTACCTCAGAAGAAAGGGAGTCTCAGTTCTGTTGATGGCAATGTTCATCATAGCTGTGTTTTACAATGGACGACGGGTATGATATATATATGTTTATTTTTTTTTCAGTTTCAGTAGGGTTGCCAACTATCACTCATATCACTCAGTTCTCACGCTGCCCGTTTGGCGTATGACATCAAGAATCGCAAGAGCAATTCGTAAGATGTGCTTTTGAGTCGGTTTCTAGGTATTTTTATGTCATATGCCATTTGGTCTGCGTAGCGCCGCATGATGTTGAACACACGTATTGACATGGTATGGGTTTTAATTCAACTAATGAAGACCTGCAACCTCTTGATTGGACCAGTCTGTACCAATCACTTTTCCCCACACTGTGCAAGGTCACTGTATAAGCAGCTGACCCCTACCTGTGTAACGCTCACCAAAGATGTTTAGGCAGCATTGTGAAATGTAGTATTTGTGCACACATTAGGGTTAGGGTTTTTACACGTCTGAGATAACTATTATTAATTTGAGTTGTTAATTTAACCTTTAATAATACCAGTTGACAGGGCTCCCTGTATGTTTACAGCATTGGTTGAGAGATTTTTCCTTGAGAAAAATTAACAGGTAGCTACTGTACCGGATATTTATCCAAATGAATTGATATTGAATCGAGATCGGAATCATATCGCAAGCTTATGAATTAAAATTGTAAAATTTGTATCAAGCACTAATAAAAACAGCAGGCTACCAGTTATTGTACCATGTAAACATTGTAACATGTAGAAACAAAACTTAATGAAATTCTGTTTCACAATACACAAATTTGTGTTGCAAGGTTTTTGTGTATAACTTTGTGTATAATTCTCACTCCAAGCTAAACTCAAAAGTTGGCAACCCGATTTCAGTATTCCGTTTTAAAAACACATTGCCCTGAAGAATAATATTCTCTATATAGCATGTAGTCATTATCTGGCAGGGAATAGTAAAATTTAGAAAACTGTAATAGACATCTGGGATCTTTCCTTATTCTGTGCCATCTTATTCTGATTCAGTGGGAGGCCACAACACGGCTTGACTTCCTGTGGCGTTTGCAAGCTCAGCAGGAAGTGCAGGAGATGAGAGACCTGAGAGAACACAATGAGTGTCTACTGCACAACATCCTGCCTGCACATGTTGCTCGTCACTTCCTAGAGAGGAACAGAAATGACCAGGTACATCAGAGTCATATATAAACAACTATTATCAGTGATGATATTAATTTTGAGCAAACTTGTAGAAAATGTGAGTGGTGCTTGCCTGTGCAGAATTTGGTCCCATGATGCAAGGGTGATCTTATCATCCGCCAGGTGAAAACAGTAATAGTGAAAAAAAGATGCAAAAAAAAGATTTTTGAAAAATGCTGTTGAAAGTGGATCGGACCAAGCACCTCAATAAACGTGTAGCCAATTAGCAGTAGGGGGCATGTCCAATCATGATGGGGAGGAAAGAGAGTGAGCAAGAGGGAAATTTGAAGAAAGACTGTAGAAAGAGAGATGGCTGAGAGACATTACAAAAGAGATAAGCTCAGAGGAATTATCAAGCTTTAGGATCCGCATAAATATTAGGAAAGCTTTCCAGCGCTGGAGAGGCCTTAAGTGAGAAGGCCTGAAAACAGATGCCAAGGTTTTATTGTTTCTGCTCCATAGTGAGTAACATTGGTTTTACAGTGTTTCCAAAGGAAACTGACTGTGAACAGAACTAATATTGTTGTTGTAATTAGCTCTAGTAACAGGACAGTTATGAGTGTCATTAGCCGTGTTTCCACTGTCGGGCCAAAAGCGAGCGTGCTAGTGCGTGCCAGGGCCAGTCGCATTTCTACTGTCACTTCCGGGCTTGATCGGGCCTTATCAGGGCTTCCTCGGGGCCCACAGTCAGGGGTTTTTGGCCCGTCGAATGCCTTGGTCCAAAAACTGGCCAACTGGGGCTTGAGGAGTGGTCATGAACAATGGCAGAGTTTACCTGAGTCAGGAGATGGTCAAAACCGCAGCCCATTTCCCATGTTATTATATCAGGCTACCAGCTAACTTCAACATTTAAGACATTTTAAACAATTTTCAGCTGAAATACTTTGTTGAGACCGGACTAATGCATCCGTGTGTCATAAAAACATGCACTCCGGTTAACTTGTATGATTCATAACTCCTGTTTTCTTCTCACGAGCTCCCACTGGTGCTCTGACTGAAGAGTATAGCGAGATGGGAGAGATCACATCACTTTGTGGAAAATGAATAGAAATGCTCAGAAATGTGACGTAAACATGATATTTTATCAATATTTTTTTATTGTGTAAGCACTTGGACTTAAAAGCCTTAATGGAGTTGTTTTGTGCATTCCTGTGATCGCAAATAAATGGAAGCAGGTGCAACTGAATAGGTATGTGTTCTCTTTTTATGTTAAATGGTAAATACCAGTTTGATTCAGCATGATTGATGTGTGCTCCAGACAGAGAAAATTATAAAAAAAAAAATTAATAATAAATTAATAAATATTCATTTTTCATGATGCGTTATTTTGTGTCGCTTCAGCTATGATAAAAAAACATCCACTGCATTGTGTTGTAACAACTCGTCTAGTATTCACACCTAGAATAATTGCCACAAGATTTATATTAGGGAGAGAACCACCGGCTATGCTCTGTGTTAGTCTGAATACTCAGTAAGACGAGAAATTGATGCAAAAGTGAGTATTATTCACAAAAGAAAGAGGTAAAGAATACATATGACCATCGATACATGATAGGAAATCACACACATAAAAACCCAAGTCAAAACATTTCAAAATAGAAGAAAACAAAGTCACACATCAACAACACTATTTAGAAAAGCAGTGCAAAAGTTCTTATCTGGGTAGGCCGACATGACAAAGTCCTTTCTGCTGTATTTAAGTGCACGAAAGTCTGGAAACGAAATGGCTGGAATCAGTCCGATATAATCCATCATAATCCATGCGAGCAACTAGGCTTTTCTCCTTGTACACCGACCCAGAGGATAACGAGGAGAATAGAAGTAAGGTGTCCTGGGGTTAAACAGTCCTTTTGTTGAACAATCCGCCTGGATATTATCAGAAAGGACTAAAGAGTCCTTCTACAAACAAGCAAACAACAATCAACATCATACTATATGTAAATCCCCACAAGCCCAAAATAAGCTTGAATAAAACAAACAAAACACCAACTCTTACTTTGACTGAGCAGAAAATCCCATAGATTCCCAGTCTGGACTCTAACGGCCGTTTCACACCGCAAGCATGAGCGGCGCGTGAGCAGCACGTCAGCGCAACTACATCGTCACTGCAGCTGCAGACGCGCGCGAGTATTCACACTGGAAAGCCCCGTTCACACTACAAGCGACTTTGTCGCTGCATGTCGCCAGTGGCTGGCGATGAGGTCGCTAGTGGGCGTTCCCACTACTGGTTGCCTTTATGAATGACATCCAATGACATCGAATCAGTTTTCTTGCCGCTCCACTCCTGTTTGTCGCTCCCGAAAGTCGCTCTTCATTTGCATAAAGTTAAACAGATCTCAACTTTGTTGCGTCGCCAGACACGCCCCATCCGGTCGCCAACGGTCGCTGTCGCGCGTGTCGCCGGAAATCGCCCGCTCCCCATTTGAAATGAATGGTATCGTGTCACTTTGTCGCTTGTAGTGTGAACGGCGCCGAAGCGTTTGTACAGCGTCACAACAGCGGCTCCCAGGCTACATATAAGCAAGCATTTCTTTACAAAGATTTTTGTAAAATTTGTTTTTAGAAGTTGGTCATAAACACATTTGAAGTTTGTTCAAAGCCCAAACTGAATAATTAAAAACAAGTTTAATGGGTACATTTTCTATAAAATTTTATTTTCTTTATGTTAGTCTTCATTTCCTTTTCTGACATACTGCAGTTCTTGTTAAAACACACTAGACATGCAAATTCTATACGTTTTGGGCACTTTTTGTGTGAAAACACATTAATTTTGTCCATCAAAAGTGTGCTTTCACTTTAATTGAGCGTGAGCAGCGCAGCAAAATTAGACTCGAAGCCGAAACCCCCGCTTCACTGCTGCTCACGCGACGCTCCTGCTTGACGCTCACGCGCTGCTCCTGCTCGCGGTGTGAACGCACTCATTGATTAACATGCACGCCGAAAAAAATCCGCGCTGCTCACGCGCTGCTGACGCGTGCAGTGTGAAACCGGCCGTTTCACACCGCAAGCATGAGCGGCGCGTGAGCAGCACGTCAGCGCAACTACATCGTCACTGCAGCTGCAGACGCGCGCGAGTATTCACACTGGAAGCGTTTGTACAGCGTCACAACAGCGGCTCCCAGGCTACATATAAGCAAGCATTTCTTTACAAAGCCTTTTGTAATATTTGTTTTTAGAAGTTGGTCATAAACATATTTGAAGTTTGTCCAAAGCCCAAACTGAATAATTAAAAACAAGTTTAATGGGTAGGCCTACATTTTCTATAAAATTTTATTTTCTTTATGTTAGTCTTCATTTCCTTTTCTGACATAGGCTACTGCAGTTCTTGTTAAAACACAGTAGACATGCAAATTCTATGCGTTTTGGGCACTTTTTGTGTGAAATCATATTCATTTTGTCCATCAAAAGTGTGCTTTCACTTTAATTGAGCGTGAGCAGCGCAGCAAAAATAGACTCGATGCCGAAACCCCCGCTTCACTGCTCCTGCTTGACGCTCACGCGCTGCTCCTGCTCGCGGTGTGAAACGGCCGTAACTCCTATCATTGACTTGCTGATATCCCAGATCAATAAGCACACTACCTCCCCCTAGTGTCAGGTAGAAGCCTTGCATACCAAAGGGCAACTAATGTGACAGGTCAAGACTGTTACAGTGTGTTTGTGCATTTTGGGGGCTGAGCAAAAAAGGGAGGGTTGTGTTTGTTTGGTTTGGTTTGATTTCAAATATCAACAGTGTTCAACAACGATTCTCAGAAATCACATACTGCACCTTTAAATAAGAAATATCACAACTCAACAACCCACACAGTTTGAGGTATCAATAACATCCTTAGCAGTTTTTTACCTGTTATTTTGTTTTGTTTTGTTTTGTTTTATTTTATTTTACCTATACAAAAACAATCCGTTATGCTGCTTGATATTGCAAACTGTTTTTTGGTAGCATATTATTTTAATACTTATTATTGTAATCATACACTGGTTTGTATGCAAATAGTCATTCTTCTAATTATTTACCTATAGCAGCTAATTTATCAGAAGTCCCGGAACATTCACAGAAAATGCTGGAAAATAAGATGGATATGCAATGGTGGTAATGACCCACAACTAATAAACTACAAAGACCAAATAAAAGTCCAAGCATCATGTTGTCTTTGTCCTCTCAGGAGCTGTACTCTCAGTCCTATGATGAGGTGGGGGTGATGTTTGCCTCCATCGCTGGCTTTAATGACTACTATGAGCAGAAGGAGATCAATCACGAGGGAGTTGAGTGTCTCAGACTGCTCAATGAGATCATTGCTGACTTTGATGAGGTAGGACTTTAATGAAAGGTTGTACTTTTTTTGCTGATGTTTCTTCTCTCATCTGTCTTATACAAAGCCCTCATTGTTTTTGTTTCTCTCTGGAAAAGTTGTTAGAGGAGTCATATTTTTTGAACATTGAGAAAATCAAAACCATTGGCAGTTGCTACATGGCAGCATCTGGTTTATCACCCGATAAACAGGTAAACCATTCTAATTAATTTTTTTTAGCCTTCTTAATTATATACATTTGGAATTTCCAACTGTAATGCACTATAATTGTTCTTTGCTTCATCCTGACAGTCTTGTGTTGTAAATGACTTGCATCATATCAGTGAGTTGGTTCTGTTCGCTTTGGCTATGCAAGAGACTCTGAGAGAGATCAACAAACATTCCTCAAACAATTTCCAGCTGCGCGTTGGTAATGGCTAGTGGAATAGACCTCACTCAAAGTAGATGCTATATCTAATCTAATGCAAATGAGGCTGTACGGGATAGAAGTAAATATTTTGTATTGTTGTTGTGTACCTGAGTCTCATCCTCCATAAAAACACTGTACGTCTGTCTTTCACAGCCTTTTGGTTCATGTCACATTTAAAAAATAATTCAGCTAAATTTTGTAATTAATTAGCATTGAATGGCTTCAGAAGGATTGCCTTTTTGGATCTTGACAGACCCTGGTCACTGGAAAGTGAAAGTGACATGTGAATGCCAAGAATGGTAACCCATACTTTGTCCTCTGCATTTAACCCATTAAAGTTAGTTCACACACATTAGGAGTAGTGAGTAAGTACACTGCAAACTGTGGACACACACCCGGAGCAGTGGGCAGCCATTTTTTGCTGTGGGGTGAAGTGTCTTGTTCAAGGGCACCTCAGTCATTTCCTGCCAGTATTGAGAATTGAACCCACAACCTTCGGGTTACCAGTCTGACTCTCTTAACATTAGGCCACTATTGCCTCAATGCTTATCTTGTAAAAAAAATATTTTTCGGGTCCTTTAAATATGCCATCTACTCTGAATATGAAGTCTATACAGTTACCTATCATTTAAGACAATAACAATGAGTATATATGAGTAACTTCAATATACCCCCATAGGAATTGCCCATGGCCCTGTTGTTGCTGGGGTCATCGGTGCCACCAAACCCCAGTATGATATCTGGGGCATGACAGTGAATCTGGCAAGTCGGATGGACAGTACTGGAGTCAGTGGAAGGATTCAGGTCCCCGAGGGCACACGTAATATTCTAGCAGACTGGGGCTTCGTGCTAGAGTTGCGTGGTGAGATATACATCAAGGGAGTCAGTGAGAGAAAGGGATGTGTCCGAACGTACTTCATCAGCACCAAAAGGCGTCAGATGGCAAGCAATGGTGTTGCAGACAGAGGAAAGAATGGACGGAGTGGGAGGACCACCCTGGCCGCTGTGGTCTTTGGCCTTGTACAGGCCATTCACAGAGAGAAACAGAGAGGTACCAATGGAGGTTTCACTCTGCCAAACAGCAACTTTAGCCACTAAAGATTATGATGTGACACATCAAACCTGGATTCACTGTAACTTGAATGACACTCAGTTGAAACACTGCCTTCATCTTCGAAAGTATACCTCAAATATCATATAAAATCCTCATATGGACTTGTCTGTAGAACATACTTTTAGTATATATTTTTAAAATATATATTTTCATAAATTTCACTTGAAACTTCTTATAATGAAACAATCTAATGAGATCAAAATCTAAGGAGACTTTGCAGGTATAATTTTTACCTTGCTACAGTCAATGTAAACGTTCAGATAATCATGTGAAAAGACAGTTTACAGAATTGTTCCTCATTCCTGCCATGACAGCATAAAATACCTCATATGTACCACAGATACAAATTGTGCACAAACTGTCACTTCTTTTTAAGTTTCGTGATGACAATTCTTTTGTAAGAATAATTAAGATTAAGAAAATGGAAAAAAAAAATATAAGTCCACAATATTTGTTTTTAACATCAATATATAGTTTTATAAATAGTCTTTATTCTTTACTTTTTCTTTGTTTACATTAGACGTTTGTTTCTGATTTTCACTGAGATGTTTTATATGTAAAAGCCATTTAAAATGTAAAAATACATGTGTAACAGCCATTTTATATTGCCTTGGAACTGAACTGTAGTTAGTAATGTTTGCTAAAAGAGATATTTACATAAAACCACCTTTATTTACCAGGAAATGCTTTCATATAATTAGAGTTTAATGATCAGAGTATCTTATTTAAAAAAATAAAATGTTATACTAAACACCTACACATGTTCACCACAAACTGATTTTGTAGCTTTTTTGTAGAATTTGTCGAAATAAAATTTACCGTGATAATCACACTTTGGTATTCTTTCTTCTAGTACAGCAACACTGTACTAGTCACTTCCACAAACTCTGTAGGGTTGACCAGAGTGTAAGTGTACGTTTGAACTGGTGTATCTCTGTGCTGAAGCCGAGTTGGGGCTCTGTACTCTGGGCACATGAGGGCCTTCTAGTGCCCCCCCACGCCCCGAGTATGGAGCCCCAACTCGGCTTATTTTTCGTGTTACATCCGGTCAAATTTCCAACTTCAAGCTGGTGTATCTCTGGAACCAAGCCGAGTTGGGGCTCCAAATTCTGGGCACGCGGGTGGTCCCCCCACGCCCAGAGTTTGGAACCCCAACTCGGCTGGTTCTCCAAGGCTGGGTAAACTGCGGGAGTAACTATGACTCTCTTAAGTATGGAGCCCCAACTCGGCTTATTTTTTGAGTTACGTCCGGTCAAAGTCCCAACTTCGAGGTGGCATATCTCTGGAACCAAGCCGAGCTGGGGCTCCATACTCTGGGCACACGGGGGTCTCCTTGAGCACCCCCCACGCCCCGAGTATGGAGCCCCAACTCGGCTTATTTTTTGAGGTACGCCTGGTCAAATCTGGACAGGAAGTGACCGTATCTCAGGAACCAAGCCGAGTCTGGGCTCCATACACCCGGGGTGGGGGGGGGGGGGGGTGTCTCATCGTACGCCCCCCACGCCCAGAGTTTCACGCCCCAACTCGGCTTCCTCTCCGAGTTACGCCCGGTCAAAGCTGGACAGGAAGTGGCCGTATCTCGGGGTCGGAAGGTCCCCGGTGCTCGGGACGGCAGGAGAAGTAGGGTCCCCTTATCACCCGCCTTCCCCAGCAAAGTCAAGTCCAGTCATCCTCATTTATATAGCGCTTTTAACAATGTAGATTGTTTCAAAGCAGCTTTACAGAGATAAACATATAATTTAAGGTAACAGAGATTGGTTTGGTTTTATAGTGGTTCTTGAATAATGTTTTTTCCAGCTAAAGTTAGTTTTGATTGATTCACTTCCGTCTAAATGATCATTTGTTATTAAATTAGGGGCTGCTAAGACAACACCGTTCTTTCTAAACAGACTTTAAACGCGAACCTGTGGTAGACGCTGATGGCGTTCACATGCGCATTAAGAATTGATTCTATAGTTATGTGCGTTTGAATATATGTGCACAGGTTTGTAATTCCTTACAAACCATGCCTAAACAAACTACTTGTCTTGTCTATAAATTTTGATGCAGAATTTATTTTATTTTATCACTTCGGGTAGGTACGCGAACCGGAAAATTCCACAACGCTTTATCTGTAGAGTGGTATAGGGATCCTCCATAGGGAGAGGCTAGTTGGCACTTCAGCACTGCATTGTCATCAGGTCCGGGCGAAGGTCCTTCGTCAGATCTGGAAACGGCCTGGATCAGGCAGGCTGCGGGAAAACCTCAGGATAAACAAAGACACTAAAATTAGCGTAGATGCCATTCTTCTTATGATGTAACGAGTACATCAGGATTTAAGGGAAGAGTTCCCAGTTCCGGCTGACCTAATCTATGCAGCCTAATATTGAATTATAGAAGTCGATAATGTATTATGTGAATGCTAGGTCAAAGAGATGTGTTTTTAGTCTAGCTTTGAACTGACAGACTGTGTCTGCTTCCCGGACAATGTTAGGAAGATTGTTCCAAAGTTTTGGTGCTAAATAGGAAAAGGATCTACCGCCAGCAGTCGATTTTGATATTCTAGGTATTATCAACTGGCCGGAACTTTGAGATCGCAATAGACTTGAAGGACTATAATGCGTTAAGAGCTCGCTCAAGTACTGCGGAGCTAAACCATTTAGCGCTTTGTAAGTAATCAGCAATATTTAAAAATGTATACAATGTTTAATAGGGAGCCAATGCAGTGTTGACAGAACCGGGCTAATATGGTCATATTTCCTGGTTCTGGTAAGAACTCGAGCGGCTGCATTTTGAACTAGCTGTAGTTTGTTTATTAAGCATGCAGGGCAACCACCCAGCAGAGCATTACAATAATCTAGCCTTGATGTCATGAACGCATGAACTAGTTGTTCCGCATTTGTCAATGAGAGCATATGACGTAATTTAGATATATTTTTAAGATGGAAAAATGCGGTTTTACAGACACTAGACACGTGACTTTCAAATGAAAGATTGGTATCAAAGAGCACACCCAGGTTCCTAACTGACGACAAAGACTTAACAGAGCAGCCATCAAGTGTTAGACAGTATTCTAGGTTATTGCGTGTGGAAGTTTTTTGTCCAATAATTAGAATCTCTGTTTTTTTCAGAATTTAGTAGTAGGAAATTACCAGTCATCCAATTTTTTATATCAACTATGCATTCCGATAATTTTGTGAATTGGTAAGTTTCGTTAGGTTTTGAAGAAATATAGAGCTGAGTATCATCAGCATAACAGTGAAAGCTAATTCCATGTTTCTTAATGATATCTCTTAAAGGTAGCATGTACATAGTGAACAGCAGCGGTCCTAGAACTGAGCCTTGTGGTACGCCATACTGAACTTGTTATCGATAAGACATCTCTTCATTTACTGCTACAAACTGATAGCGGTCAGATAAATATGATTTAAACCATGCTAATGCAATTCCACTAATGCCAACATAGTTTTCTAGTCTATTTAAGAGAATGTTGTGGTCAATGGTGTCAAATGCAGCACTAAGATGAAGTAACACTAATAGAGAGATACAACCATGATCGGATGATAAGGGCAAATCATTTGTGACTCTAATGAGAGCTGCCTAAGTGCTATGGTGCGGTCTAACTCCTGACTGAAAATCCTCGCAGATATCATTTCTTTCAAGAAAGGAACACAGTTGTGAGGATACTGCTTTTTCTAATATTTTTGATAGAAGAGGTAGATTTGAGATCGGCTTGTAAATGACTAATTCTCTAGGATCAAGTTTTGTTTTTTTAACAAGCGGTTTAATCATAGCCAGCTTAAAGGTTTTTGGTACGTATCCTAGAGACAAAGATGAATTAATTATGTTAAGAAGAGGATCTATGACTTCTGGAAGCATCTCTTTCAGTAGCTTAGTCAGTATAGGGTCTAACATACATGTTGTCGATTTAGATTAATTAACGAGTTTGCAAAATTCTTCCTCTCCCATAGCAACAAATTAATCAAATTTTACCTCAGGGAGACTACAATGCACTCCCTGATGCGATACTGTACTAGACGGTTGCATAGTTATAATTTTTTGTCCCTAATATTATCAATCTTATAAGTGAATAAGTTCATAAAGTCATTACTGCTGTGTTTCTTGGAAACTTCTGGGCTTGAAGCTTTCTTTTTCATTAGTGTAGCCACTTTTTCAAATAAATACCTAGGATTATGTTTATTTTCTTCTAATTGGGTTGAAGAATAAGCAGATCTAGCTTCTTTTAAAGCCTCTCTGTAAGCAATCGAGTTCTCCTTCCATGAAATCCGAAATACCTCTAGTTTTGTTTTCTTCCACTTGCGCTCCATTTTTCTGGGTGCTGTCTTAAGGGCCCGGGTGTGCTCGTTGCAGCAGCCCGCAGCCCGCATTTTGGGAAGGGGAGGTCCCAGAGGCTCGCCCTTTCGGGTGTCGGGGGGTCCCTCTGGGCCGTCTCGGACCCCGCCACCCCGGGCCCCTGGGACCTTTCCGTCTGAGGTGCGCGCCGTCCTGTCGGGCCCTTTTTCGGGGGCGGGCTCATTGGAAGACCCTACTTTGACCTGAGTTTGGTGTCTCTAGGCAGCTGGGCTTTCTGAAAAGTCCATCCCAGACAGGGTGCTGCTCTCCTGGGTACACGAATATAGCTCAAGCGCCAATGGTGGAATTTTCATTGGTTGCCGGTCGAATACCGTGTTAAGTTCAAAGTCTTATTGTATGTGTATAAGTGTTTAAATGGCCAGGCTCCTCACTACATTACAGATCTTCTTCTCCACCGGAAAAGTTCTAGGCCCTTAAGGTCTTCAAACAAGTTGATGCTGACTGTGCCACGATCTAGATTGAAATTAAAGGGTGATCGTGCCTTCTCTGTTGCTGCTCCACATCCGTGGAATGATTTTCCGGAACACATAAGGCTGTCTTCCAATGTTAATAGCTTTAAATCCTCACTAAAGACTTATTTTTTCTCTTTGGCATTTGGTTCATTGTAATTTTATGAATTTGTGTGTGTTTTCCCGTTTGATTATGTATTTATGTTTTTTATTGTCTGAAGTGGTTGTACAGCACTTTGGTCAGCAGTGGCTGTTTTAAATGTGCTCTATAAATAAAAGTGCCTTGCCTTGCCTTGTCTGATGTCACAGGTTTTTGAAAATCCCAGCAGGATAATGTGGTTACCTGACATCTTTCAAATCTCAGGGAGAGATTTGAAAGTCACTGGTCTGATAAAAACTGTTGTCTACCAAAGACCTGTAAAAATAAAATATAGTTTATTTTGTAGCATAGTACTATTTTATTAAAAATATGGCACATCTGTTTTCACACTTGTTTTCACTATGTTCTTGATGACATGACAGTGATTATCTCATAACCGTTTAATCCGTACAGACCCATAAGACAGCATTGTAAAGGCCACCCATCAGCCCAACGACGGAATCCAATGGTGTGGGCTAAGGTATAATGCGTATATGTCTTTTCAGCGTTCTGTGAAGTTCACCTAATTTATTAGAATTTAGTTTTAATTAGGGCTGCAACAACGAATCGCTAAAATCTTGGAATATTTTTTCCACAATTTGCAGCACTGAAATTTTAAATCTTTACTCTAAATGACTCAGAGAAACTTCACTATATGCTTGGAAAGGATGAGCTGCAAAATACCTTACACACCATAGGAGGTGGTCAATTCATTGTATTTTTAAAAAATATTATTTTATTCTGTATTTATATTTTATATACATTGTATTTATAATTAATATTAGGATAGACTAGAGATATTATCTTCTGTTATAATTATTATTATTATTGCTATTATTATTACCTATTATCCGACTGTGTGAGACTTGTCTTTTGTGTGCATTTGCTTGTCAAATAATGTCAAACATTTTGTTAAAGATTATAACATCTTTGACAAAAAACAAAACAAAACACAAGTTTGTGAGTGTGTGCATCTGTGAGTGTGAGAGTTTGTGAGTGTGTCCGAGTGTAGTGTAGAGAACAAGTTCTGACGTTCAAAGAAATCCTGTTAAGTTTTCTGATTTGTATTTTTCTTTATTTTTTATAAATTATTTATTGTTCTGACAGATCAGGTCCCTTTAAACAAAAATATACATCTTTTGTGCACTTTATTTTAAAAAAGATGTAAAGCATACATGTGTATGTTTTTGTGTTAGTCCATTTTTTTGCACTGGATTTTTTGCACTGTGAATTTGCACTGTCAGTTCTGTTTTTGAATAAAGGGTTGGAAATTAATGTTTTTTTTTCTTTTTTTTCTTTTTTTTCTTTTTTCGATTCATCGATTAATAAAAAAAAAAATCAACAGATTAATCGATTATAAAATAATCGTTAGTTGCAGCCCAAGTTTTAATATTACTTTAGATCTACGCTTAATCTAACTCCAATTTCAAATGATTATCAAATTTAGATCATGTTTCTTATTAGAAAATAATCATAGATATTGATTTTGACTTAGTTTAGATCTTTGATTATTCTAAGTATCCCATACTTTCAGTTATTAATTAATTATGGACCCAATGCCCCATAGAGATCACCTCGGCCAGATCGTATTTCTCACAGACACAAACTTGTCAGTTCTGACTTTAGTCAGTGGATGCAGGGTTGGCTAATACCTCTTAAGTCGGTTGCCTACTGCTCACTTGTACAAAAAAGTGTAGTTTATTTTAGCCACTTCCATACAACTTGCTAAATCAGTAACAGACAGATATCAAAAGGTCTTCAGATGATGTGCCTACTGCTCCATTCATACATGCGCCTTTAGTTTGACCTATTCTGACTAAGATTTGCTGTAGCATCAGCCTCCTTACAATCTACTAAAATAATGATTTCAGAACAAATCAAAATGTAACATTTTTTTTTCAGGTAAAATTGTATCATGCCAATTACACAAGTAAATGATTAAAATCCAATTCAGAAATAATAAACACATGACATCAATTGCTCAATTATGACTCCAAGAGTAAGAAATGCATTCCTGACAGAGACACCTACTGATGTGTGAGTGTGTTCCGACGTGAAAATGTGCATGAGGGTTTTCTGGTTACAGGTTCCCAAAGACTGCTCTGCCACTTACCCTTATATACACAGACCAGAACAAAAGGCTTGTACAAATATTTTTTAGAGTTGTTTTGGGTCTATTCATGTACCCCAGGGGGGGGGGGGGGAATGTTTAACACCTGGTTTTGGGGGAGAGGGGAGGATTATCAGATATCTTGAAGAGACACCACCCAAAGAGGAGAACAGGTTCAATCTTTCTTGTATTCAATGACTGCAATGAAATTAAGACCATTTTACCAATCGCACTGAGACATTTAAAATTATACCAAACATAAAAGGGAAACAACAATAGATTCAAAAGATACATAATATGCCACAATTATGCCACAGTATTTAGATCTTCTTAATTTACTTTTAGTGACTTGAATCAGGGGGAAAGGAAGGGAGGAGGGTGCAGAGATAAGGAAGGAGAAAAGTTTGGACATGACAATGTTCTGTGCTCTTTCTTTAAGGTCTTCTGTCCAGGGTGTGTTTTATTGCTTTATTGCAGGGTGAGTTTTGTCTTAGCAGGAAAATCAAGTCTTACAGCATGCTGTACAATATATATATATACATATACATATACATATACATATATATATATATATATATATATATATATATATTGTACAGTATATATTAGTGCTGGTATAAGGTTGTGGTTTAGTGAAGTACTAAAGACTACTGTTTCTTTCGCTCTTTCTGCATTTAAATGAAAAAATTAACCTTTTATTCAAATAAGCTACCAGATTTTAGATAGGCCTACCAGTGACAATTCCAATACCACAGCAAAACTACTATAGCCAAAGACTTTACTATAGTCAACTATGAAGTCAAATGTTATTAAAGAAAAGCAAACACTCAGTAATAAAATAAAAAAAAAAAACTTAATTACAAGCAATGGCCAAAAACAAATTTAATAAAACAAAGGAAATAAACACAGATTTAAGATTTTCAGGTAGTCTAACATTATTCAGGTACAGATATTGATTAATCAAATGTAAAATAACACTAATTTATTCTGGGATGAGTTTTGGTGGTATAAATATTTAGTGTTCTATCAGCTTTTACATACTTAAATCTGCATATTTGTGATATTTACCCCAGGGCGTTATTTACCTTTATAAAGGCAGTTTTTTTTAACCTTATTAATTGTATGCATCATCTTTCATGTCAAATTTTTACATTTGATCGATAAATTCAGTTAAAACAACAAGACTGTGACAGTCACCTGGTTAGGGATGGGAATCGAGAACCGGTTCTTCTTCAGAACCGCCGCCCAGTGAACCAATTCCTTGGAACCGTTAGTATGCCTGCTTAACAATTCCGCTTATCGGTTCCGCTCGTTGCAAATGTGTCATGATGTCACACACGCGCTGCCTTGTTTTGGTTCAAAACGCAGCAAACATGGCATCGAGGCAGAAGCGCTCTAAAGTTTGGTTATATTTTACGCGAAAAGACGACAATATGAGGCGCCGTCTAGGGCTTAAATCAAACTTCATTCACGCACACATATATGAAACACTTGCATACACGTATACTAAGTGGTCAAACATACATGTACACTGCTGAATGCTCAAACAAATAGGCCTACATATGAAATGCACAACGACACACCTAAAGTCGCTCACGCACATACACGCAAACTCTACACACACGAGATGCGTGGAACTCTCCAGGCACATACTCATATGAGACGCGCCCGCGCACACAAACTCTCCACACATACTCATATGAGACGCGAGCACACACACACACACACACTCTCAAACTCGCGCACATACTCAAGAGTATGACGGCGCCTCATAACAATATGGTCACTTGCAACACTTGTAAAATTTCCATTTCGTCAAAGGGGGGGGGGAAACCTCCAATATGCAGAAACATTTGGCCAATGAACAATGAACACACACAGCATGAACAGACTTTAGTCCCATGAAACTTAAACTGGAATGTCACTGTTTCTGTCACTGCCACTTCACGAACAGGCGAACACGCTCACACACGCACACATCACTTTTGAAGTAAAATTGAAAATTGAGGATGCAGTGCATGTAATGCATCGAGATATCGAATTGAACTGAATCAATGACATGATAATCGTAATCGAACCGAACAGTGAGACCAGTGTAGGTTCACACCCCTAATACTCTGTGCTGTGTCAGCGAGTTAATAATAATTAACAAACAAATAAGTTAAGTTATAAGTTCAATAAGTTAATACAAACAAACAAATTTGTTTTTCCCTCACCCAATGAGAATCGATAAGAGAATCGATAAGGAATCGAATCGATAAGCAATATCGATAATGGAATCGGAATCGTTAAATTCTTATCAATTCCCATCCCTACACCTGGTAACCGTCCAGCTCTTCACTACATTTCCCAGCATCCTCCTTGACCCACACCTGCACACTATCAGCCATCACCTGAATACTAATCAGCATCACCTGTCACCACCACCTGCCTGCACTCAGCACAGCTAATCACCAGCACCATATAGTCACCACATCCACAGCACTACATAGTCTGGCCTTGTCCTTGCGTTACCACACAGACTCTCAGCAAACCTTACCTGAATACTTACCACGAAGATCCCATTCCTGTTCTTCTCCGACCATCATCGCCTGCTGGTTCTTCATCTGCCCTCTACATGCTGTATCCAGCCCGCATCTATAACAGAGTGTTACGTGCTAGTATTTTTTGTTCCCTCCCCTTTTATTGGTTGCTGCGTTTCTCCTTTCTGCTGTTGGTTTCTTGTTTTTCCGCTCTCTGCTTTCTAAGTTTGTAGATGCTGCTATTGTTTGGAGACCACTAATCATCGGCTGGTTCAGGATATAAGGCACTCTGGAGAACGGAAGAGGAGGGGGCTTGGAGTGTGTTTGTTGGCTGTGCTACCGTTGTTGGAAGGTACTGACTCTGTGGTGGTTCGCTTGCATGCTTATTTGATTGCTCACTCAGAGGACCTTACCTGATCCAAACTGCACTGGTCCAGAGAGAAGGGAAAAGGAAAGTACGTCATGTGACTTGCATATTACATACACGTAGAATTACCTCTGTTAAATACACTAGGGAAGAAGCATGTGCAACTGTAAGTTTTGTTTGGTTAGTTAGTGAAGTTTTAGATATGGCGTGTGAAGTGCTGAAGAATTCTTTATTTTCTGTTCTTTGTTGTTAGTTAGATTAGAGGGCGGGGATTAGCTGATGTGTGTTGTTATTTTTGTTTGTTTAGCTCCGCTCCGTTTTTCTTTCGCTCTCTGTGGCTTATTTCAATTGTGTGTATATAGCTGTAAATGAGTGTTTATTTTCATGTAAAAACATAATGTTCGTATTGTAAATAAAGCTAACCACCTGCTTGTAGTGACTTGTTGTCTTTGTGTCATTCGCCCACAGTACTCCCCAGAGACCAAAAGTATAGGAGTGTGTTACAATTTTATTATGTACGTCTTCCTCATACCTCTATGCCATCAGGGGACATAACACAGAGATATCAAGTTAACCATCGAGCTAAGTTCTGATTCTCCATATATCTACTCACCAATCATCACTGCAGTTCACATCCGTGCCTCTGTTCAATAAACACTGTTTATATTACTACTCACCGGTCTGCTTCTCTCTATAACCGTGACAAATACACTATAGGGCTGTTACCAATCAAATTAAATAATTTACACTGCAATAAATAGCCTAATGTTTTAAATAAATGTTTGTATATACAAGGAAAAAATGCAATTATACTTTTAAACATGAAACTAAACCGCCAATATGTGGCGACAAGTGAGCTTCTTAATGATTGAGTCATTCATTCAAAACGCTGAATCATTCTGTAACAAAACAGCGCTGATTGCTGTTTTCCTTTGGAACTATGTTCATCTGTGATTTAAAACTAAAACTTTCAATAATGTGTCTTCAATTTAAGTAACTTAATATTAAATACTTGTTTATTGAACTATAACATTAACGCAATATTTGCAATTATGATAATATTCAGCAAAACAGCTCCCTTGGTTGTGTTATGTTAAATAACTATATCATGTGTTATAAATAATAAACTCAAGATTTGATCGTTTACTTCTGTGAGTTTCTTGTGTGTGCTCATTTGTTTTGATTTCTCCACTAAAGTCTCTCACAGCGCGAGCTTCAACAGCTTTACCAGAAATACACTATCCATTATCAATCGCTGTTTATGCTGAATGTAGCTAAAAAAATCTGAATCATTCTCGCTATTCGATGCTTCCCTAGTTATTTTTTATCACTAAAGTTGTAAGTTAGCCTACTTTTCCGGTCGGGCAAGTAAAATTCTCTTTCACTTGCCACTTAAAAAAACAAAAAACAAAGGTAAAAAAAAACAGTAGAACCCCTACTTGTCATGTTTAGTGTTTATGTTTGCCTGTGACACCCAGTTTGCACCTGTGTTTCATTGAATTAATCCCTGTCACCTGTTGTCTTGTTAATTAGTCGTTATGAGTTCATTTGTCCCAGCTGTGTCTCGTTTCCCTTATCTGTTCTGTGTATTTAAGCCCTGTGTTTCAGTCTGTTCCTGGTCTGTCGTTGTTGCTACATGTTTGGTTGTCCTGTTCATGTTTCTTTTGATCCAGTTTGTGAGTATTCAAGTTTGTTTAAATAAACACTGCTGCAATTAAGATCCTGCATCCTTTCCTGCTTCAACCAGCCCATGACAGAACGACGGACCACAAAATATGGATCTAGCAGAAGTAAAGATTCTCCTCCTCTCCCAAGGGGATCTATCCCTCGAGGTCCACACACAGAGGTATTTGGATTTGGTACCTTTCGTCCATTATGATGACACCAGCCTCTGTGAATTTTTTCCTGACAGGTCTCAACTCCGTGACCAGAGCACACCGGGACATGGGCCTCGGGGGAGCTTCCAGGACTATGTAGAGTGGGTGCTTGTCCACAATAGATCCCCCTTACCCATCAGGGAGAGTGAGGAGAAAACCAGCTTGCCAGCCATCAGTCCTGCCACCAGATTGGTCTATGAGCAAGCAAGATCCACCAATGATGTCAGCGCAATCTGCCATGAAGGCCGCCCGTCCAGTGTCTCGTCCTGCCGAGACCGCCCGTCCAGAGTCTCGTCCCGCCAAGCCTGAGATTCTTCATGTCATGTCTACCGAGCCTGAGATTCTTCACGTCACGTCTACCGAGCCTGGAATTCTTCACGTCTCGCCTGACCTTCACGTCAGTCCTGCCGAGCCTGCGCTCCATGTCAGTCCTGCTGAGCCTGCGCTCCACGTCAGGAGCCTGGTCAGCCGAGCCTGGTCAGCCTCCACCGAACACTCGGTCATGCTTCTCTCCAGCTCTAGATCTTTGATCTGCCAATCATCTTCTTTTGCCTCTTTACTTCTATCACTCTGAACTGTTTTGTATAGTTTTGTATTACTGTTTAAGTGTACTTGTAACTTCATAGTCCTTTTTTGTCCCTTTTGCATAGATTGTAATGTTTTGTGTTTATACTGTTGACTGATTGTAATGCATTTTTCTTTTGTTGTAAAAGTGTTTCACAATTCGTTTTGAGGAAATAATTAAACTTTTTAAAAATTTTGTATCTTTTTATGGTAGAGTCCCAGGGGTAGAGTCCCAGGGGTAGAGTCCCAGGGGTAGAGTCCCAGGGGTAGAGTCCCAGGGGTAGAGTCCCAGGGGTAGAGTCCCAGGGGTAGAGTCCCAGGGGTAGAGTCCCAGGGGTAGAGTCCCAGGGGTAGAGTCCCAGGGGTAGAGTCCCAGGGGTAGAGTCCCAGGGGTAGAGTCCCAGGGGTAGAGTTAGGGTTAGGGTTAGGGTTAGTTAGGGTTAGGGTTAGGGTTAGGGTTAGGGTTAGGTTAGGGTAGGGTTAGGGTTAGGGTTAGGGTTAGGGTTAGGGTTAGGGTTAGGGTTAGGGTTAGGGTTAGGGTTAGGGTTAGGGTTAGGGTTAGGGTTAGGTTAGGTTAGGGTTAGGGTTAGGGTTAGGTTTTGAGGAAGTTACAACGACTCCCCCCTACTTGAACATTTGCTCAAGGAGGTTTGGAATAGGGAGACCGAGGAAGTGCACGGGCCTACGCTTGTTTGATCTCTACCTGTACCTGTGGGTGACGCTTTTTTGGACGTCCTGATTGACCATGTTTTGGCCTGAGGTCTTTTTGTAATCTATTCTCTGCGAATTATTATTTTTTTATTATTATTATTCTAGATTTATTACTATTTCGGTTAACTTCTTAATTCTTGTTGTTTTTTAATTCCTAACTCTGTTAAATCATTTTAGTTTTATTTTGTTTTAAGTTCTAGTAAGATGAATCTAAAAAGTGTTAGACCTGTCTGGGTCATCCACTCTTTCGCCTGTCTGGGCGTTAGATTCATTCCCTACCCTTGTCTGATTTAGGTGAACTTGAAAATGTTAGGCCTGTTTGGGCCACCCATCTTCATGCCTGTCTGGGCATTCAGTTCCTACTCTACTCTGCTTTATCGTTTTTTTTGGTTAGTTTTAGTTCTAATAAGATGAATCTGAAGTGTTAGGCTTGTCTGTGCCGCTCACCTTCCTCCCTGTTTGGGTGTTCAATTCATTACCTACTCTTTATTTATTATACTCAATTTAGATGAACTGGGTGAGCTTTTTATCAGGTATAGGTGTTTTAGTCCTAATCCCCCAATAAAATGGATGGTGAGAGGGAAATATTTGAGACATTTCTTCAGTGGTGTACCTCAGGATCATCAAGTGTTTCGGCACCTTAGACAACCAGACACTCTCCTCTGAGGCGGCCCGCTCGGGTTGATCAATTCCCAGCGAATGTCTCGTAGCCAATCTCTAAACGGGTGTTTGCTAGAACCTCAAAGCCAATGTGGTTGGATTCTGTGTTACAGTTTAAGGGATTTTTTTGGATTGTCCTATCACGCTCTTGTTCTCCTATCTAGATGTCTCTTTAAGAATCAGTGTGTTAGGGGTGTTGTGGTGCTGATGTGCTGTTGTATGGGTGGCCTAAATCGCCTTGAAAAACTGGGCACCCATTTAAGACCTGTATGCCCTAGGTCACCTTCCCTGTGTGCAAGCCCGAAGGTACAGGGGGGCTGGATACTTACCACTCCACCAGTAAGACCCTTTGTTGACACCGTTAGGTTACCCAGGTCCCCCGGAAGGAGTCTGCAGACTATTGGTCTCATCTTGGGGTCTACTCTGTTGTACAGAGCAGGAGTTCTTTGGAGACCCGGATGTCAGCCTAGGGCCTTCCATTCGGGGAATCCTCCGAACTCCTTACCCAAGTCAGTTGAACCTCTAACTGGTTCCAGATCTCTCTGCCTGACTTTGGTTTGGGGCCTTCCCCGGCTAAGCCAGAGAGCGGGCTCCCCAAAAAGTCCCCAGCAACCAAGCAAGCCTGGATAACCGGGGGCCTCCCAGAGAGTCCTTTGCCCAAATCAACCTCGGTCAAAGGTCCTCGGCCACACTGAGCCGCACCCCCCCGACCATGGGTTGATTTCGCCCGGGGTCCCCTGGTCCTCCCATTAGAGAGAACCAGAGGGACCCTGTCAGGGCTCCCCGGTCCCCAGGATACGGTCACCAACCAAGCAGAGGAGCGATTCCCTCCGCCTCCCCTGCCATTGGTTGGGTGTTCCGCCCAGAAACCAAAGGAGCCCCTCGGAGGTACCCCAGTGCATCCGCCGGCCCCCGGCCACCCACGGGCCCCGGACAAGTCCAGTACCCATTAGCAGACCAGGGGCCACCGGATGACCACCGTGGAAACCCCCAGAGCCTCCATAGTCTCCTCAAAACCAAGTCCCCTCGCCCCAGGAGAGCCCGAAACTATCGTTAGCCCTCCCCATAAAGAGGCGTGAGACCCAGTCAAGAAGCCACAAGAGGCCCCTGCGGGCATCCCTAGGACCCCCCGTCCACCATATTAAATGGGCGGATTTTTAAGAGCCTAGGTCGGGGTTCAGACTGGCGGATGCATCAGGTGATACATCAAGCTTCTACCAGCCTTCCCCCCTAGAGTAAATGCGAGAACCAAACCGACGTTATCCTTACCAAGGACGACCGCTGGGAGCATCTACCCTTAAGAAATCCTATCTCCCCCTGGTGGTACCTATTCTAAGGTTTAGTTGTTTCCTTGACGGTGATTAAAATAATTTTTTTGAAAATTTATTTTTCATTTCTTTTCATGACTAGATATTCTAGCTTAGGTCCTAACCTTTCTAATAATATGTTTTTGGATCCGTTTGAGCGAAGGATAGAGTTTTTAATTAGTCGAAAAAGGGGGCAAAACCGGTCTTAATTGGTCTTCCTGGTTTTTAATAGGTTTAGGCTTTTTTATTTTATCTTCTGATTGGTTGATTGTCTCAATTGAGTGTATTCTTCTGTTTTAATCTATTTTAAATCCTTTTAGAGATGCAAAGTGTTTAGTTGAGTCTCAGTGGTTCTTAATTGATCCTAATTGATCCTAATTGATTCTGATTGGGTCCTGTTAGTGGTTCTGTCTCCTGATTGGTCGGTAGTTTTTAAAGATGTATCTATAGGTCCCTATCCACTTGATTTGGAAGGTTTTTTTGTGGGTTTCGATGATTTTTTTTATTGTTAAGTTTCAAAATGGCTTTTGGTGTTTTTTTTAAATGATTTTGATGGTTTAATTGTGGTTTTTAGATGGTTTCTGATGGTTTTTCGGTTGTTTTTAGGTGGTTTTTAGTGGCTTTCCATGTTTTTTTTGTTTTCCAAATGTTTTTGGTGGTTTCTGGGGTTCTTTTGATGGTTTTAAGGTGGTTTTAGGTGGTTTTTGATAGTTTTTTGGTGGTTTTGGTGATTTTGATGGTTTTAATGTGGTTTTAGGTGGTTTCTGATGGTTTTTTGGTGGTTTTGGTGTTTTTTTATGCAGTTTTTAGTGGTTTTCAATGGTTTTTTCTGTTTTCCAATGGTTTTTGGTGGTTTCTGGGGTCCTTTTGATGGTTTTAGGGTCGTTTTAGGTGGTTTCTGATGGTTTTTTGGTGGTTTTGGTGGTTTTCATGTGATTTTTAATGGTTTTGGATGTTTTTTAGTGGTTTTTGGTAGTTTAAGTGTGGTTTTAGGTATGTTCGGATGGTTTTTTGTTGGTTTCGGTGGTTTTCATGTGGTTTTTTAGTGGTTTTCGATGGTTTTTTAGGTTTTCTGATGGTTTTTTGTGGTTTTTGATGGTTTTTGGGTTATTTTGATGGTTTTAGTGTGATTTTAAGTGGTTTCTGCTGGTTTTCTGGTGGTTTCAGTGGTTTTCGTGTGGTTTTTAGTGGTTTTGGATGGTATTTAAAGGGTTTTTGGTGGTTTTTGAGGTATTTTTGATGGTTTTGAGGCGGTCTCTGTTGGTTTGATGTCTTTTTAGGTTTTCCGATGGTTTTTGCTGGTTTTTTGGGTGGTTTTGATGGTTTTGAGGTGGTTTTTGGTGGTTTCTGCTAGTTTTATTTGGTATTTGGTGGTTTTCATGTGGTTTATAGTGGTTTTTGATGTTTTTTTGTTTTTTTAAGGTTTTCTAATGGTTTTCGGTGGTTTTTTAGATGGTTTTGATGGTTTTAATGTGGTTTTAGGTGGTTATTGATGGTTTTAAGGTAGTTTTGGTGGTTTTCGTGTGGTTGTGTATGGTTTTTAGGTAGTTCCAGGTGTTTTATCATAGTTTTATTGGTTTTTCAGTGGTTGTTTTGGTGGTTTTGGGTAGTTTTTTGGTGGTTTTTTGGTTGTTTTGAATGGTTTTAGTGGTTTTCATGTGGTTTTATTGGGTGGTATTAGGTGGTTTCGTAATTTCCGATGGTTTTAGGTGGGGTTTTTTTTGGGAGTTTTGGTGGTTTCCGTTGGTCTCCGATGGTTTCTCGTTTGTTTAAGGTGGTTTTGGTGGTTTTCATGTAGTTCTTTGGTGGTTCTTTGTTTTTGTTGTGGTTAAGGGTTATTGACGGTAGGGTTAGGACTGGAGTGGTGTATGCCTCGATGCTAGGACGGGTAAGATTAGGAGAGGATGGAGTTACCAGGGTTATTCAGGGTAGGGTTGGGTAAAGTCCAAGATGGGTGTGGATATGGGGGTTACTAATGGTAGGGTTAGTTTCCAGGTGGGTGGGTGTATTTACCGGAATCACTGAGGATAGGGTTAGGTGCCGAGTGAGTCTAGGTCTAGAGATCTGGTGGGTAGGGTTAGGTCCAGTGTGGGTGAATCCAAGGGGGTAGGGTTAGGTGAGGTTCAGGGTGGATGTGGTAAGATATATTACTGATGGTAGGGTTAGGTCTGGAGTGGTTTTAGCATAGGGATTATGTAAGGGTAGCTTTAGGTCCCGAGTGTAGGCAACCATAGGGTTGTCTAGTGATAGGGTTAGGTTGGTCCGGTGTGGGTGTTCCTATAGGAGTTCCAGAGGGTAGGATTAGGTCTGGAGTGGGTGTAAGTCTAGAGATTACGATGGATTAGATCCCAAGTGGGTAGAATTACAGGGGTTACTAAAGGTAGGGTTAGGTCCTGAGTTAACATGGTTATAGGGATTACCGATGGTAGGCTTTAGGTTCGGAGAGGGTTTGGGCCTAGGGATTATATTAAGGTCCTTGGTGGGTGAATCCACTGGGGTTATAGAGGGTGGGGTTGGGTATGTGTAGGGGTGTATCTTATAGATATTGCTGTGGGTAGGGTTAGGTCCAGAGTAGGTTTTGGGATTATGTTGGGTAGGTTTAGGTCCCGAATGGGAAAAGACTGGGGGTTAAGTCCGTCCGGTGTGGGTGTTCCTAAGGGTAGGGTTAGGTCCGGAGTAGGTTTAAGTCTAGGGATTATGACGGGTAGGGTTAGGTCCTGAGTGCCTGGAGTCACAGGGGTTGCTCTGGGTAGGGTTAGGTCCTGAGTAGACGTGGTTATAGGGATACTGATGGTAGGTTTAGGTTCGGAGAAGGTTTGGGCATCGGGATTATATATGTGTCCTGGATAGGTGAATACACCGGGGTTATTGAAGGTGGGGTTGGATATGGGTAGGGTTAGGTCAGGAGTAGGTTTGGGGATTATGATGGGTAGGTTTAGGTCCTGAGTGGGAAAAGACTCAGGGTCCGGTGTGGGTGTTCCTATGGGAGTTACTAAGGGTAGGGTTAGGTCAGGGGTGGGTGTGCGTCTAGGGGTTATGACGGGTAGGGTTAGGTCCTGGGTGCGTGGGGTCACAGGGGTTACCATGGGTAGGGTTAGGTCCTGAGTAAACCTGGTTACCGGGATACTGATGGTAGGTTTAGGTTCGGGGAAAGTTTGGGCATCCGGGGTATGTTTAGGTACTGAGTGGGTGAATCCATTGGGGTTACTAAAGGTATTATAGAGGGTAGGGTTAGGTCCGGAGTAGGTTTGGGGATTATGAGGGGTAGGTTAGGTCTCGAGTGGGAAAAGCCTATGGGTGGAGGTATGTGTAGGTCGGTCCGGTGTGGGTGTTCTTATAAGAATAACTCAGGGTAGGGTTGGGTCCGGGGTAAGTGTAAGTTTAGGGATTATGACGGGTAGGATTAGGTCCTGGGTGCGTGGAGTCACTGGGGTTATCAAGGGTAGGGTTAGGTCCTGAGTAGACGTGGTTCCAGGGATACTGATGGTAGGTTTAGGTTCGGAGAAGGTTTGGGTCTAGGAATTATGTTTAGGTCTGAGTGGGTGAATCCACTGGGGCTGCTGTAGGTGGGGTTAGGTATGACTATGGGTGTATCTACCGGTATAATTGAGGGTAAGGTAGGTTGGGTCCTGAGTGCCTGGAGTCACAGGGGTTGCTCTGGGTAGGGTTAGGTCCTGAGTAGACGTGGTTGTAGGGATACTGATGGTAGGTTTAGGTTCGGAGAAGGTTTGGGCATCGGGATTATATATGTGTCCTGGATAGGTGAATACACCGGGGTTATTGAAGGTGGGGTTGGATATGGGTAGGGTTAGGTCAGGAGTAGGTTTGGGGATTATGATGGGTAGGTTTAGGTCCTGAGTGGGAAAAGACTCAGGGTCCGGTGTGGGTGTTCCTATGGGAGTTACTAAGGGTAGGTTTTGAGGAAGTTACAACGACTCCCCCCTACTTGAACATTTGCTCAAGGAGGTTTGGAATAGGGAGACCGAGGAAGTGCACGGGCCTACGCTTGTTTGATCTCTACCTGTACCTGTGGGTGACGCTTTTTTGGACGTCCCGATCGACCATGTTTTGGCCTGAGGTCTTTCTGTAATCTATTCTCTGCAAATTATTATTTTTCTATTATTATTATTCTAGATTTATTACTATTTCGATTAACTTCTTAATTCTTGTTGTTTTTTTTAAAAATTCCTAACTCTGTTAAATCAATTTAGTTTTATTTTGTTTTAAGTTCTAGTAAGATGAATCTAAAAAGTGTTAGACCTGTCTGGGTCATCCACTCTTTCGCCTGTCTGGGCGTTAGATTCATTCCCTACCCTTGTCTGATTTAGATGAACTTGAAAATGTTAGGCCTGTCTGGGCCATCCATCTTCATGCCTGTCTGGGCATTCAGTTCCCATTCTACTCTGCTCTATCGTTTTTTTTGGTTAGTTTTAGTTCTAATAAGATGAATCTGAAGTGTTAGGCTTGTCTGTGCCGCTCACCTTCCTCCCTGTTTGGGTGTTTAATTCATTACCTACTCTTTATCTATTATATGTGTGTGTTTTTTTGGTTGTAAATATATTCATTTTTAGTGAACCCGAAAACGTTAGACCTTTCTGGGTCCTTCATCTTCATGCCTGTCTGGGCGTTTGGTTCATTCCCTAGTCCCCTTATCTCCTGTTCTTTTTGGGAATTGGAGGTGGGAAAGGGAGTCTTTTTTTGTGGTACTCTTTTGTGGTTAAGGTTAATGTTTGTGAATCGGTGGATGTAATATATTAATTCGTCCTATTCAGTAATTGAGAAGATTTTTTGTATCTAATCCTAGTTCGTTGTATAGGGCGTTCCAGACCTTTTGTAATCCCTTGGTGTGAGTAGGGTAGTTCATGTCCGACGGCTCTGGCTAGGGTTAGGTTTTGAGGAAGTTACAACGACTCCCCCCTACTTGAACATTTGCTCAAGGAGGTTTGGAATAGGGAGACCGAGGAAGTGCACGGGCCTACGCTTGTTTGATCTCTACCTGTACCTGTGGGTGACGCTTTTTTGGACGTCCTGATTGACCATGTTTTGGCCTGAGGTCTTTTTGTAATCTATTCTCTGCGAATTATTATTTTTTTATTATTATTATTCTAGATTTATTACTATTTCGGTTAACTTCTTAATTCTTGTTGTTTTTTAATTCCTAACTCTGTTAAATCATTTTAGTTTTATTTTGTTTTAAGTTCTAGTAAGATGAATCTAAAAAGTGTTAGACCTGTCTGGGTCATCCACTCTTTCGCCTGTCTGGGCGTTAGATTCATTCCCTACCCTTGTCTGATTTAGGTGAACTTGAAAATGTTAGGCCTGTTTGGGCCACCCATCTTCATGCCTGTCTGGGCATTCAGTTCCTACTCTACTCTGCTTTATCGTTTTTTTTGGTTAGTTTTAGTTCTAATAAGATGAATCTGAAGTGTTAGGCTTGTCTGTGCCGCTCACCTTCCTCCCTGTTTGGGTGTTCAATTCATTACCTACTCTTTATTTATTATACTCAATTTAGATGAACTGGGTGAGCTTTTTATCAGGTATAGGTGTTTTAGTCCTAATCCCCCAATAAAATGGATGGTGAGAGGGAAATATTTGAGACATTTCTTCAGTGGTGTACCTCAGGATCATCAAGTGTTTCGGCACCTTAGACAACCAGACACTCTCCTCTGAGGCGGCCCGCTCGGGTTGATCAATTCCCAGCGAATGTCTCGTAGCCAATCTCTAAACGGGTGTTTGCTAGAACCTCAAAGCCAATGTGGTTGGATTCTGTGTTACAGTTTAAGGGATTTTTTTGGATTGTCCTATCACGCTCTTGTTCTCCTATCTAGATGTCTCTTTAAGAATCAGTGTGTTAGGGGTGTTGTGGTGCTGATGTGCTGTTGTATGGGTGGCCTAAATCGCCTTGAAAAACTGGGCACCCATTTAAGACCTGTATGCCCTAGGTCACCTTCCCTGTGTGCAAGCCCGAAGGTACAGGGGGGCTGGATACTTACCACTCCACCAGTAAGACCCTTTGTTGACACCGTTAGGTTACCCAGGTCCCCCGGAAGGAGTCTGCAGACTATTGGTCTCATCTTGGGGTCTACTCTGTTGTACAGAGCAGGAGTTCTTTGGAGACCCGGATGTCAGCCTAGGGCCTTCCATTCGGGGAATCCTCCGAACTCCTTACCCAAGTCAGTTGAACCTCTAACTGGTTCCAGATCTCTCTGCCTGACTTTGGTTTGGGGCCTTCCCCGGCTAAGCCAGAGAGCGGGCTCCCCAAAAAGTCCCCAGCAACCAAGCAAGCCTGGATAACCGGGGGCCTCCCAGAGAGTCCTTTGCCCAAATCAACCTCGGTCAAAGGTCCTCGGCCACACTGAGCCGCACCCCCCCGACCATGGGTTGATTTCGCCCGGGGTCCCCTGGTCCTCCCATTAGAGAGAACCAGAGGGACCCTGTCAGGGCTCCCCGGTCCCCAGGATACGGTCACCAACCAAGCAGAGGAGCGATTCCCTCCGCCTCCCCTGCCATTGGTTGGGTGTTCCGCCCAGAAACCAAAGGAGCCCCTCGGAGGTACCCCAGTGCATCCGCCGGCCCCCGGCCACCCACGGGCCCCGGACAAGTCCAGTACCCATTAGCAGACCAGGGGCCACCGGATGACCACCGTGGAAACCCCCAGAGCCTCCATAGTCTCCTCAAAACCAAGTCCCCTCGCCCCAGGAGAGCCCGAAACTATCGTTAGCCCTCCCCATAAAGAGGCGTGAGACCCAGTCAAGAAGCCACAAGAGGCCCCTGCGGGCATCCCTAGGACCCCCCGTCCACCATATTAAATGGGCGGATTTTTAAGAGCCTAGGTCGGGGTTCAGACTGGCGGATGCATCAGGTGATACATCAAGCTTCTACCAGCCTTCCCCCCTAGAGTAAATGCGAGAACCAAACCGACGTTATCCTTACCAAGGACGACCGCTGGGAGCATCTACCCTTAAGAAATCCTATCTCCCCCTGGTGGTACCTATTCTAAGGTTTAGTTGTTTCCTTGACGGTGATTAAAATAATTTTTTTGAAAATTTATTTTTCATTTCTTTTCATGACTAGATATTCTAGCTTAGGTCCTAACCTTTCTAATAATATGTTTTTGGATCCGTTTGAGCGAAGGATAGAGTTTTTAATTAGTCGAAAAAGGGGGCAAAACCGGTCTTAATTGGTCTTCCTGGTTTTTAATAGGTTTAGGCTTTTTTATTTTATCTTCTGATTGGTTGATTGTCTCAATTGAGTGTATTCTTCTGTTTTAATCTATTTTAAATCCTTTTAGAGATGCAAAGTGTTTAGTTGAGTCTCAGTGGTTCTTAATTGATCCTAATTGATCCTAATTGATTCTGATTGGGTCCTGTTAGTGGTTCTGTCTCCTGATTGGTCGGTAGTTTTTAAAGATGTATCTATAGGTCCCTATCCACTTGATTTGGAAGGTTTTTTTGTGGGTTTCGATGATTTTTTTTATTGTTAAGTTTCAAAATGGCTTTTGGTGTTTTTTTTAAAATGATTTTGATGGTTTAATTGTGGTTTTTAGATGGTTTCTGATGGTTTTTCGGTTGTTTTTAGGTGGTTTTTAGTGGCTTTCCATGTTTTTTTTGTTTTCCAAATGTTTTTGGTGGTTTCTGGGGTTCTTTTGATGGTTTTAAGGTGGTTTTAGGTGGTTTTTGATAGTTTTTTGGTGGTTTTGGTGATTTTGATGGTTTTAATGTGGTTTTAGGTGGTTTCTGATGGTTTTTTGGTGGTTTTGGTGTTTTTTTATGCAGTTTTTAGTGGTTTTCAATGGTTTTTTCTGTTTTCCAATGGTTTTTGGTGGTTTCTGGGGTCCTTTTGATGGTTTTAGGGTCGTTTTAGGTGGTTTCTGATGGTTTTTTGGTGGTTTTGGTGGTTTTCATGTGATTTTTAATGGTTTTGGATGTTTTTTAGTGGTTTTTGGTAGTTTAAGTGTGGTTTTAGGTATGTTCGGATGGTTTTTTGTTGGTTTCGGTGGTTTTCATGTGGTTTTTTAGTGGTTTTCGATGGTTTTTTAGGTTTTCTGATGGTTTTTTGTGGTTTTTGATGGTTTTTGGGTTATTTTGATGGTTTTAGTGTGATTTTAAGTGGTTTCTGCTGGTTTTCTGGTGGTTTCAGTGGTTTTCGTGTGGTTTTTAGTGGTTTTGGATGGTATTTAAAGGGTTTTTGGTGGTTTTTGAGGTATTTTTGATGGTTTTGAGGCGGTCTCTGTTGGTTTGATGTCTTTTTAGGTTTTCCGATGGTTTTTGCTGGTTTTTTGGGTGGTTTTGATGGTTTTGAGGTGGTTTTTGGTGGTTTCTGCTAGTTTTATTTGGTATTTGGTGGTTTTCATGTGGTTTATAGTGGTTTTTGATGTTTTTTTGTTTTTTTAAGGTTTTCTAATGGTTTTCGGTGGTTTTTTAGATGGTTTTGATGGTTTTAATGTGGTTTTAGGTGGTTATTGATGGTTTTAAGGTAGTTTTGGTGGTTTTCGTGTGGTTGTGTATGGTTTTTAGGTAGTTCCAGGTGTTTTATCATAGTTTTATTGGTTTTTCAGTGGTTGTTTTGGTGGTTTTGGGTAGTTTTTTGGTGGTTTTTTGGTTGTTTTGAATGGTTTTAGTGGTTTTCATGTGGTTTTATTGGGTGGTATTAGGTGGTTTCGTAATTTCCGATGGTTTTAGGTGGGGTTTTTTTTGGGAGTTTTGGTGGTTTCCGTTGGTCTCCGATGGTTTCTCGTTTGTTTAAGGTGGTTTTGGTGGTTTTCATGTAGTTCTTTGGTGGTTCTTTGTTTTTGTTGTGGTTAAGGGTTATTGACGGTAGGGTTAGGACTGGAGTGGTGTATGCCTCGATGCTAGGACGGGTAAGATTAGGAGAGGATGGAGTTACCAGGGTTATTCAGGGTAGGGTTGGGTAAAGTCCAAGATGGGTGTGGATATGGGGGTTACTAATGGTAGGGTTAGTTTCCAGGTGGGTGGGTGTATTTACCGGAATCACTGAGGATAGGGTTAGGTGCCGAGTGAGTCTAGGTCTAGAGATCTGGTGGGTAGGGTTAGGTCCAGTGTGGGTGAATCCAAGGGGGTAGGGTTAGGTGAGGTTCAGGGTGGATGTGGTAAGATATATTACTGATGGTAGGGTTAGGTCTGGAGTGGTTTTAGCATAGGGATTATGTAAGGGTAGCTTTAGGTCCCGAGTGTAGGCAACCATAGGGTTGTCTAGTGATAGGGTTAGGTTGGTCCGGTGTGGGTGTTCCTATAGGAGTTCCAGAGGGTAGGATTAGGTCTGGAGTGGGTGTAAGTCTAGAGATTACGATGGATTAGATCCCAAGTGGGTAGAATTACAGGGGTTACTAAAGGTAGGGTTAGGTCCTGAGTTAACATGGTTATAGGGATTACCGATGGTAGGCTTTAGGTTCGGAGAGGGTTTGGGCCTAGGGATTATATTAAGGTCCTTGGTGGGTGAATCCACTGGGGTTATAGAGGGTGGGGTTGGGTATGTGTAGGGGTGTATCTTATAGATATTGCTGTGGGTAGGGTTAGGTCCAGAGTAGGTTTTGGGATTATGTTGGGTAGGTTTAGGTCCCGAATGGGAAAAGACTGGGGGTTAAGTCCGTCCGGTGTGGGTGTTCCTAAGGGTAGGGTTAGGTCCGGAGTAGGTTTAAGTCTAGGGATTATGACGGGTAGGGTTAGGTCCTGAGTGCCTGGAGTCACAGGGGTTGCTCTGGGTAGGGTTAGGTCCTGAGTAGACGTGGTTATAGGGATACTGATGGTAGGTTTAGGTTCGGAGAAGGTTTGGGCATCGGGATTATATATGTGTCCTGGATAGGTGAATACACCGGGGTTATTGAAGGTGGGGTTGGATATGGGTAGGGTTAGGTCAGGAGTAGGTTTGGGGATTATGATGGGTAGGTTTAGGTCCTGAGTGGGAAAAGACTCAGGGTCCGGTGTGGGTGTTCCTATGGGAGTTACTAAGGGTAGGGTTAGGTCAGGGGTGGGTGTGCGTCTAGGGGTTATGACGGGTAGGGTTAGGTCCTGGGTGCGTGGGGTCACAGGGGTTACCATGGGTAGGGTTAGGTCCTGAGTAAACCTGGTTACCGGGATACTGATGGTAGGTTTAGGTTCGGGGAAAGTTTGGGCATCCGGGGTATGTTTAGGTACTGAGTGGGTGAATCCATTGGGGTTACTAAAGGTATTATAGAGGGTAGGGTTAGGTCCGGAGTAGGTTTGGGGATTATGAGGGGTAGGTTAGGTCTCGAGTGGGAAAAGCCTATGGGTGGAGGTATGTGTAGGTCGGTCCGGTGTGGGTGTTCTTATAAGAATAACTCAGGGTAGGGTTGGGTCCGGGGTAAGTGTAAGTTTAGGGATTATGACGGGTAGGATTAGGTCCTGGGTGCGTGGAGTCACTGGGGTTATCAAGGGTAGGGTTAGGTCCTGAGTAGACGTGGTTCCAGGGATACTGATGGTAGGTTTAGGTTCGGAGAAGGTTTGGGTCTAGGAATTATGTTTAGGTCTGAGTGGGTGAATCCACTGGGGCTGCTGTAGGTGGGGTTAGGTATGACTATGGGTGTATCTACCGGTATAATTGAGGGTAAGGTAGGTTGGGTCCTGAGTGCCTGGAGTCACAGGGGTTGCTCTGGGTAGGGTTAGGTCCTGAGTAGACGTGGTTGTAGGGATACTGATGGTAGGTTTAGGTTCGGAGAAGGTTTGGGCATCGGGATTATATATGTGTCCTGGATAGGTGAATACACCGGGGTTATTGAAGGTGGGGTTGGATATGGGTAGGGTTAGGTCAGGAGTAGGTTTGGGGATTATGATGGGTAGGTTTAGGTCCTGAGTGGGAAAAGACTCAGGGTCCGGTGTGGGTGTTCCTATGGGAGTTACTAAGGGTAGGTTTTGAGGAAGTTACAACGACTCCCCCCTACTTGAACATTTGCTCAAGGAGGTTTGGAATAGGGAGACCGAGGAAGTGCACGGGCCTACGCTTGTTTGATCTCTACCTGTACCTGTGGGTGACGCTTTTTTGGACGTCCCGATCGACCATGTTTTGGCCTGAGGTCTTTCTGTAATCTATTCTCTGCAAATTATTATTTTTCTATTATTATTATTCTAGATTTATTACTATTTCGATTAACTTCTTAATTCTTGTTGTTTTTTTTAAAAATTCCTAACTCTGTTAAATCAATTTAGTTTTATTTTGTTTTAAGTTCTAGTAAGATGAATCTAAAAAGTGTTAGACCTGTCTGGGTCATCCACTCTTTCGCCTGTCTGGGCGTTAGATTCATTCCCTACCCTTGTCTGATTTAGATGAACTTGAAAATGTTAGGCCTGTCTGGGCCATCCATCTTCATGCCTGTCTGGGCATTCAGTTCCCATTCTACTCTGCTCTATCGTTTTTTTTGGTTAGTTTTAGTTCTAATAAGATGAATCTGAAGTGTTAGGCTTGTCTGTGCCGCTCACCTTCCTCCCTGTTTGGGTGTTTAATTCATTACCTACTCTTTATCTATTATATGTGTGTGTTTTTTTGGTTGTAAATATATTCATTTTTAGTGAACCCGAAAACGTTAGACCTTTCTGGGTCCTTCATCTTCATGCCTGTCTGGGCGTTTGGTTCATTCCCTAGTCCCCTTATCTCCTGTTCTTTTTGGGAATTGGAGGTGGGAAAGGGAGTCTTTTTTTGTGGTACTCTTTTGTGGTTAAGGTTAATGTTTGTGAATCGGTGGATGTAATATATTAATTCGTCCTATTCAGTAATTGAGAAGATTTTTTGTATCTAATCCTAGTTCGTTGTATAGGGCGTTCCAGACCTTTTGTAATCCCTTGGTGTGAGTAGGGTAGTTCATGTCCGACGGCTCTGGCTAGGGTTAGGTTTTGAGGAAGTTACAACGACTCCCCCCTACTTGAACATTTGCTCAAGGAGGTTTGGAATAGGGAGACCGAGGAAGTGCACGGGCCTACGCTTGTTTGATCTCTACCTGTACCTGTGGGTGACGCTTTTTTGGACGTCCTGATTGACCATGTTTTGGCCTGAGGTCTTTTTGTAATCTATTCTCTGCGAATTATTATTTTTTTATTATTATTATTCTAGATTTATTACTATTTCGGTTAACTTCTTAATTCTTGTTGTTTTTTAATTCCTAACTCTGTTAAATCATTTTAGTTTTATTTTGTTTTAAGTTCTAGTAAGATGAATCTAAAAAGTGTTAGACCTGTCTGGGTCATCCACTCTTTCGCCTGTCTGGGCGTTAGATTCATTCCCTACCCTTGTCTGATTTAGGTGAACTTGAAAATGTTAGGCCTGTTTGGGCCACCCATCTTCATGCCTGTCTGGGCATTCAGTTCCTACTCTACTCTGCTTTATCGTTTTTTTTGGTTAGTTTTAGTTCTAATAAGATGAATCTGAAGTGTTAGGCTTGTCTGTGCCGCTCACCTTCCTCCCTGTTTGGGTGTTCAATTCATTACCTACTCTTTATTTATTATACTCAATTTAGATGAACTGGGTGAGCTTTTTATCAGGTATAGGTGTTTTAGTCCTAATCCCCCAATAAAATGGATGGTGAGAGGGAAATATTTGAGACATTTCTTCAGTGGTGTACCTCAGGATCATCAAGTGTTTCGGCACCTTAGACAACCAGACACTCTCCTCTGAGGCGGCCCGCTCGGGTTGATCAATTCCCAGCGAATGTCTCGTAGCCAATCTCTAAACGGGTGTTTGCTAGAACCTCAAAGCCAATGTGGTTGGATTCTGTGTTACAGTTTAAGGGATTTTTTTGGATTGTCCTATCACGCTCTTGTTCTCCTATCTAGATGTCTCTTTAAGAATCAGTGTGTTAGGGGTGTTGTGGTGCTGATGTGCTGTTGTATGGGTGGCCTAAATCGCCTTGAAAAACTGGGCACCCATTTAAGACCTGTATGCCCTAGGTCACCTTCCCTGTGTGCAAGCCCGAAGGTACAGGGGGGCTGGATACTTACCACTCCACCAGTAAGACCCTTTGTTGACACCGTTAGGTTACCCAGGTCCCCCGGAAGGAGTCTGCAGACTATTGGTCTCATCTTGGGGTCTACTCTGTTGTACAGAGCAGGAGTTCTTTGGAGACCCGGATGTCAGCCTAGGGCCTTCCATTCGGGGAATCCTCCGAACTCCTTACCCAAGTCAGTTGAACCTCTAACTGGTTCCAGATCTCTCTGCCTGACTTTGGTTTGGGGCCTTCCCCGGCTAAGCCAGAGAGCGGGCTCCCCAAAAAGTCCCCAGCAACCAAGCAAGCCTGGATAACCGGGGGCCTCCCAGAGAGTCCTTTGCCCAAATCAACCTCGGTCAAAGGTCCTCGGCCACACTGAGCCGCACCCCCCCGACCATGGGTTGATTTCGCCCGGGGTCCCCTGGTCCTCCCATTAGAGAGAACCAGAGGGACCCTGTCAGGGCTCCCCGGTCCCCAGGATACGGTCACCAACCAAGCAGAGGAGCGATTCCCTCCGCCTCCCCTGCCATTGGTTGGGTGTTCCGCCCAGAAACCAAAGGAGCCCCTCGGAGGTACCCCAGTGCATCCGCCGGCCCCCGGCCACCCACGGGCCCCGGACAAGTCCAGTACCCATTAGCAGACCAGGGGCCACCGGATGACCACCGTGGAAACCCCCAGAGCCTCCATAGTCTCCTCAAAACCAAGTCCCCTCGCCCCAGGAGAGCCCGAAACTATCGTTAGCCCTCCCCATAAAGAGGCGTGAGACCCAGTCAAGAAGCCACAAGAGGCCCCTGCGGGCATCCCTAGGACCCCCCGTCCACCATATTAAATGGGCGGATTTTTAAGAGCCTAGGTCGGGGTTCAGACTGGCGGATGCATCAGGTGATACATCAAGCTTCTACCAGCCTTCCCCCCTAGAGTAAATGCGAGAACCAAACCGACGTTATCCTTACCAAGGACGACCGCTGGGAGCATCTACCCTTAAGAAATCCTATCTCCCCCTGGTGGTACCTATTCTAAGGTTTAGTTGTTTCCTTGACGGTGATTAAAATAATTTTTTTGAAAATTTATTTTTCATTTCTTTTCATGACTAGATATTCTAGCTTAGGTCCTAACCTTTCTAATAATATGTTTTTGGATCCGTTTGAGCGAAGGATAGAGTTTTTAATTAGTCGAAAAAGGGGGCAAAACCGGTCTTAATTGGTCTTCCTGGTTTTTAATAGGTTTAGGCTTTTTTATTTTATCTTCTGATTGGTTGATTGTCTCAATTGAGTGTATTCTTCTGTTTTAATCTATTTTAAATCCTTTTAGAGATGCAAAGTGTTTAGTTGAGTCTCAGTGGTTCTTAATTGATCCTAATTGATCCTAATTGATTCTGATTGGGTCCTGTTAGTGGTTCTGTCTCCTGATTGGTCGGTAGTTTTTAAAGATGTATCTATAGGTCCCTATCCACTTGATTTGGAAGGTTTTTTTGTGGGTTTCGATGATTTTTTTTATTGTTAAGTTTCAAAATGGCTTTTGGTGTTTTTTTTAAAATGATTTTGATGGTTTAATTGTGGTTTTTAGATGGTTTCTGATGGTTTTTCGGTTGTTTTTAGGTGGTTTTTAGTGGCTTTCCATGTTTTTTTTGTTTTCCAAATGTTTTTGGTGGTTTCTGGGGTTCTTTTGATGGTTTTAAGGTGGTTTTAGGTGGTTTTTGATAGTTTTTTGGTGGTTTTGGTGATTTTGATGGTTTTAATGTGGTTTTAGGTGGTTTCTGATGGTTTTTTGGTGGTTTTGGTGTTTTTTTATGCAGTTTTTAGTGGTTTTCAATGGTTTTTTCTGTTTTCCAATGGTTTTTGGTGGTTTCTGGGGTCCTTTTGATGGTTTTAGGGTCGTTTTAGGTGGTTTCTGATGGTTTTTTGGTGGTTTTGGTGGTTTTCATGTGATTTTTAATGGTTTTGGATGTTTTTTAGTGGTTTTTGGTAGTTTAAGTGTGGTTTTAGGTATGTTCGGATGGTTTTTTGTTGGTTTCGGTGGTTTTCATGTGGTTTTTTAGTGGTTTTCGATGGTTTTTTAGGTTTTCTGATGGTTTTTTGTGGTTTTTGATGGTTTTTGGGTTATTTTGATGGTTTTAGTGTGATTTTAAGTGGTTTCTGCTGGTTTTCTGGTGGTTTCAGTGGTTTTCGTGTGGTTTTTAGTGGTTTTGGATGGTATTTAAAGGGTTTTTGGTGGTTTTTGAGGTATTTTTGATGGTTTTGAGGCGGTCTCTGTTGGTTTGATGTCTTTTTAGGTTTTCCGATGGTTTTTGCTGGTTTTTTGGGTGGTTTTGATGGTTTTGAGGTGGTTTTTGGTGGTTTCTGCTAGTTTTATTTGGTATTTGGTGGTTTTCATGTGGTTTATAGTGGTTTTTGATGTTTTTTTGTTTTTTTAAGGTTTTCTAATGGTTTTCGGTGGTTTTTTAGATGGTTTTGATGGTTTTAATGTGGTTTTAGGTGGTTATTGATGGTTTTAAGGTAGTTTTGGTGGTTTTCGTGTGGTTGTGTATGGTTTTTAGGTAGTTCCAGGTGTTTTATCATAGTTTTATTGGTTTTTCAGTGGTTGTTTTGGTGGTTTTGGGTAGTTTTTTGGTGGTTTTTTGGTTGTTTTGAATGGTTTTAGTGGTTTTCATGTGGTTTTATTGGGTGGTATTAGGTGGTTTCGTAATTTCCGATGGTTTTAGGTGGGGTTTTTTTTGGGAGTTTTGGTGGTTTCCGTTGGTCTCCGATGGTTTCTCGTTTGTTTAAGGTGGTTTTGGTGGTTTTCATGTAGTTCTTTGGTGGTTCTTTGTTTTTGTTGTGGTTAAGGGTTATTGACGGTAGGGTTAGGACTGGAGTGGTGTATGCCTCGATGCTAGGACGGGTAAGATTAGGAGAGGATGGAGTTACCAGGGTTATTCAGGGTAGGGTTGGGTAAAGTCCAAGATGGGTGTGGATATGGGGGTTACTAATGGTAGGGTTAGTTTCCAGGTGGGTGGGTGTATTTACCGGAATCACTGAGGATAGGGTTAGGTGCCGAGTGAGTCTAGGTCTAGAGATCTGGTGGGTAGGGTTAGGTCCAGTGTGGGTGAATCCAAGGGGGTAGGGTTAGGTGAGGTTCAGGGTGGATGTGGTAAGATATATTACTGATGGTAGGGTTAGGTCTGGAGTGGTTTTAGCATAGGGATTATGTAAGGGTAGCTTTAGGTCCCGAGTGTAGGCAACCATAGGGTTGTCTAGTGATAGGGTTAGGTTGGTCCGGTGTGGGTGTTCCTATAGGAGTTCCAGAGGGTAGGATTAGGTCTGGAGTGGGTGTAAGTCTAGAGATTACGATGGATTAGATCCCAAGTGGGTAGAATTACAGGGGTTACTAAAGGTAGGGTTAGGTCCTGAGTTAACATGGTTATAGGGATTACCGATGGTAGGCTTTAGGTTCGGAGAGGGTTTGGGCCTAGGGATTATATTAAGGTCCTTGGTGGGTGAATCCACTGGGGTTATAGAGGGTGGGGTTGGGTATGTGTAGGGGTGTATCTTATAGATATTGCTGTGGGTAGGGTTAGGTCCAGAGTAGGTTTTGGGATTATGTTGGGTAGGTTTAGGTCCCGAATGGGAAAAGACTGGGGGTTAAGTCCGTCCGGTGTGGGTGTTCCTAAGGGTAGGGTTAGGTCCGGAGTAGGTTTAAGTCTAGGGATTATGACGGGTAGGGTTAGGTCCTGAGTGCCTGGAGTCACAGGGGTTGCTCTGGGTAGGGTTAGGTCCTGAGTAGACGTGGTTATAGGGATACTGATGGTAGGTTTAGGTTCGGAGAAGGTTTGGGCATCGGGATTATATATGTGTCCTGGATAGGTGAATACACCGGGGTTATTGAAGGTGGGGTTGGATATGGGTAGGGTTAGGTCAGGAGTAGGTTTGGGGATTATGATGGGTAGGTTTAGGTCCTGAGTGGGAAAAGACTCAGGGTCCGGTGTGGGTGTTCCTATGGGAGTTACTAAGGGTAGGGTTAGGTCAGGGGTGGGTGTGCGTCTAGGGGTTATGACGGGTAGGGTTAGGTCCTGGGTGCGTGGGGTCACAGGGGTTACCATGGGTAGGGTTAGGTCCTGAGTAAACCTGGTTACCGGGATACTGATGGTAGGTTTAGGTTCGGGAAAGTTTGGGCATCGGGGGTATGTTTAGGTACTGAGTGGGTGAATCCATTGGGGTTACTAAAGGTATTATAGAGGGTAGGGTTAGGTCCGGAGTAGGTTTGGGGATTATGAGGGGTAGGTTAGGTCTCGAGTGGGAAAAGCCTATGGGTGGAGGTATGTGTAGGTCGGTCCGGTGTGGGTGTTCTTATAAGAATAACTCAGGGTAGGGTTGGGTCCGGGGTAAGTGTAAGTTTAGGGATTATGACGGGTAGGATTAGGTCCTGGGTGCGTGGAGTCACTGGGGTTATCAAGGGTAGGGTTAGGTCCTGAGTAGACGTGGTTCCAGGGATACTGATGGTAGGTTTAGGTTCGGAGAAGGTTTGGGTCTAGGAATTATGTTTAGGTCTGAGTGGGTGAATCCACTGGGGCTGCTGTAGGTGGGGTTAGGTATTGACTATGGGTGTATCTACCGGTATAATTGAGGGTAAGGTAGGTTGGGTCCTGAGTGCCTGGAGTCACAGGGGTTGCTCTGGGTAGGGTTAGGTCCTGAGTAGACGTGGTTGTAGGGATACTGATGGTAGGTTTAGGTTCGGAGAAGGTTTGGGCATCGGGATTATATATGTGTCCTGGATAGGTGAATACACCGGGGTTATTGAAGGTGGGTTGGATATGGGTAGGGTTAGGTCAGGAGTAGGTTTGGGGATTATGATGGGTAGGTTTAGGTCCTGAGTGGGAAAAGACTCAGGGTCCGGTGTGGGTGTTCCTATGGGAGTTACTAAGGGTAGGTTTTGAGGAAGTTACAACGACTCCCCCCTACTTGAACATTTGCTCAAGGAGGTTTGGAATAGGGAGACCGAGGAAGTGCACGGGCCTACGCTTGTTTGATCTCTACCTGTACCTGTGGGTGACGCTTTTTTGGACGTCCCGATCGACCATGTTTTGGCCTGAGGTCTTTCTGTAATCTATTCTCTGCAAATTATTATTTTTCTATTATTATTATTCTAGATTTATTACTATTTCGATTAACTTCTTAATTCTTGTTGTTTTTTTAAAAATTCCTAACTCTGTTAAATCAATTTAGTTTTATTTTGTTTTAAGTTCTAGTAAGATGAATCTAAAAAGTGTTAGACCTGTCTGGGTCATCCACTCTTTCGCCTGTCTGGGCGTTAGATTCATTCCCTACCCTTGTCTGATTTAGATGAACTTGAAAATGTTAGGCCTGTCTGGGCCATCCATCTTCATGCCTGTCTGGGCATTCAGTTCCCATTCTACTCTGCTCTATCGTTTTTTTTGGTTAGTTTTAGT